>JASFXZ010000007.1:24070080-24670080 GCA_032209605.1 Mactromeris polynyma | reverse complement strand
CAAATCCTGGTTCAGGTTTGAGGTTTCAGTTTTGTTGTAGTTTGGTTGAAAAACTTAAACCAGTTATGATTAAGATTGGTATGCAAACAAACAGATGGTTTAGTATATGAAAACTGGCCCACGTGATTTTTGATTGTGCGGGATTGCAGACAGATTGGTGCGTGATAAGAAAAACAGAGTTAAGAACTTTAAAACGTCTGTTTTGCAACGTTACAGAGTGGACAATTTTAAAGCCAGGTTCCCGTGTAGCAAAGAAACATTTATTTTTAAAAACATTGCCCCACATATGAGTGGCACGGTCACCCGCCATAAAATCAGTCCACCATTTTGTTTAACTAGTATACGATTATTCGGATAAATCAAACCAGACAAACCATACTTGGAGGTAGTTCGGTCAGTTTGATTAACCAGTTTAAGATTTGTTATTAACAAATACAGAAACTTGTTCTAGTTTGAAACCAGTTAGTTAAAACAAATGAAAGGTTTGACAAACCAGTTTTGGATTCAAACCGTTTTGGTACAAACAAATTCGCCCATATATCATGCATGCAAGTGAACACGTGACAGCATTTAAAATCATACGTAAATTGGCGAACCATAGCGCTAGTATTCGTGCAGCACGACCAGCACTGAGATATGTCCAGTCTGACGATATAATTATTTGTTTATGTTAACTGTCACAGCGCGTAGTATATTACTCAGTTAACATATTATATTCTTGTTGGATCAAAAAATACAAATACCTTGTTCACTGACCGTGTAATCAATGCGCCAGTGACATTATATGCATAACGTTAATGAATAATCACGCTTGTAAAATGTAATTACATGAAATCTGCAGGACAACCCAATCACGGGCATGCATGTATGTAAATTTATAGTTCCCACTATGTACATCAAACGTTTGAAATTAATACAAACTGAAAGTACAATCTGCTAAAAAAATAATACGTGATCCAAAAACGATTATGGCAAATTATATAAGACACCGTAACACCGTGGCGTACTGCGCATGATCAACTTTTTAAAACAAAGTGATCATTAAGCCAGTCAGTGCAGTTCACGAGTTACGTATTGGGTGTTACGGCCTTATATTTTCATCTATGAGACGATATCCCCTAAAGTAATCTTCCGAAGCATCAGGTTTACCCTTTTACGACATTTTTGTAATGTAGTCAACTTGTTATAATACATATAAGGTATTTGATAGAGAATCCAATATGAGTTCTACTATTGTACGCTGTGTCCCAAGATATTTGCTCTAGGGATTCTTGATTCATTAAGGACAACAGTTTTGACTGTTACCCAAATGACCATGAAATAAATGTTTTATTACCTGATCAAAATCGCGAATCGAATACGGAAACGACCGAACGTTAATGATATGCCGTCTAAAAATAAAATTTGGAAAAAATCTAATGACTTCTTAGCGCCAGAGGGAAACAGTTCATACTGTTGACCGGGGAATAGTTCAATCCAAGACAAATTGATAGCTTTCATGTAAAACAGCAAAAAATAACAGATTTGTTTTTATATAAGGAATCAGGTATTAATATACAGTGAAGTTGTTGAACATGAAAGTGTCGTATTTTTTATGTAAATTGAAGTTGTAACGAATATAAGGCCGTTCTTAAAATGTTTGTTTAGCATTATCGTACCCAGCATAAGTTATACGGGTATGTAGGTGGGTATTTAATTACTTTTTTTAAATTTCATTCCTCACTTTTTACGGTTATTCAAATTCTATTACTAATACTCTTCCTCACTTGGAATCCTAAAAAAAACGTTCGAATGGGAGCCATTTTCAAGAGTATGTATGGTTATACCGAACAAAGATGTTTAAGGATGGCTTCATCATAACTCATTTCACGCCGACACATTGCCATTTTGTCGTGCATTCTAAGATGCGAAAATCGAATAAAATGTCCGATTCATGATTTGATATTCAAACACTCAAAGCTAACACCAATGCATAAAATTCCACAACTGGAAAGTCACCTTTTAACAATACTCGATATGAGGTGTGATACAGATATGTTCACAGCACGTTTCTTACGTCTTTTGTTGCCGTTGTAGAAAGTACGAAATACCACAAACACCTACAACTACGAAAGCCTGGTGGTGACATTTCAGCTTCAAGAATTCATGATTTCACGATTATAATTTCACGAATTCAACTTAACGAATTCAAGATTTCAGTTTAACGAATTCACGAATTCAACTTCACGATCAGGAATTCATGCAGTTGAGATCGTGAAATCGTGAAATTGAAATCGTGAATTCATGAAGATAAAATCGTGTATTCATAAAGTTAAACTCGTGAATTCATTAAGTTAAATTTGAAAATTCTTGAAGTTGAAATGTCTCCATCAGGCTTCCGTATACAACACTGAAATTTAGTACCTTAAAGTTGTAAGACTTACTAAGGTAACGGATGGTTTATGTTGAAAAACAAAATTACTATAGTCAGTTTTGCACCTTTTCTATATGAACATAACAGTAAGAGAATAAATAGAGTAATCAATGATCAAAAGCACCAGAAAATAGCAATATAAATGGATTGACGACTTGAAGCATAACGTATATTAAGTTTATGACAAAATTTGCGATTTCTTCCTTAAAATCTTATTTTAGCGTATCTAATCCTAGCGAATTAACAGTGATCTAAGATAAGATATCCATTTGTTAACATATGAGAAATTTATATCGACATTTTAAAAGGGATATCACACTCGACTATACGAGACTCGAAAATAAGGCGAAGATTGGATAGAAACCCGATATACGGTAATACTATGGCAACATGAAGTGCTCTATCACACTGACAACACATAGTACACAGAAAAGTCAAGTACACGAAACAAAATAAATTAATTAAATGAGAACACACTACTGTAAAAATGTTTTACAATAGTAATGATCTCATATGAGGTTAATATTAGAAATGACATGACAGTTGCTAGACCCGCGAAGCGTTTCTTGCCACACTGACGGCATTTGTCAGTACCGAGCTTGTGGGCAGCATACAATGGCATTCATGGTTACCCTTCTTGCAGTGTTTTGATTACCTGCAATATAGAAGTAAGAAAACAATCCCAACAACGTGGTCTTAACAATATAATAAAACAAGTGTTTCGGTAAAACGTCCGAGACCACAAAGTCATGTTAGCGTCAGTTTACACTTGTATATAAATCATTTTACAAACATGAACATTACAAATCACTCACCAACTTTAATTCGTTAAATGTCCTATCATGTATCTTCACTTATCTGTATGTTTGACCAGGCACAATGAGTACATTCTAGGCAGTGGATAGACAACTTCCAGCATAAGTACAGACTGACGTCGTGGCAGTGATTTTTACTGTAGCTATATTTCTACTGACTAACATATACTACACATAATATGCAAATCGACAATTAACCCTAGCTTGTAATATTTACCCATTCATAAAATGTATATATTCCCGCGTTAAGGTTACGGATAGTAGCATCGTCATATTGTTCAATAAAACGTTGAGCTTTCCGTCTTTTGTCGTGATTTATATCCCTTGGACGAATCCTTGCGATTTTATCGGGCACATTGTTACCTACAATACCAGTCTTTCGGAATCGTGACTGTATGAGGCGCCATTCCTAAAATGTAAACACAGTCCAGTATACAAATTAATACTAATGTATAATATATGCTGGTAGCTTGTTGACCATACCATTTGAATTGCGTCGTTTTATTACAAAGACATCCATGTCATTTTGAAGACATGGAACGTATAATAGCAAACACAGTTTGCCAACGGCTAGCAGGTTAAATTAAGTGGGAATTATTTGCCATTTAATAGTAAAGACAGCATCGTCGCGTCTGAAATTGGGAACAGTTTTGAAAGATTTGGTGTTATAGTCTTATAATTACTTCTTTGTACCTTTCCAAGTCACGTTGGCGTCTTTGTTTCTGGCATGTTTGGTGATTGCATTTGATCAGTGCAGATTGTTTTGCTAAATATAATTGTGCCATTGCACTGTTCCTGTTATTCGAGTGTTTGTTGTTCTATAATAACGTCTCCTCTTCGTTCGGAATATAGCCGCCGGGAATACCAAGAAGTAATTACTCTTTTCCATTACATTATATTGTTCGAATTCATCAGGTACGTTTGGTATTAACAGGAGATAAAATGTCATCCATTACAAGCGTACGCAGAGAAACTAGTTCGCTCCTATGGTACGAGTAGCAAATCGCAACGACTTATCGCTTTTCCAGAACTAGAGGAGGACAGGAATGATTCGACAGATGAATCTATTAATCTTGCCGTCTGTTTATGAGGCAAATAGTTATTGCCGGTTTGAAAACCTAGCATCGATAGTTAGATCAGCATGCCTGCTCATATACATGAACTACTGTAGAACATGAACAAAATATATTTGTATATTTTATATCATATACAATTGAGACAACACAAATTTCTTACCATTGTCTCACTGATTGGTTCACCAATAAGCAGAAACAATGCTTTTATAACATCAAACATCTCTTTTGTCGGATATCGTATCTTCAAAATTGCTCGGCTTGCTTTCGTTATATTTGGATCTCTTTTCTCTTCGTCTTGACGGACGCCTTCTTCTGATTCTATTTCCTTCACCAGTCCCCGCACGGTCTCGATCTCTTTCGAGAGTAGGGATTTATTCTTGTAATTCCCAACAATGGTTAATGTTCGTCGTATAAAAAATGGGTTTCTGCGAAGTTTGCAATCTCTTAGATCTAAAAGGTTGCATTGTATAACATGAAATCATGGTACAATTGAATGAGTAGTCGAGCAGGAGGAGATGTCAAAATGTCATACTAAGTGCACTGCCACCCAATGAATAATTACAAAAGCAAAAAGGACACATTACGCAAATACAAATGATGTATGAAGATAGGACTACCTCCTTGGAACAGTCAGGGATTCGAAGTCAATAATGCATTTAACTACCAATATTTCAAGGTTTCACAAAATTCACGTTAGTTACAATAAATATATTTCATAAACTATATTGAAACAAATTGAAGCCGAAAGCAGTAAAATTGTTGACAAATCAAGCATCGGAAGTTACAGCATACGCGGATTCAAATACCAATACACTTTTAACTAAGTCTGTGTCTTAGTTTTAAAACAACGTCTGGACAAAATAACTCACAAATTATCATCAATACATGTATGATAAGTTGCATACACATCATTGTATGCCAATTGGAAATAACGTCTTGTAATGAATGAGATAACTTACTGTCTTTACACCTAAGGAAGTCTAATTCTTCTGATGCTGTGAGCATGAATTCGTCTGAAGTAGGTACGTGCTCCCTTTTACATTTATCCAACTGTTTTTCCACAGTGGAAATTTTCTTTTTCCAATATTCTGGTTGGACATCTTCAGCTAGAGAGTCTTCAAGTTTCCTTTTGGCATACCGTTCTTTGGCCTGGATAAAAGAGAAATTAAGTTGTTACATGGAGTGCCACATACTCAAGACAAGATGAGATGCTGTAAGCTTAATGTTTGTAATGGGCTGAAATTCACATAAACAGTTAGGACCATGTAGTGACGTCTCCAGCTGACAGGGTACATGTAAGGTACCCATTCTAGCAATATCTTGGGCATAGACTGGCATTTTGATGGAACAACCGACCTTCCGTAAGCCAGTTGGATTTCTTCCTCCTATGTAAAGTATACATACTGAATGGGATATGAATGAGCAGCGGTGAAGGGCAAGTGATTTGAAGTCAGTGACCATGTAAGCTTACGAGGGATGTTATCATTACACATTACGCCCTTCCTTTACGCTATAACAGCAATAGTTATATTTTCTGGTTAAATTTAGTTTTGTTAAAATCATAATAATGCATTAATATTGATCATCAATTTTAACTTCGTTTTATGGGAATTGTGCAAATGTATGTAAAATAGTTGTAGTATTCATTAATTAAACATTGCATAACCGGAATATGTAGATGAAGGGAATGTGTGGCAGGCATATCAAATTAAAGCTAAATTATAATATGAAGATAATATTGTATAATACTGCAAATAAAAATCCAGTAATTTCATTGGTTTAAGACTCGCGTATTTAGTATTCTATATACACGGCGCTGACAGGGTATAATTGAGACATGCAAAGTAATTTCCCCTTCATGCGCCTCATGACCATTTCTGCTGTGACGGCTCGACTTGAAAACATTTATCGCTTAATGTCCGCAAGTAACTAGAAATTGACAATTGATCTTCATACGTGAATATTGAAGAGAGTACACGTGTGCTTGTATTATTATTAAAAACGATAGATTTGTTAAGGTTTGAGCCAAATTCAGCTCGATAAATGTGATCAGACGCTTGAAAATTAATTTTAGAATCCAGCGCGCGCTTAACCATGTGTATTGAGGTACCTTATGGGGTATACAATACAGGCATTATACGTGTGAGTGAAATAAAATATGTGATGTACAGCAAGTCATTCCCGATATATTTTAAAAGCAATACGTTTTAATTACTGATATTATAAATAACTAAAACGCTTTAAAAAAATATGAATCAGCAAAAATACACAGATCTAATTATTATATCTAGAGCTAGAGATCGAAATATTGCATGTTTAACTTAATTTTTATGAAAACATGGATTTGCAGTATTATAAATTCGTTATACAGGTTATTGACAGGGTATATGGGGGAATATAACCTCTCAACAACCTGTATAACTAATAATATACCCGTGTGTCATTGCCATCCAGAGTGGTCAATAGATAGTTGCAAACGTTCTCTTCGTTAGTTGAACCCTTCATAACACGATTAATCAAGACAGCAAACTCTCCTTCATGAGGAATCGTAGCCTTTATTAACAATTGTTTGTTTTCTGTTTTAACATCCAAGCACTCATCGAATTGTTGAATCTCGCCGTTTGTAACTCCTTTCATATAAGCGGAATATTTTTGTCTCTTTCTAGGCAAACTGAATTTAATTTCGACTGTTTTTGATACTTTATCAACAAGTATTATCCCAGATGGTTTGGATGGCATAAACAGTTCAGCTTCCATCGACAAAGGTCCAGGACCCCAGCCGACATTTTGACATCCAATCGGCAATAGGCACCTACCTGTTATTTGCCTTTTACACACAATCGCAGTCTCACAAAGTCTAAGAGCTGGAGTGTCCATTGGTCCTCCGTATATAACTAGTTTATATTCACCAGGTTTTGGAAACCTAATATCAAATATAAACAGCCTTCCTGCCCGCGAATTTAGTACCATTCTCGATATGTCCTCCTCTTTCAGTGTATCCGTCTCCTTCGATGTGTAGGTCTGTTTCCTTGTATCCTCCTCGTTCGGGGTGTACGCCTTTGTCTGTGTATAAGCCTTTATATGTGTATCCGCCTCTTTCGTAGTGTGTTCTCTTGTCGATGTGTACGAATTTGTCGGTGTATACGCCTTTATCTGTGTATCCGCCTCCTTCGTAGTGTGCTCTCTTGTCGATGTGTACGAATTTGTCGGTGTATACGCCTTTATCTGTGTATCCGCCTCCTTCGTAGTGTGCTCTCTTGTCGACGTGTACGAATTTGTCGGTGTACACGCCTTTATCTGTGTATTCGCCTCTTTCGGTACGTTCGCCTCGTCTAATTTAGCTCTAGACTTCTCTGTATTGTCTTTGTTATGTAAATGATAGCGTAACAACATCATATGTGAGTTGCGTGAATGACACTTCAGCACTATTCTACAGAAACCATTTTTGCTTGACATTTCACATGTTTGTTTACTTTTAAGCCTAAATCCTAAGCCAAAGAAAGGTGGTCGAAGGTACGGCATCTGCAGAAATTGTTCCCGAGAAGTAACTACCAAAGGTGTTTTTACTAGCTGCCACTTAGGATCAACAGCACAACATTCATAAATAAATTCCTCAGGATCAGGCATAAAATACCTGTCCTGAAACGTATTTCTTACTATTCCGCCGGATTGACGCTTTTTAATGCCAATATTCGACTCATCATCAGATTCTACTTTCACCCAACCGCCTAGCTTCTCGCCATATATAGGTGTACAAATCCAGAATGGATGAACAAGTTGCCATCCACTCTCCACGTGTACGGCATTCCAAGATGATTCTGAAATCATGTCATTGCCTGGATCATAGCCGACAGCTTTCACAAAGCCCGTGATTTTCACACATTTTAATCTCGCTTTTCTGAAGAAAATCATAGACCTTGAATTTCAGTACATTAACACTAACCGCTATCAGACATGTTTTAATGACTCAAAGGCTTGTAGAGGGGCTACATATTATTACGTAAAACTCAGACTTAGGTTATTTGAGGTGAGAAAGAAGCTTTGAAACATAGAATGAGTCCTTTCTTTGAAATTGATATTTGTATCCACCCTTATAGAAGCATTTACATGATTTTAGTTTTCATTTATCTCGTGGCCTGTGAATTTAACTTATATACAGTTGATGAAGGTAAACTACACTTTGGACGAAGTACGGGGCGAATATTTACATCCACCACATTGCACTTAACACCAACAAATACTGACATTTTTGAAAAGCGTGTGGAGAATTGCATACATTTTAACTAAAAACTTCACAAGTATCGGTTAAGCACAACATATGAGTATGTATATACACAGTTACACCAAAGTGATAATACCTGCAAAGAAGCGCGTAGCAGCTCGCATAGGTCATGTTCTTCTCCTTCAAAAGTTGCAGCAGTCCACTGGGCGATTCTTTACTTGGTTTCCCGAAGTTCGTCTTCTCTATGTTTTGGGCACTCATCCATACCACAATGGCTCGAGCCGTAAGTACTTTCTTGTTTGCTTTGTCTTTGACGATTTGATTAAGATACTCAAACAGCTTATCAAATGAGGCACTTTCTTTATTTCCAGCCTGAAATCATTATTTTCAAACGAGTGTTCTATACTAGTGACATATGTTCGGATTACATAATATTGTATAAATCATCTATACAAATAGAAAGCTGAGTGTATTTCAATGGTCATTATTATGTTATTAGTTTGCTAAATACATGTATAACGAAATGCATTTTAAGATATGGTGTGTAAATCGAATTTATATCTACTACCTTTCTCGCATGTTCGTCTATTTCGAAGAAGTCTAAAGATGGTAGTGGATCACTGTTATTGTTGTTCAACTCGTGCGTTCCGGAGACATTGATGTCATGATCATCGTTAGTGATTTCTTCCTTTAGAACGTCTAGTTCATCAATTGCATCGTTAAACACATCATCGTCATACCAAATATCTCTTTGTTTTATTCGTCCACCAACTTGATAAGGAGGCGATGGATGTGGGTAGTTTTTCAGACTGTCAGCAATTGCGTTCTAAAATGAAGTATTATTGAAGTTATAGTTTCAAAGGAATAACTGCTGGTCACACTATTATTAATAGTATATACTCGTTTCAGTGTTATCGTTTTATATAACCTAGTTCGGGGAAAACAATTAAGGTTTCAAGCACAATATATGCATTATATATAGTTGTTCAAGGTCCAATACGTTATATATGATTTGCTTACAAATACATTTCTCAGTCGATGTGTTATTGCAAATATGCAGTATTTATCGCACAACAGAATATAGCAGTCGACAAGGAAATGTCACTAACATACAATCAAAAAGGCCAGTGGAGTCATGAAAATAAATATATAAATATTTTTAATTAGAGAATGGACATGTGACAAAAAAATTAGTTATGGGTAAAAATAAGAGTACCGTATTGGAACGGTCAGTGGCAAATCACCACGTTATTTTGAACGGTCAGTTTGTATGGCATTTTATTTTATGTTTACATGCGTGAATAGTAAAATCCACAGTTGTAATCGATTTGGATTATTTGAGTAGTATTTTACAACACTATCTACGAATTTATGGCTAAGTCCACATAATGTGCCGTAAAGTATTGTCCGAGTTATGTCCGAATAAATGCACAGCGTGTTGAACGTGTTTATTTACGTACCTCGTCATGTCCCGTGTCAATAATGACATCAGCACAGTCTGATCCATTGGAATAGTCTTCTTTCTCAAATACCGCTCTTTTTCTGGTAGCATGTGTTGGTTTACGGGAGGTAGAACGGGAAGTTTTCTCTTCTGGCTGGTTGCTAGAACAACCACCCATCTTTATGTCCAACTTCTAAAATACTGGCTCTGTTGGCACCTGTTTAATTCTCATCTTGGGTGTTCTGTTCAATGTCAAGTATTAGCTGCAAAATTACAACTGACGTTGTCACACGATGCTTAGTCTGTATCTCAATTTACTCCGGGCACTATTGGTTCATCACGAAATATTTATATTTACAAACACAAAGCTATGTTATTATATACATACATATATACTCATAATTCCGCATTGTTTACATAATGATAACCACAATCCACTTATCAAAGCTACCATTCCTTTGTTAATGAATAAGTTGGTGCATTATCTAGAGTTAGTTACAGTTTAAATATAAATCTATGGAGGGGAAATGAATAAAAATGAAATTGAATAGAAAGTACAATTGTCAAATGGGTATTGATAAACCATTGTGAAGTGAACTTGAATATAATCTTTGATTTAAATATATTCGGTATCCATTAACAATTATTATTAACTGGATTAAGCTTAAGTGCAGTTGCTGATAAAATTAAATGGATTTTGTTAGAATGCTTTAAGAAAGCTAAAAACTATTTGTTTACAAATGTCTATATTTTCATCGATGAATAGTTTATTTGAACATTTCGATCGATCACAACAAAGATCTTTACATGTTTAGTGGGCTCGCTCCTTTACATTTATTGTCATTCGAATTGAATAAAGATTTCAGTGTCTGTGAATTCATAACCATCTGGTGAATGGTAAAATGTGTGTAATGTTTGTATAGGTTGTTTAAGTTTACTCAAATAGACCGACGTTATCTTGGTATCTTTATACATGTACTGTTAGCTGTCTAATCGAAAATATCATGGTTTCCAATTATTATTTTAAACCCATCTTTGATATTATTAAAACAAGTTATTAAATAATTACACGAATATCCGTTAATTTCACTATTTTTATTAATAGTTTAAATATTATAAACTTACATATATTACATTGATAATAGAAAGAATAAGGTAGATACAATAGTATTCCAGACAAAGTGGTGATAGTTTTATACACAGGTACTTGAAACAAAGTATTTTTAAATGTATTGCCGTTTTGAATCACTTCAATGTATAGTGAAAGTAGACCGAGAATTGTTCCTTAAAACGTGGGTTTACCGAACAATATAATAAACAAGTTTAGCATTAAACTATACCATGGTTAGGAATCAGCAGTAATGATGTAGTTGTCATGTAAATGTCTTTAAATAAACGTATCTACAAGTGAAAAGGCTCTGTTCAATTTTCCAGTCAGTTTGTAATAAAATACTTGTAAATGTAATTTTGAAAACTGATTTAGGAATATTTAAATGTTACATCAATCCCTAATTTCACGAAAATGCTTTGGTAAATACGTAAGTAAATACTAAATAAGGTAGCCCACCTATGTGTTTTGACAACATTATTTTAGTTTTTGCTAAAATTTATTTATGATCATTTATAATGTATGTGTTTTATTCTTGGCAAAATTCGTCATTTATAAAATTAAATGACATGTTCACACATACACTGTTTTGTTGTTTCTTATATTGTATAACACATATGAACTCACACCATATATGATAACCCACCTAAATAGAAATGTGGTTTGTGATGTGGAAGGGAAGATTCAAAGGCAATTTAACGCAGTTAAAAATATTTGAGTCGCCCCCTTCCGTTCTGATAATCCTTTACATTTGGAGAACTCCCCCGTGTTACGGATTTGTTACGGATTTTATCAGTCGCCATTGTTCTACGAACAAAGAAACTTGCTTTCTGTGTCTTCGGAAACTTTTCCGCCATCATTCCCCATCCACCTCCCGTACCACATGACATAATTTGTTGTATTTATAATTGTGTTTGTACATATTATTATTATATTAATGTTAAACTATCATCATGTTTTAACATGTTTTTATTCTTTACATTATTACTTGTCATGATAAGGGCGGTTAAGGTAGCCCACCTATGTGTTTTGACAACATTATTTTAGTTTTTGCTAAAATTTATTTATGATCATTTATAATGTATGTGTTTTATTCTTGGCAAAATTCGTCATTTATAAAATTAAATGACATGTTCACACATACACTGTTTTGTTGTTTCTTATATTGTATAACACATATGAACTCACACCATATATGATAACCCACCTAAATAGAAATGTGGTTTGTGATGTGGAAGGGAAGATTCAAATACTTACTAGTATGCTCAAGTATGTTATTGTGCTTAGCTGATAATTGGTAAAATCACAATCCGCAGACATACTAAGTAATCATATGCACTTATAGCTAAGTGAAATAACGTACTGATCATTCATTTTTTCGTAGCTTAGTATATTTACTCTTTAAAGCGAACTAATAAGCAAGACATTTTTCGTATAACAAGACATATTCGTGAAATGTACTTAAATATCATACTTTTATTAATAAACTATGAAGTTTTTCTTGAAATCGGGGCCATACCTACAGCAAACAAAACATGTATGTATCTCTGACTTACTACGCTTTTGTAAGAGGTAATAAAAGTAATTCATCAACACGATTAATTCATCCTCGGACAAGCACTGCAAGCACTTATAGTATCAGTTACAATCACAGTTTTCAACAGTTCAAACAATATCATAAATTGTCTTCCAAAACATGATGGAAATTATTATTGTATAATTTGTCTTTCTTTTTCTACTGATTGTAGATTGATTAATTTCGGAGAGACGCGTTGTTAGCCAACTAACCAAGTGGTTAACCATAGCTTTGCTATCAAACTATGATAGAGAACTATATTCGTCGACTTAAAGCTTTGAAAATTATGTAACGTTTCGGCATTGGTGTAAATTTCCTGTCTATTGATGTAAATTTGATGTAAAATAATTCTAAACTCTAAATAACTACGTAAAATACATCGTCGGAATACTGTACTTTTTGTAACTTTATATTGAATTGTAACAAAATGGAAACAATATACGACGAAACAAAGAAAACTATTTGGCAATGTATACTTTCCTATATTCACTCTAAGATCCCTTCCGTTGATATTTTTCAATTAAAGGTTCCCAGATTTAATGAAGTAGGTATGAAGAAGTTTGATATTGATCAACACGAACCAAACACAAGCTAAATAAGTATATTGAAGATTCGTGTATATCGTATATATTAATAAAGCATTAAATCTTTCCACAGATAATATTTTCAGTCTGCTTAGATGCGTCGATTTAAATCACTATTCAAAGTTTGACATTGTGGTATCTGAGCATATAAATAAAAATTCAAAAGAAAGTATTATATACACGAAACTTTCATTCAGCGAGTCTAATCGATTTTCATTCATTACCTTAACGTCGTCATGCTCGTCTAAAAAACAAACTTACAACAAAGTATTTGTCGCTAGCACAAGTATTATTACTTTATCGATTATTCGTTTCATTTACATATAATTATGTATATATTTTGACAAGTAGTCAGATGGGGAACTCACGTGTTTGTTCAAACTCGTTTACAGTAATGTACATGAATTGTTTTATGACGGTTTAAGGAGATTGTTTACTTAATTCAATTTAAAAAACTCAACTGTTTTCAACAATACTACACTATTCATTGCGTTAACATTTGAACGCCGCTGCTTGATTTCTAACCTCTTCTCAAATTGCGTTATTCGAGAAAACCAGTTTTTTATGTCACACAATCATAACAGACGTACACTATCCCGCGCTGTCAACACAGTTTAAAGAATGATGTATCTCTTATTTTCAATGTAAACAATGATATTTTATGGGTATGTTTGAGGTCAGTATTTTCTTAATATAATCCTGGTTAGTATTTTCTTAATATAATCTATATATTTGCGCCCTATAATTCATTTCAATCAGTAACTGATAGGTGAGTCGATTCATGTTTGAAACATTTCCTACACAAACAACAATGCAAGGGTGTTCAATCTTTGAACGGCACAGACTTATCGTGCACTCCATGACGCTATTTTAAAAGGGACGTAGCGCTTACTAAAACTGGCAGCTTTTTTCAACCGTGGATTACTATTCTTGCATGTAATGGCTCCTATTCTGAGAGGGCCATCACTCGATCTTGCTTTGTTGACATTCCAATTAAAAGGTGTAACATCCCCTCTTCAGAATCTCTAAATGGCGGTGATTTGCAGTAAGAATGACCTCCCCCGAAAACAGGTCACTCTTATATTATTCTTCCGTTTGAAATTTAGTGATATCGTCCTTTTCAGTTCCCTCACCAGCTGTCAAATGTGTGGACATTCGTAGTAAGAGTAACCTTCCTTGATTATAAATCCTCTATCTTGAAAACAAGAGACGTTATATTTGTTAAAAATGGAAGCCATTCTAAAAGACGGGACTCAACTGTTACTTTACTTCGCAGTCGTTTTGAAAACGAGCTTGCGTTCATGAGAAATGCAGGCATTCTTGGAAGAAGGGACATAACTCTGAACTTACTTGAACTACATTACAGGTAAGAGTTATTTATAAAAATAACGTCCCCGATTTCAAAATGCATACACATTAACACCGCCGCAATTTCTTAATGAATTTGTGGGTCTCTTTCTAACATAACGGAATGTATGTATGACATTCAAAATGAGTCAAACTCGTTTTCATTAACATTCCATGATTCCACTATACCAAATATACCATCATTGTGCTATAAGTTTTAGTCTCTGGATTATTGTTGAACAATACTGAGTCTTAATGAAATGTGTGTGCATTCTGGATAATTTACCGTCTACGGAGATGGTGACGAGCGCAGTGCGTTCACGACTGGTGATTGATATAGCAATTGTACAATCACGATTCCGTACAACACTTTCATAGTAGGTAAGGTTAATTCCACAGATGTATGGCATTTATATTGACAGTTTCTAGGTACGGGTTAAAATGAGTCATTTTAAGTGCAATCAATGTATTATTGACCACTTTTATCTTAAAGTAGGTGTATTAATGGTTAATTTTATGACAATGACGTTCAACTATTCATTGTGACTTTGCTCATATATTGAACCTAATCCACGTTGTTTGTAAAGAATGAAATGACGCGTCCTGTGTTATATAACATTTTGATCAGTACAAACAAGCATAATGTGGAATATATAAAGATTACATAATACACACAGGAACCGCTATTATTGTTAACGATTTCAATGATGTGCTTCAGCTATTGCTGATTTTTATTGTACTGACAGAATATGATATAATAGTACATAGTTTTGATTTAAAATGACATTGTATCTACATCACATAATTATGTACAATTCTGTAACAAAAACAGAAAAGCCACAGTAGGCAACCAGCAGTGGTCGGCGCTAGATGATTTTGTCGGTCCATACTCTAATAATTATAACCTTTATAAATGCTATATAATGTTACAAGTATATAAACAATATGGTGACTTAAGTGAACATTCAATTATCGCCGGATATCGATAAACGTCGTGTAAAATTCGTAGCAGTACTTTCAAAGCATGGTGCGTTGAATGTGATAAGAAAGGAGATATCATAGACTTAAAAAAGGAGGAGGTTGGAACTGCCAATAAAACTTTACCTGCGAAATCAGAAGCAATTTGTTCCGACATATGTATGAATAGTATGTCATATATGTACTATTTACAATATCGAATGAGTGATTGTTTTGAGTGAACGAATGTGTGGTATAGAAATATTGTGTTTCAATTTATGTTGTTTTCTGTTAGAAGGACATGTATTATGTAAAAAGTGTACAACTGTTTTGTATACATGTTACCATCTATAAATAAAGATATTATTATTACTACATTTCAAAAAAGGTGTATTGATATGTTTGTGTTTGAACATTATTCAGTTTCCAAAATTCGGGTTCGATGAAAGTCATACTGTTCACTAGCAAAGCCGGTGAGTTTATCGTTAAACTAAAACTAAACTATTCATGCAAGAGCTATATACATTCAAACATTATACATTTGGTAACCCATAAAAGGTCATTACTTTTTCCAAACAATGCCCATTATATTAAAGTCATATTGTCTGTTGTTCCTGGAGTGATCATATGTACAAATTCAAAAAGTACATTTTGCGTGTTACTGTATACGGAGCGAAAATACTTGCAGATATTCGCAACATTTCTAAGGTCGCATCATTATTGTCTAAAACGTTAATCGGAATACAAACAACATGTGGCATTATGTAGATGGGTCTTCCGCTTTTCTGTACAGTACGTAATGAATATCGCTTGGAACATTGTACACAAAGACTGTCATGTGCGTAGGTATGATGTCAGTTACCATCACGTCAAATTCATGGTACAGAGCGCCGTTCACGGAGACCTGAATAAGAAAACACATAATAAAATAAAAAACTACGCTTAATAATGACAAATATCTATCGGATGTAGCAATAGGGAATTGACTGCATCATTACCAAAAGGAATTAACTGTCAGCAGCAGCGTGTTAAATCTGGAAGCTGTATGTTTGATTGGTCAGTGTTTTGTTCGGCGAAAGTGAAAACAGTGTATGGTATAAAATGTCAAACTATCATCATTTCGAATTTTAATTTCACACCAGAAGAAAGTACATTATTAGTAGTTGAAATATTTTACCTTGTATGAATGTAGGAGTACTTCAATTTTAAGGATGTAATTCTCATCTGTCACGAAGGGAAATCCTTCAGCCGTCTCCTGGTTTACATTCATTCGGTTTCTATCACTATTTGTACAATTTGTACAATTTACCCTCGACATAAACTCCACATATTTTTCATCGTTTTGAATGTGAAGCCTCATCGGCCTTTCGTCAACATTGTTGATTAAGGATATTGTAATTCTGAAATAATGATATGTGGATGTGCCGTTATGCTCGCAAAGTCATGGGTTAAACAAGAGAAATACTGTATACCACTTGTGTGTGACACAGTCAAAATATATAAATATTGTAACAAAAAACGCAATGCGGTGTCAGTATTTATACTGTATCTTATTTAATTTAAATGTATCCTGTAGCTTTTAGAAACTATATGAAATAGTGCTGGCGAGTTATCACTTTGAGCTAATGAGTATCTTAGATTGAGTATGATTGTTTTTATTTCATAATAATT
This sequence comes from Mactromeris polynyma, assembly GCA_032209605.1. NCBI lineage: Eukaryota > Metazoa > Mollusca > Bivalvia > Venerida > Mactridae > Mactromeris > Mactromeris polynyma. The sequence continues at coordinate 24,652,870 of JASFXZ010000007.1, read as the reverse complement.
TGTCTGCAGAACACAGTGTGTTGATTCCAATATTTTAGGTTCATGCTATTGATTATATATATTTCTTAGTATAAGAGAATCAGGTCATACCTCGTCCATCCGGCTCTTGGCGTAAAGTTGATTTCAATCACAGAACCTGGATTCATGCACACTGGTATAACACCACCGAATGCCCATAGACCGTCATTAAGAATCAACGGCTGTTAGATATATTTGAAAAAAAAGCAATCAAGTGTAAGTGAAATGTATGAGAATGAGACATAGCATAAACAATGTAAGATACAACTCAACCCGTTTTGTTTTACACATTTCGAAGTTGACAGAAACGTTTAATTTCATTAGGATATTAATGAAAAATACGAGTATTACTTTTCAATCTTCGGAAATAAGACTTATTTAACATTTTGTACTATTTGATTCCCTGTAATTAATTGTTGAAATAAAACATTTCTGACACCTTTGAAAAATTTATTACAAAACCATGGTTGAGCCTAAAAATGATATTACAAAACGGATTCGTTTAAACCAAGTCTTTATTCCACGAGTTTTCCTTTTCAGTTTTCTGAAATAAGACTCATTTTACATTTATAGAATGGTTTCCAATAATTTCGCGATGAAATAAGACGTTTCTGTCATTTTTTAAAGTTTCATTACAAAACGGGTTGTTCTATCAAAAAAGTTTCTCTTACGTCACATTCATGTCACAGTTGTCACATTCAACAGTTTATGCGAGGATATCTTCAGTGACAGCAAAGTTCGTTCTATGAAGTCAGCAGTTAAATGTCTTAATAATAGCAAATTCTGCTGTCCAATTCAGCTGAATAAATTTGATTTTCGCCGAAAAAAATGTGATTCCTTATAAAACATGTACATGTTTGTTTACTTTCATTAATTACATAGAATATGTAATGCCGCTTCAAGTTGATCATTGACGTTGTCTCTGCATATTTGTTTGTCTGTTTCTCCCCATACTATTGTAAAACACTTCTCTTGTTGACGCGATACTGCGATCATCCGTAAGGTATATGCTTTTTTGAAACAAAACACTATCAATAACATTGTCACGCTTAGTATATTTATTTCATATACCGAATCCACATGTTACTAAGAGAGCTATAAGTAAGACCGATTACTCGATCATATGAAAATATGCTCTGGCTAGGTACTTGGAATGTGCGGTAGGTTGGATTACTAAGCCTTAGAAATAATTAAAAAAACACATTCTCTTACCTTCGTTATCGTTATCTGCTCTGTTTCCCTATACACATAATTAGACTGTTTTATCTGGTTACTGCACCATTGATTTTTCCAAAGGCTATCGTACGTCATACTGTGATTATCCATTTTGCATCCGCAAACCCCGCCCTTCTTTGCTACCCTTGCGCACGATAATAAATTTAATTCAGGATTAGTGCCATTGTACTTAACAAACTCAATTGTCTTGATGGTCCAACTGCTGCTCCAGATAAATAATGTGATAAAAAAACTTAAGTAAATGAAAAACTTCCCCCAACAAGCCATGATTTCCAAACACTCAAAAATAATATGTTATGTGCTGTCGATTCAAATTTCGTTGAGAATAATGTCAATGTGCTCTCTATATTTATTGGTCACTGTGTAACAAAAAGTGTTTCTTTGGCTGATCATCACAAAACTTGTTTCCTGACGTTCTCAAGTAAATAAAACCGGACTGAGTGTGAAACATCCGGACAATAAGTAGAGCTATTACACTTAATATGATCATAATGCATGTAGTTTGTTAACAAAGGATTTTGACACAAAGGATGAAAACACGTCCATTAGCTTCCATAATATATGTAAATACAATGAACAATTGGTTTAAAGAGAATTTTCTGAATGCCAACATTAACTTCAATATCCGGAGGAAATATGGCAATACAACAATTGTTGATATTGTTGAGAATATTTATTCACGGGGATTTTTAAATCAGTGTTACAACAGCCATTATGTATGAACTACTCGTTCCATTTCAGGAATTATATAATAATTGTTGTCGCTATATATGTCTATCAATTGACTGTACGTAAACTACCAGTCGTGTGTATGCTCTATATGTTCAAAACAGTTGTAACAATGTTCAAATATGCCATACCAAGATAAATAGGTGTTCGAACGAATCTAATGGACATATGAGCTATCGGAGGGTCCGACTGTTATAGACTTATCAATGACTTTTTATAAAGAATGCTTCAAACAGTAAACGATTCAGTGTTAGGAAATGCCACAATCACTAATTAGAACTCCCTTGACTGATCGAGACAAACATGGGAAAAGGCAAATGCAGGTAGTGGACATGAAAACTCGACTATCCGGGCCAGGGGGTACACGTGATGAGACAAAAAACAACACCGAAAGAATCAGTGCTTGGAAAATGATCGCCACCACATCACTAACGAACAAAATATTAGCCATATACTTTACTATATCGTGTTCATATATAGGTAAACACTATTTCCAAGAAGGTTGTAAAGATACACAGCGACCTCTCAATAAACAAGTCGTCAGCCCAATTCCAAAATGTTCTAAGTATACAAATGTGACTTTTGAGAAAATCAAGTTTAAATATTTGACATGCCGCAACTCGGCCACTACTGATCCGATTCTTCTAAAAGTGAAGAATATGCAAATAAGGATGCTTTAACTCTTTTTGTATATTTGTAGAAATATTAATGGACAAATTATTTCAAATTGCAGTTTAGAAATAAAAATAGAACCTTGCATTTTCGAAAATACGTAGTTAGTTTTAATTCCAAAATGTCCTATATAGTTAGAACATTATATAAGTATAGCATGTTTCCTGAGCTTAACACCATTTTTATGTGGTATAGACAACAGTATGAGTAATGATAAGCTGCAAATTTAAATTTGAAATAAATAAAATGTAACGTATGCATTAAAAATGTTAGAGTCAACACCTGCCATAGCTTAGGTTTGTGTATATTGGGCTTCATAAGCTGCTTTACCACTAGAAAATAAATGCTTCGTGCACACTTTTTAATTTTAAAAAGCTTTGTAACAATCATTACGGTCAATCAAACGTTATTCAGCCTTTACAGAAGATACCTATTTTCCTTTAGAAATGCCGTTCTTGATTGAAATGTAAGAAACTGATACTGCATGTGAGTCAGCAAGAGTTAATAATATATAATATTTGAAAAACACAAAAATAAAACGTCAAATAATCTCCATACGTGACGGTAATCATTTTAAAAAATATCCCTTTTTAAATTGTATTGTACTTAGAATAGCCGTAAAACAAGACATACTTTTGTATGAATATTTTTAATATATACATGTACTTTAGTTACATGTAAGAGTTATTTACTTCAATATTTATTAATTGGAACTCTTCTGGTGTAAATTTTATTATAACAATCCTTTGATTGTTAAGTTCCCGATATCGCCTACCGTGGTTTAGTGGTACACTGGCAGCTCGCAAATACACTGTTTATTGGTGGCCAGATTTTATTTCATTCACTGTACAAAGCTAGCTTATACAGTTACGCGCATTTTGGTATAATCCACCGGTCGAGTATGACTTGAGTCGCCTAATTTTTCAAAGTTCTAAAACAAGGCAAAGTGATAGCTCAGTCAGACCCATACCGAGTACCCTCTCGTTTGCCCCATACGTGCCACGGTAGGAAGGCCGGGAGAAGTCGCCTTCCTTGGTTTAGCGGCACACTGGTGGGTTTTTGGCATATACCCTCTTTCCTAGAGGCCGAATATTATTGTATTCACTTCTACGATTGTCCAAAATTCAGCATCACTTAAGGAAAGTATCATATATGTGATACAATTGTTTTTTTAAACACATCTTTATTCATATGATTAAGAATATAATTATGCTGTTGAATTGTAAGAGATATGTATAGATTTGAAAATAATTACACGTTTCCATTCAACAATTGATAGTTTATCTTCAAAATTTACCCTCAACAAAACTTTTACAATGTAAACAGTGTCATGTGACGTCATCCGGTACATGTCATTGGTTAAGCAGATAGAACATTCTGGAATTGAAATGTAGTGTAATAAAGCAGATAGAACATTATGGAATTGAAATGTAGTGTAATAAAGCAGATAGAACATTCTGGAATTGAAATGTAGTGTAATAAAGCAGATAGAACATTCTGGAATTGAAATGTAGTGTAATAAAGCAGATAGAACAAAAATGAATATAATATTATCTACCATTATCTAGCATTCTATTTACAGTGGGTAAGTATATTCGTTTATTTACCAGTCTCCAATTTCATACCGATTCTTTGAAACGTGATACTTATCCGAGTTTAGGGGAATACTCGCTGATGCCTTTGATGCAATTTCAGTGAACTGGGAACAAAGTGTGTTCCAGATAACAGCTAAATACGTAGACGAAATCTATTTTTCATCTACATATCAAAGCTTCAGTGCAAGACTATCGTTACGCCTATATAAATACATATGAGTTACGATAGTCTTGCGTTGAACCCTCGATGTATATTCCAGCAATCAATGAACCATGCATGCCGTATTCCATTTATATTGCTATAGCCGATAGTCCTGCTTATATAGAGTAGAGAGCTCACCAATTGCATGTACAGCACGCCAAAAGAAAACATCTGTAGAAATATTGTATGTCTGCCCGCAGCGACAAAACGTAACTTTAGAAAAAACAATTAATACTCTTCACAAACTTTCGTGGCTAAACAAGACTTGGTGCAAGTCTAAAAGCCCCAAATTTTAAAGGGAGGAACGTAAATTACTACATGTAATCTCATGAGACTTTGGGAAAATGGATCTGTTTACAATGCACAATCATGAGGGTATGTTAGGACTTGTTTATGTTCAACCCATAAACTGTAAACAATAAAACACACAAATAAACAACATGTATAAATATATTTTAATTCAAATTTCAAAAGTACAACATGTAATATTTTAAAACAAAAAATGTAATAATGCCTTCTGTTAGCGACACATGATCGTGGAGATATCATACTAGAAGGTCGGTCTATACAGATGGTTATTTCAAAGCATGCACGTTGATTGAAGGAAATCTCTACCACCATCATAGATAACTACATCACGCAAAAAAGGACAATAAATCGTGTCGTTTGCAATAATTTATTTCAATTAATTAAAAAATATATTAAATTGAACTGGAGCACTGTATAACAAATCCAATAGGGTGTCCATATTTTTTGACATATCAATTAAGAAGATCATTACTACCAACTCATTATGAATGCTGGAAATAATTTCCGAGAATAAAGGTTATGTTATAAAAACAAGGTCCATGCCCTTATGACCTTGTTTCCAGTAGTTCCAACTTGATATAACAAACTCTACAAAGGATCGAACACTGGCAATTTTTACCAGATCATTTTCAATCCCGATAATCCAACTTGATATAGCAAACTCTACAAAGGATCGAACACTGGCAATTTTTACCAGATCATTTTCAATCCCGATAATTAACATTTTGTGAATAGTTACAGAACAACCACATGTCCAGGTGTGTTAATTGGAAAGATCAGTATTATTGTAGCTAAATTTAAAGAGGTGTCGCCCAACAATTATTTTGACTAAATCATTCTTAATGCTGCTCATTTGTTTGACAGTTTCAAACCCGATTTTGAAGTTTTTTCAATATGGTTTCCATGGCAACTTCAAAATCACACAGTTTAATTTCCATGGCTTTGATAAAGTATCATGCCAGTATCATTCAGGGGTTCCATTTGACCCTGGAAGTGACCCTTTGACCCCTGGAATTTCCAAAAAGCCACATTTTGACCCTATTGATTCTGGCTAAAGGGTAAATTTTTCTCTAAATTATATGCAATTTGGCTTTAAATGGTAAAATCTGGTCGAAATATTATCAAAGCGGCCCATGATATTCAGCACCTAGTGGAACCATTCCTGTGAAATTGGAGTGAGACTAGTGTGTTTCAGAGAAGATGAAAGTCGAAAGCCTATGTTGCTACACAGAGCTATATGCCAGATGAAGACCATTCACATGCTCACTTAGCCTTCGCCACCGTCAGCCAAAAATGGATTAACTAAAATAATTCTAAGAACCCTTCAAATACAGGTGTAAAAACACATTTGATGTAGAATACAGTTGACAAAACTGTGTACTAAACCTGGAGCTCATATTCCACTGACTTCCTTATGAACTCCATTCAATGCTAACACAAGATTTTATTCTTTCAACATGTACATTGAAAAAGACAATTGTATGTTTCCAGAAACAATGAATATAGTAACCGGATAGTTTTTTTCTTGAACAAACACGGTTCAATTATATCCAAAATTCTATTTATTCTTCCTGAGAAGATCAAAACGTATATCCTTGTTGCAATGACTAACACAACAAAACATATATCGAGTATAGTTTAAACATATTCATATTACATTGATTATGAAAAAAGTTCTTCAACTTAAATAATTGATTACTTGCTAACTAGTATTTGAACCTTAATGCATTGTGAAGACCACAGAGATGTCTTGCCAATGGGAAGATTTGAATCAGGAGCCTGATGCTGTTACATATAATAAGTATGCATACATGTACATTGTAAAATAGAAATAATTAAAACATAAATACATACATCAATAATTTGCATTGATAAACAAAGGTAAATAGAACATAAATATTATACATATAATTTTGCATTGACGGTCATCAATATTTTAGTCAGAAATTTCAAACAAGGGTTTTAATTCAACTTTTCATAACATCATTTGCGTAATGATTATACTTATGTGGATAAAAGTATTAAAACACATGATTACATGAATGAAATTGCTTATACTTATTTGAAACATGTTTATCAAGAAATGAAAGCAGAACTATATGAGAAAGCAAATAGTACACAGAAGTTAAGCAAATACTTTCGGAAGTTCAAAATATTTTGGTACTGCTAAATAGACATATGATTTATCTTGGAACTGAATAAAAAAATGTAAGTGAATATAACAATTTCATCAAAATTCCAATTTTCCTGACTCAAACAATGGGTACTATTGGTAAGTCAGCATTTCTGCGCATCAGCAATTCCATACTTAATTCTTGAGTTTGTGCATTACTTAAGAATAATTGAATGGCAAAGATTTTTTATGATAAACACAGTAATTGCAAAGTTGAATAACTTGGAACTGAATGCATCCAGTGAAACTAAACTGCTTTATGCCATCTGATTATTAAAACACCGAAAACCAGTAATAATTCCAAGCATTGTATGGAACTGACTGAAACAAATACCAGCAATAGAAATAAGCCGCTTAAAAGCATATACTATTACAACTATCACCATGAAGTAAGCGTTAGAGGCATTATAAAATACAGTATTCGCGTTTATCATAATTTTCATAAGCATACAAGTAAAATATTATTGACAGGATATGTATGAAGTGTCAGCATATTGTGCAGCTATATATATAAATATTTGATAACCATCTGAAAAAGACAATGGCTGAAGGTGGCAATCTTGTTATATCTATATTCATTGGAATAAAAAAATACAAAATTCTCAACTCTTAAACAAAACTTATCAGAACCACAAATCAGTAATACTAATAATTCTGAAATGGACAGAAACATTCTAATGATCTGATACACTGTATATTGTGAATCAAACCAAACCCATTTCAGAAATTTACCAAATGAAGCTATGACTCAAAGTGATCAATGCTGTAATATATATTGCTAGATTTTTATCTTACAAAAAATGGAAAACCTGAAATGAGGAAAAAATACAGCCCAAAATGATAATGCTTCAATAATTGATATATTTCTAAAAGGTGCTTTTTCAAAAATGGTGATATCTATTAACTGATATAATAAGTAGTTGTCCGAACAGAGGAAATAAAGACATAAATATCTGCCCCAGGCCCCTTTTAAACAATCTCAACCCCCTTCTTTGACAAATAGCTGCACTAACAGATCACTATCCTAACCTCCTCTTTAACAAATTTCTGCATAAACCCAAGTTTTACAAATACTGTCCTAGTCCCTTATCAATAAATTTCCATTCCAGCCTGTTTGTAACAAATTCTGCCCCAGCCCCATTTTTAACAAAAGAAATAGAGGATATTTGTGTGTTATAGTGAAAGTTCGAAAGTTATTTCACCGAGTGAGCAGCAGACAGAATATTTTCACCAGTGATATTTAAGGCGGATACTCACGAGGTGAAATTACTTGGTCTTACAATGGAACATACAAAAATTATATTTATTTTATGCTTCGTATTGGTCTTTTAACTAAAATAATTCTAACCAACCCTTCAAATACAGGTGTAAAAACATTTGATTTAGAATACAGTTGACAGAACTAGTTAATGCCTCAATATTTTATATGATGTCATTTATGTGACGACGTCATTATCCCTTTGATCATTTCACTGTGAATTATTGGATAATAATTTACCATTAATCCAGTGTGAAAATAAAATTATGATAAACTAGCATTAATGAATAATGGCCGAATGAAAGATGACTTTTTCTCTGAGCATAACAGGTCTAGGGATAACTGAGGTAACCGTGACTACAATTTTTGCAATGTGAGACATGATGGTTAAGCCATACATTTCAACTATGACAATGGACTCATATACGTAAGAGGTAATCATGACCTATGAAATGTGAAGCCAGAAATTGTTATTTCTAATTTAACATCAAGTTCGCTGTCATATATTTATACAATGACAGATCAAATAGAAAATGTTACAACAATGCCACAAAGATTATATTTAGAATTTTCCTAACTCTACACTTTAAGCTGAATATGCAAATTTATGACATTTTATTGTATACATGTATACATGATAGCAGGAAAAATGTATTTAACATTTAATTTAACTACAAAGCTATGATATTCATTGTTTTAAAAAAGCATTGCACTTGCATCATATAATAATATATACAGAAAAAAAGAATATACATTATAAATAAAACTGCATTGATGACATAATAAAGTAATACAAATAATATTAAAAAATAACATAAATAACAAGAATATAATCAATTAGTGTATTGTAAACTGAGAAAATATTCTGCACTTTTTAAGTTTGTGTATTTTTGCAGTTGGAATTGTTCCTTCAAATTACAGAGTTACAAACTCCAGACCTTCATGAAATGTAAAGCGGTTGACATAATTCACCAAATTATAAAGAGTTTTGAAAACGTCCATATAACGCAAACAGTGAAACATTTTATTTACAAACATTCCTATGTTTACAGCACTTGTCAGTATAATTTGATACCCTGTCACACAAAATGAATCTGATGAGACTTGATTTCCAATAGGGAGAAGGTCAAACCGTTGAACTAGTTACTGCACTCTATTGAGTACCAATGTAAAGTGCTAGACATTTATGCTTATTTTGATTTTTTATAAAGGTTAAGAAGCCTAGATGGTCAGCATTTTGATAATTTAATAATTACTAACTGAATAGTTAAGGTGCCTGTCTGTTTTGTTACAAGAACAACATAAACTGGTCACAAATTCCTAGCAACAAGAATATTACCCTGTACACGTTCTGGGTAACATTGTCCCTTCATGGCATGAGTAAAATTCAATAAATGTTAGATTTCTGAAAAATGAATGCCAATACTGTCCCTGACCATATTAGTTCACATAGCTTCAGGGAGCTGCATATCTGCATCTGCATTCTTAATGAAGTCTTCAAATGCTATGATGTGTTAAAGAAAACCCTGACATCCACTTAGAAAATGCAGGAAAGGAATTATTTATATACTGATAACATTCAGATACCACCTGCTGCAAGACAAGCACTATACCAATACATGCCTCTGTTACATGTCCAAGGATAAAGGCAATACTAGTATATTTGTATATATAATAAAGAACAGACAGATTTGGCTTTCACCATTATATGGCATCAGTCACAAGTACAGCAGACATTTATACATACAAAGTATAACAACATATATAATTCTCAATAAACTTTTGGCGCATTCAAAGCAACAAAATAGGAGATGTACTGTACCGATTCAATGCCGCATGTAAAATGCTATTCATATGTGTTTAATAAATTACCATGTTTACCATACAGTGATCAGCTGACATATATCCACTGTTCCTAGATTTTTCAACTAGTTCTAAACAAGTAAGTGACAGCTTTCATGGATCAATTGTGAAGAAGAAATATTATTCAATCGTTCTATACAGATAGTGTTTAACCAGTTCTTGAGGTCGTAGTCAGAATATAGGTACATCTAACGTGAATGGTACAGGGTTTTTTACTTCTTTTTCTAGCAAATTCACAATGGAACAACATTGGTAACCATCAACAGAGACAAAAAGAAGTACTCCCTTGTATCAACTAAAAACAAATACCACAGCACAGGAATATGTCTCCAATGTATTAAAAAACATGGGGACAATAGCAATATTATGTTTTCTTTTATGATCTCAACAATGGCTCTTAATTTGAAAATAATTAGAAAATCTGCAAAATGACAAAAAATACCATTTTAAACAGAAATTGAGATAACAATAGCTAGGTATAATCACACATACATTAACTTTCACCTACAATTAATGCATACAATTAACAATGACACAAAACAAATACAAAAACAGGTAAGAATCTCATCAGTAACAATTAATGTAACAATTAACTTGATTTTATTGTGTCGAGACAATTTAAAATGATAACATTCAATGGCTATTTCTAAGCAGAAATATCGGCATTGATAACCATGAAAGCTGATCAGAAAGAAGCATTGTAGAAATGGGGCGTTAAGTCACATCAGGAACCTGGGTCATGCAGTGCTATTCCAGCAACCACAGTGGAGGAAATCCCAAGTGACAACACCTGGGTAGAACCATCGACCTACAGCAAGCCCGCTGGATGGCTTACTCTGTAACAAATTCTAGATCCCTGCAGGGATTCGAACCTGTACCTTTTTGGGGCAAGTGATATGAAGAAAGTGACCATAACCACTCGACCATGGAGACACCGAGTAACTGGAGAAACTTAGGAGGCAAACTCAATCGGAGACAAATTTGAGTCTAAAAATAAATGTCAATTGAAGGTAAACTTTACATTTATATGAGAGTAAATGCTCATATAGACTTGACAATATAGCAGCGATGTAAGTCTATTTGAATAAAATCCATTAAAATGCTATTATTCATTCCACTGAACCGTGAACCATTCCAGTTTCTACAGCTACAGATTCAATTCCGCCGGTGCAACATCTTTGGGCATCAAACCAAAGCAAGACGAGACTTTATCACCCAGCCAGACTGGAACCAAAGCATAAATATAGGTCACAATATCCGCCCCAGCCCCACACGGGTATCTTTCCCTAGGTCTCTTTGAAAGCAAGCCACTCCGCATGGCTCGAATCACAGGAGTTAAATCGTCAGGGTAACGATGATTCATGTCTAACAAATTGTTGTATATCTCATCTAAATATTCTCTTCCATAAGTTTTCTTTGTTGATTCATCGAGGGTTTCCCAAATCTCTTCTCTTTTAGACCGTAACACATGAGCACGCATATTATCTGTAGTAAATAAATTATACAACAAATACTAAGTAAACTTAGTTAAAATTGATAAATAAATAAGCATGCTAGGCAATGTACTCTAACCTCAAAATTTTATTGTACAAAGATTATTCTAAATAAATATTATATTATTTTCAAACTGAGCTAAACGTCTCAATGTCCATACATTCAAAAAATGACGCCCTTTCGAAACAACATGTCCCTGGCAATACATTTGTAGAGGGGTGGTGAAACCTTGTGTAATTCACTTCCAGAACAGTAGCAGCTGTAGAAGTACAGCAAAACCTCAATAATAAGACCACCCTAGGGATTCTTGAAAACTGGTCTTCTTATTGAGGTTGTCCTAATATTGAGGTTGAATAAAGAGCAAAACAGTGAAAATGGACTTGAAAAATATGGTCCTAATTTTGGGGTTGTCTTATTATTGGGGTGGTCTTATTATTGGGGGTGGTCTTAATATTGGGGTTGTCTTTGAATCGGGGTGGTGTTAATATGGGGTTTGTCTTATTATTGGGGGTGGTCTTAATTTTGGGGTGGTCTTAATTTTGGGGTTGTCTTATTATTAGGGTGGTCTTATTACTGGGGTGGTCTTTAAGTGAGGTCTTACGGTATTTCCCCAAACTCAAGGTATGTAGGTGGATAATATCGAGATTTCATTTAGCAATGTCTTACAATGGATGAAATCACTAATAATATTAAACACTTACTAGTTGAATATCCAGTTGGTTCTATGATTGAAACATTAACATTCCATTTCTTCATTTCCTGTCTAAGTGTATCAGAGAATGCCACAAGACCATGTTTTGAAATCCCATAAGCACCGTTACCTTCCATAGAGATTCTTCCTGCAATACACAAGTTTACATCTTACAATTATTCTTCAGTAAATTGTACACCATTTTTATGTACATCAAATTTAGCCTATTGATAAGTAATTGGTCATATATGAAGACTGACATGTTTTAGATTATTCTTCTAACTTTATAAATTCTTTAGGTAAACCTTTTATAATGTCACAAGCAAATATTTAGGTGATTTAGAGACTGTTGCCTAAGTTTAATATTTATTCCAATACGAATGTTCATATTATGCATATCTATTTAACAATTCAATTTGTAAATTCCAGCAAACAAAACACTCAATATAAGAGTGCAAACAGACATACATGTAAATACCTACCTAACACACTAGAAACATTGATTACTCTTCCTTTTGCTTTACGAATCAATGGTAGTAATGATTTAGTCATACGTATAGCACCAAACAGGTTGACATCTAGCACTTTCTTTATAATCACTTCTGACATCATATCTAGCTCACCGAAATACCAAATACCAGCATTGTTCACCAAACCCCATAATCCTGGAACAGCAAACATCGGACCGCTCTATCATATCAAGGAATAGTACATGTTAAAGCATGGGAACACTTTCATATTTTAATAAAAGGAATCACCAGGATAGTTTAGATGTATCTGGCTTGTTTACCACCTTAAGGGGAATGAAGAGGCCCTTCAGGATGGAAATATAAGGTAGTAAGGGGAAAATGTGATAAAATCATTTACATGACAAAGTATGTACATCAATATTCGTTAAATTTCAGTAGTTCTAACATGTAAACGATGTATCAATATCTGGAGAAAAATGAGAAATAAATTTCAGTTAATATTACAGTTTTTCTGACTGAACTTATCAAATACCATAAGATAGTATTTAACACAGAATAGGGAAATATAAATACTTTCAGAGAAAGAATAGTGCCTAATTTTGGTCTCAAATGGCCATAAAAAATCACTCAAAGGCAGGGCCCTAGAAATCTACAAGCCCAGCATTCTGAACAAGTCTAATTGCCAACAGTTGAGCTGAAGTTAGTTCCGGACTAGTCTGTTTTAAAGGCCTGAACTCTATGCTATATAAAACCTCACAGAATGGAATTTACAAATCTTATTGGTGATTACCTAGTACTAGTAGTTGTTAACTGTATGGTAATTAACATAGCAGGGTCACAGTCCAGTGTGATCATGGTGAGGTATCTGTAGTGTTGAAATGGATCAATTTTCCAATAATGAATGACCCTGTTTATTGGGTCTATACTACATGTTGATTGACCCCAACTGTGAAAATAAAGTAACAAATTCCTTGGTCCACTGCCAAGATTTACCCCTTTAAAACTAATTAACATTGGACGCTACTGAAATGGCCCCCAAAAATAACTAAGTACCAAGTTTTTTGCAGAATTAAGATTGACAAAAATCTCAGTAAGCGATACAACAACATTCTTGTCAAGTAATTTCGGACATTTCCCAACTAAACTAGGAAATTATGCAAATACATTAAACCACAATTACCTTCATCTCCTACTTTTAGTGACACAGTCTGTACAGCTTCTGTTATCTCCTCTGTATTTGTTACATCTAATTGTAAAATATGAACCCTAAAATAAAGATCAAATACATTTTTGTACTGAATTTTAAAAAATCGCAGTGAAACCTTCCAATAGCAGGGGTTCCACGAGGTTCTGAATCTCGAGGGTCATTTTGTTAAATGTTTGACTGGATTTTATAGACAAAATACCTGATAATTGAGAAGAAAATGTACCCTTCAACCAGAAAGCTTAGTGTCAAAATGTCTTTAGAGGTCAAAGGGTCAACTCAAGGGTCAAATGGAACCCCGGAATAGTATAGCATGTACATTATTAGACAGACCAGTCGAGGGCTATATTAAGTCTAGATAATTTTCTTTGTACGATCAACATGTAAATTTCCCATGCTGCCCTATAAAGCTGTGCAGGAATATTTTACAACAACACCATTAAGCAGTGATGATAAATTCATATTAATACCTCACACATTGTTGCCATGGAAACATGACCACAGGTGCAAGGATCCCTGGGTTCTTCAGACAAAAGAAGATTTATCACAGCTTGAGTTAGTGACAGACTAAGACCTAGATTTATATGGTGGTATTAGAGGTTCAGAATGATTTAAATAAAGACCGTGTCCTTTTTATATTTACGAATTTCGTGACGAGAATATGACAGTCTGCCAGATGTGACTGATAGAAACATAAATTCGGGTAGGCAACAATTTATGGAAATTTACAATAACCATTAGTTGTCTGGTTTAGTATTAATAGTAAAGACCAATAGATAGTTCCCACATCTACAATATTTACCTCCCTTGTTCTTAATTGTCGACCATTTTGATAGGCAAATTTCCTTAAAGTTTATAGGGAATATAATGTAAACGATGATAAACTAATCCGATATATATATATAAAGAATAATTTATTCATTATGCTCATGTGGGCATCTGGCTCAGTAAGTTGAAGAAAAAATGGTTGTCACATGCAAATTCTCTTGGTACTTTCTCAATTATCACATATTTGGAAACTAATCCTATAAGGGCTTATCAGTTTTGCCTATCAAAATGGCCGACAGTTAAGAACAAGGGAGACAAATGTTGTAGATGTGGGAACTATGTAAAAGTTGGCTTTTGTGGCAAACTCCTGTAACATTACAAGAAGCGTTTACCTGTCTGAGCAATTATGCCTGATAGATACGGCCCCAGTTCCATCTTTATCAAGACAACCAGCAAACACACGCATGCCCATACTATCCAACTTTTTCACCAATGCTAATCCAAATCCAGAATCACACCCTGAAACCAAAATCAAACTGAATACAATAAAATGTTGACGGTCAGCAAAACAATAAAATTCTCCAAGCCTTGTCATGTCACTCTGCAGGGCTTAGTTTTTTTTTATATGTTCCCACTTCCAGGAATAAATGATCTCTCACAATTTTGTGACATTTTAAACACTGGCACCAGAGCGAAAAATAATCTTCCTCAGAAATTGGCCAGACTCATCACCTAATAATGACCTATGATGATTTTTCTATAAAATACACATTTTGGTGTAAATAAACCTTTTCTTAATTGGCTACTAATAATAATACCATTTCAGTCTTCCTCGTAAGCACTTGAGCCAGAAATTACTTATTGCTTGCCTGAATGGGCAAGTGTTTAATTTGAGAAAATATACTTTCACAGAAATAGAGAAAATATCCATCCATGATTTTAAAAATTTGTAAAGACACATAATTGTGTCTTTCTGCTTTTTATGAATGAGTGTTGTATAAGTTCAGGTTATTATTAAGAATTATTACATACTAGTGCTTTTTAATATTAAGAATTATTTCAGACAAGTGCTTTTATTAAGAATTATTTCAGACTAGTGCTTTTATTAAGAATTATTTCAGACTAGTGCTTTTTAATATTAAGAATTATTTCAGACAAGTGCTTTTATTAAGAATTATTTCAGACTAGTGCTTTTATTAAGAATTATTACATACTAGTGCTTTGGCTGAGCAACTTGCCCAAATTGGCCAGTGGTCTGAAAAAATTAAGGAAAAGCCTGCTATTACTAATTAGTGATGGGCAAATCAGAACTTTACATTTGCCAATCCATTAATTGGCATAATCAGATAACCAATCAAAAGCAATTAATTGACAAAATCAGACAATTGGTTAATGCCAGCTGGAGATTTAAAACAAACTGCCTGAAACATTTACATAATGATTTGCAATACATTTTTTATAACATTTTGCAATTATGAAGCAAATGGTAATCTGAGCATAGACTGTAGACAATTTGACAGCTTAGACATTGAACATTAAGTGTTTGGTCCGAGTAAAACAAATACATATCATCAAGAGAAAATAAATTGTACATTGTTTAAATGTGAACATAGTCATTATTGATGTGTTTCAACGTCAATACAAACAGTACAACAGCGAGTTACTTCAAAATCACTTTAGTTTCACCAAATATACAATGCATAAGCATGGTAAAGGGTCATCTCGGCCCACTTACAGTCTCGGCTTGATCCGACTCGGCCCACTTTTGAAGTGCAATTCGGCATATTAAAGAATGTGATAGAAGTCTTCTTTTTAATAGCAATGAAAAGGCGAAGATATTCCAATTATATTGTGCTATTGTGATTTATTGCCTGTGTATGCGATTATTATTTGTTACATTTATTCTACTTGTGTAATATTACTGTGAGTGTTTACGGAATTTTGTGATTTGTGAGAATTTCTCGCGATGTATGGATTCCGTGAAATTTATGAAATAAATTTTAAACTTTTTCGTATGGTCTACTTTATTATAACAGATACCAATATACATTTCACGGGGAAATTTCCACTGTACCGTGAATCTTCAATGCACTGAGAATATTCAGTAATGTTTTCAACTTACATTTGTATCAAAAATCAACACTTAGGATGTTCATACATATCACATCAATAATGTGAACAACTTTGCCTATTCATTGCACTTCAAAAGTGGGCCGAGTCGGACTGAGACTGTAAGTGGGCCGAGTCGGACCGGGCCGAGACTGTAAGTGGGCCGAGATGACCCTGAATCCATAAGCATATATTTGATTGATTACCAAATCTGCAGTCAATTCAGTTGAACCAGGAAGCACGGAATGAATTCAAGTAAAATTCCCCGGATTTCAAATCAAAGTGGAGCAAAATTAAATTATTTGTTTTGTCAACTTTGCTTGATAGAAGGAACCTGAAGTAAATCGAAATGTCAAAATGTTTGAATATATTTACCAGTTATCAGAACCGACTTGTTCCCAGCTGGAAGATGACTGGCGGGCAGAATAGAGTAGATGAGCAAGCAACCGAATGCAAAGCACCCTACACCAAATGGTCCTTTCACGAAGAACTGACATAATGGCTCCCCTAGAAAAAGAACCGCCAAGCTCAACACGGATCGAAATCCAAAGCGAAATTCATTGGTAAGGAACTTGGAGAGCACTGCCATCGCAAACACGACTGTAACGCTCGTGTACAGTACTGAATATAAAATAACATCATCTTCTGGGATGTCATTATCGTCTACAACAAAGTTCATCGTCGGCAGATGTTGAAATGGAAACATACCGCCGTGAAACAAAGGGAAGTATTTTCAATTCATCCGATTAACAGCATGTCGTCCACCATTTTGTATTAACATTTCTGACTTGTAACAAGCAATTTGATTGGACAAGTACCGTAATGAAATTGGTAAACCGATTCTGATTGGATTTCATTTCCAAAATGGCTGCGCCCATAAGACAGTTTTCTCTGGCGATTATTTGTGCTTTATTTGTCATTTCTTCTTGCGTGAGTTTGTAATTTTTATTTAGTTGTGTATAAGATGATATGTTTCTAATATATATTCATGTATATTTGTCGCAAGCTCTTGAACTAACCCAATCGACGATGTATATCAATAATTTCGTACTGATTATTTTCGTACTCACGATTAATGCGGTTATCACTATCGGCCTAAACATTGATTCTATCCATAGACTCACTTTCTAGGATTATAGGAGTCCTGTTAGTTACATCTGTAATTGTTAACAATCCACACTGTATAGACAACAATCATAGGAGTTTGAGATACATTTAACCAACTTCCAATATTGGCCTGAATAATTTCTAAAATAATTCGATATTATTGAGTGACCAAATTATGATTTTTTAATCATCGAAGATCATTTCTAAATGTGTTTACTCCCATAAAATGTTGATGATCAATTTTGCCAGCATCAAAGTATTGTGAAGGGTTAAGCAATTATAATTGTAATATTAAATTAAGAGGACATTTACGAATTACAAAAGAAAAATGATTATGATATTTGGACTAATTTTATTACAAACTCATGTAATCAATGATAACATATCTAATTAATAAATCTTCACCTTTGTAACTGATCAGCATGAAATTTTGATGATGGAAATAATTAATTTATTCGTAAATATTTAATTTTTCTGAACAACTGCCTGTTCAAGATTTGTTTTTCTATGAATATGATTACAAGAATATTATATTGGTTGTATAATTTCACTTTTTATGATATTACTGATATTTTTTATGCTAATAGTGTTACTTGAACTAATTTTACTCAAACTCCTATACTCATACATAGCCTATTCAATACATGTACATGTATCGTGTTCAATTACTGGACTCCCTAGAGTGTAAGTCTAGGATTATGGATCCATAATCGTGCCTAATTCATTGGTGGAATGGAGATATTTGATGGCCCACTGTGGTTGAGCCTCAAATGTTGGGAGAGAGAGGAGTGTGGAGGTGTGGGGTTATATGGCTGTCGATTCAACTCTGTCAGTAATGAGCTGTACGAGTATTGAGGGGCACATTATTTTTTGTTGGATCTATAAAATACAAATGAAAATACTAAATCTACAATTTTCATCAACTTACAAAATTCCCATTTCACAGACAAACCAGTGATTCATTTCCTTCATTGTGCAATCATGTGCATCAACAGATATGTACTAAAATGTCCCCATTTATTGAACATAAAAAACACTTTATAAATATGAATAAATAGTAATTATACTTTCCTATTTTTGTGCATCTCCCTATCAAAGAGTTTACTTTGTAGTTTTGATGTTTTAGATTGCAGATTTGGATTTCAGCTGGGGGATAAGTGCCTGACTTTGCTTTGATCTAACATCAGAGTGAACTAACATCAGAATGAAAAAACAAGTTGCCCAATTTCCTGGGTCAGTACTGAATTTGAGATTTATGTATCATATTATGCTTGCAAAGTCCTCTATCGATCTTTGGATGACAGCAAAACTTGTTAGGTTGGTGTCAAACAATACTAGACAGGTGAGCAACTAATTGATTTTAGCCTAATTAGCCTAATTATAATACTATATTATTTATGATTATTATTGAAATGTCATTTCAGTTCGATGATGAGTTTGAAGGATCAAGAACTCTGACATTAGAACATTCTTTTGATCAAGGTTTGTTACCAAGTATTGTTGTAATATTTAAAGGAGGCATAGTTTTCTATCACTTGACTACTCGTAATTTTGACTTGAGTACTGGTTGGTAGCCTGGAAGCAGTCATCGAGAGTGATTAGTGTGCATTGTAAGAACTTGTTTCACAATCCATGTAAAATGAATAAGTTCAAACTTAATATTTAATTGCCCAATGACTCATAATGAGTATTAGAGTTGTATGCCAAACTTGTTATTTAAGGACTTGGCAATTAAAAACAATTACACATTTAGATTATCATTATAAATGAAAAAATGTTGGTGAATGCAGCATTGAAATGAGTTTGGGCCTGTTGTAGATGAACCCTAAATGTTTTTGGGTCAGTTGGTCACATGTTGAGGTCATGCTGATGAGATTTGTAATTTCTGTTTGTGTAACAACTGAAGTACAGCTGAGCCCTCAGTGAAGTAATTGGAATAGTTGCCTTGTATGGATTGAAGATAATTCCTGTCAGTATGTCATACTGAACAATACTGCAAATGTTTGTTGTCAGCATAACTCTAGTAGAGCTGGTCTCTTGGTGCCGTAACTTGGTGGAAGGAAACTTGATAGGATGATCATTTGTGATCAGTGGATGCCATCTATTATTTTGTTGGCTCAGTAGGCCAAAGGTTAGGGCCACAGGGACATATTTATAAACTTCATAGAATGATTACCCTGACATGCTATCAAGGGGTCGGGCAATGGTGCTTTACAGACATCTCTCGTTTACATTCAATGATTCATTAACTATGCTTATGAATTATGTATAATTATAAAATATGCGCTTATTAATACTGAAATAGATATTTAGGCATCTTAAATGGTGATTACAACTAGTTATCTTTCCAATAACATTCCTTTATCTGAAGATGGACTATAATCAGTGAAGAACATGATGGATTAAAATCATCTATGGGGCTTTTATGATTATGTTATATTATAATGAAACAATTCATCTAGAGATTTGTTTCACACTTGGGCCAAAACAAATAATATCTGTGTTTAGGGTAACGGTCTCAAAAATGCTAGGTAGGGTAGGGACAAAGTTTTTTTTTTTTTTTTCAAAAACAATTAAAAATCGAAAAAAAAAATCTCCAGGGTCGTAAAAAACTCTAGGGTCGGGGTTTTTCGACAGGTAGGGTCGGGTTACCCGAAACACAGATATTTTTTTTAGGCCTTGTTATTTTGTTTACAGATCCATACCCAGTATTTACCAAAAGGGGCACTTTAATCATTAAGTCAGTGCAATCTAATCGAGCGACATTCTCGCAATTGGCCGCACTGTCGTCCGAAGATAGACAACTTTTAGAGGTACGTAATATGGTATTGCTTCGACTAAATCAGATGTTTCCTTGAACAAACTTGAGTATTATTACATGTATCTGAAAATACTGCAATATTTTTCAACATTTTGGATATATACTTGTTACAATCTGCATAAGAATTTTTTTTGTCTTTTTAATAAATGAGATACAGTAATCTTGATTCATTTTGATTTATAAGAAAGTTATATTGAAAAGTCGAAAAAAAAAAAGTTTTTGATTAGCATACATTTGGAAACCAGGGCTATATATATAGGATAATGTGTATAAAGTCAGGAAGTCAATGCCATTATATTTAGCTTATTTAGCTAATATATAGAAATGAATGAATTGGATATATATTTTCTAATATCTACAACACTTGTAGGTTTTCTGCATTTGTATTAACTGTTCACATGTCTTTTACACAGATCTATACTAAATGTTATTTTGTGTAAAAGTTGTAATTTGAACATTGTGTTACAAAAAACTACCAGAGAATGAAGTAGTTTTATGTCACAGTGGTTCCATTAGGGTAATTTTATCAGTTTTGACGAGATTTTACCATTTTATAGCCAAAATACCTATATTTTAGTAAAAGAATTGACGCTTCAGTCAGAATCCTGAGGGTCAAACTGTGGCCTTTTGGAAAATCCAGGGGGTCAAAGGGTCAACTCAAAGGGTCAAATGGAATCCCTGATGTTGTAAAACGTTGTGTACAATGTATCTTTAGCCTGTTTATCTTGAATTGCTAACAGATGTGTGTTATAAGCTGATACTGTCATGTTCATGTTCATATATCTGGCAACATGAGTGTTCATATATCTGGCAACATGAGTGTTCATATATCTGGCAACATGAGTGTTCATATATCTGGCAACATGAGTGTTCATAATCATATATCTGACAACATGAGTGTTCATATATCTGGCAACATGAGTGTTCATATATCTGGCAACATGAGTGTTCATATATCTGGCAACATGAGTGTTCATGAATTACAGAAATTATTACATAAAGTCTCCAAAAAACTGATGATACAAGAATTTGGCAGGTTGTATGGTATTTTGAAAACAAATTTAATGAATTCATTAGTTTATAAATGCAAATATATATTACTTTATTTTACCCAGTACATCGTGAATTATAAATATATGTTTTGTCTGTAACATTTACTGTTTCACCAATACTAGACACAGGTGACGGCCATTATTGTTAGGTAATCATTACACAATATCATTTGATATTTCACTACAGAACTATTACAAATAATGCATGAGTACTATTACTAGCCTATGATATATCTGAGTTGAGTACGTCACTAATCCTATTTGTAGGAAGCAGTAGAGAAGGATGGTATATACAGAATAAGAATTCCAATCAGAGAAACAGCAGAGGGCACTGTGTATGTGTCAACATTTTCAAAAGCAGTGAGTTGTCTTTCTTAGCTCTTGGTATCATATCTTGTCTATAAATTACTGCAAATGTTAACAGGGTGTTGCTAATCAATCTTGTATTGTCTAATGACCTATCGGAGAAATAGAATTCTGTTTGAGTAAATTCTCTGCAAGTTTCTCTTATTCAAAGTTGAATATGAAAACTGTGTCAAAGTTAAACCATAGCCATGTTATGCCTCTGTGCAGACTGTGACTTCCATAGGAATGGTTTTATACCAGTCAATAGCAGACATTTGGTTGTGACATGTATTTAAAAGTAAAATAATTATTCAATACTTTATTGTTAATGAAGCCAGTTTCTCATCAAAAACCA
This sequence comes from Mactromeris polynyma, assembly GCA_032209605.1. Lineage (NCBI taxonomy): Eukaryota > Metazoa > Mollusca > Bivalvia > Venerida > Mactridae > Mactromeris > Mactromeris polynyma. The sequence goes on along the minus strand of JASFXZ010000007.1, from coordinate 24,630,399 downwards.
AGTAAATCATTAAATGTGTCAGTAAATACCAGCAAATTGATCATAACATTTTGTCTTATTTTGCTGTTTGGTTTATTTCAGTGTGCAATATATGAATCTGCTCTGTCTGAAACACTTGAGGTCTCTGTTGACCAATCAGGAGAGGTTTTAGGTATTTCCATAGCAACGGGATATTGTTATGGAGTGGATGTGCCAGCTGCAAATCTTAGTGATTGGAACACCAGAGTCGACATTTCTGTTACTGTAACTGGACCAGTGTATGTATTGTTTGGCTTATTTCAACCATATCTTTTAGTGTCTGTAATTATGGCATAAATGCTTAACACCATTAAAAATGAAACTGTCATTATTAGTCTTCATTTCATACATGGTGTTAAAAGCTACCAACTGTTACCAATGTTAAAAATATTGTTCCAAAAGTATTGAAAGTATGGACCAATAATTCATATTTCATGATTGAATAAGTGTATGAAATAATGTTTGGGAAATGATATAGAATTATTTCTTCTTTATGTCATGTTTTGAAGCAGACTCTTGTGTTTTTAATGGCTTTAAGTATATTTCCAAGTTTTGCATAATGAACAAGCTGTCCAAAGGCTCACGTATGTGGTGAACCAAAATATTGCTGCCAAATGAATATGTAAATATCAGACTGGGGATACTCTCACATGGGCATGTTCAACAAATTTTGTTCTATTCAGGGTTCTAGAAATCCACTAGCCCGATTGCCCGAACTAGTCTTATGCTGAAGTTAGTCCTGGACAAGTCTGTTTTTAAAGCTAGCCAACATTGTTCAGTTGTAAGTCAAACCATAGAATCCCACAAACACATACACTTGATTATTAATTTAGATTGTGGATATATCATTGTGTATGTTTAATTGTTACTAAATTGGCCGATATTCTCGGATAACTAGCTTCCTATGTCGGACAAGTCAAATTTTACATTTCCATTAGTCCGGGACAAGCGTCTTTGACAAAAAAAATATAGAGACCTTCTGTTCTGAATCATGAACTGTTCATTTATATATTTAAAGGAATTTGTTGGTTAATGGTAAAACCATCTTGAAGTATTGATGCTATAGTTTTAAACTATGCATACATTAAAAATTGTTCAGTTCTGGTAACATATGAAGAATAAGCCATGGAGGCTCTGTGTGGTAGAGTACTTGATACCTGATCAGAAGGTCAAGGGTTTTAGATCCCGCTTTGGGTTAGGTTGAAAAGCAAACTTTATAATGCCTGACATTGACATGAGTACTGGTTAGTTACCATGGACACGGCCATGAAAAGTGATGACTATAAGTTGTAAAACTTTGTTTGTTAATGAATGCACAATTAATAATTTTTAGTTTAACAAAAAATTGCTGTTTGGTGTCTTATTAGAAAATGTATGGCAGAAAATATTATACTGTACTGTAAGGGAATTGACTGAGCCAATCTGTTAGCTCACTGGGCAGGGAGCACAACTATACTAGGTTTGAAACGCAGAAGAGGCTCATAGGGTGAAATTCTTGCTCTTGCCAGCTGATATCCATGTTTTAGATCTATACAAATTTGTTTCTAAGTTTAAGTTGTACAATTTATTCTGATAGGAATGAAAATGCTTTTTTTTATGTAGACTATAAGCATACTGATATCAACAGTGTAATAATTAAAGTGCTTATGTGTGAGCACTCATTTTAGTATGCACAGTAAACTATGCACGGTTGGGACTGAAATTCGACCTCATTCTCTTATCCACATGTACATTCCCTACTTACTTGGCGTAACCTCCCCGGTGTACAGCAATGCTGATACATTCAGTCAGATTATCAGAAACATACATAATAAAATCCTTAGTATCATGTATCTTATGATACTGATCTGTCATCTACATGTTTGTACCACTGAATATTAATAATCAAAAGGTTTCAAAGCAGAATTGTAAAATCTGTCATGTATGTTATTTTCAAGTCATCATGGTATTTACTTCTCTCAAGGAACGTAAGCCCCATTCCCCCAATATGGAAACAAATGAAGTGATAGTTCAGCTAAGCAGTTTAATGATATCAACTTTTTTTGAAGATTTCTTTTGTTCTCACTTCACAATTTTGTCGCATTTCAAATACTTTTAGAATAGATATGGCCCATAATGTGCACCTCTGCGCAAGTGGGTCCATTAGTAACCCACTCATTCCTTTGGTTACTGAAGGTTACTTGTTCTATCTCTTTGGTTACTCACTCTATTTAATGGTTACTTTTCTCATTCTATCAAAATATGAAAAAACAACCCTTGCATTTCCAGTTACCAGGTTACTACACTATATCTATGGTTACTTTCGGTTACTCACTCTATTTAATGGTTACTTTTCTCATTCTATCAAAATATGAAAAAACAACCCTTGCATTTCCAGTAACCAGGTTACTGCTCTATGTCTTTGGTTACTTTGAAGTTACTTTTGGTTACTAAGTCAATTGAATGGTTACTTTTCTCATTCTATCAAAATATGAAAATCAACCCTTGCATTTCCAGTAACCAGGTTACTGCTCTATGTCTTTGGTTACTTTGAAGTTACTTTGGGTTACTCACTCTATTTAATGGTAACTTTTCTCATTCTATCAAAATATGAAAATCAACCCTTGCATTTCCAGTAACCAGGTTACTACACTATATCTATGGTTACTTTGAAGTTACTTTCGGTTACTCACTCTATTTAATGGTTACTTTTCTCATTCTATCAAAATATGAAAATCAACCCTTGCATTTCCAGTAACCAGGTTACTGCTCTATGTCTTTGGTTACTTTGAAGTTACTTTTGGTTACTAAGTCAATTGAATGGTTACTTTTCTCATTCTATCAAAATATGAAAAAACAACCCTTGCATTTCCAGTTACCAGGTTACTGCTCTATGTCTTTGGTTACTTTGAAGTTACTTTGGGTTACTCACTCTATTTAATGGTTACTTTTCTCATTCTATCAAAATATGAAAATCAACCCTTGCATTTCCAGTAACCAGGTTACTACACTATATCTATGGTTACTTTGAAGTTACTTTCGGTTACTCACTCTATTTAATGGTTACTTTTCTCATTCTATCAAAATATGAAAATCAACCCTTGCATTTCCAGTAACCAGGTTACTGCTCTATGTCTTTGGTTACTTTGAAGTTACTTTTGGTTACTAAGTCAAGTGAATGGTTACTTTTCTCATTCTATCAAAATATGAAAAAACAACCCTTGCATTTCCAGTAACCAGGTTACTGCTCTATGTCTTTGGTTACTTTGAAGTTACTTTTGGTTACTAAGTCAATTGAATGGTTACTTTTCTCATTCTATCAAAATATGAAAATCAACCCTTGCATTTCCAGTAACCAGGTTACTGCTCTATGTCTTTGGTTACTTTGAAGTTACTTTGGGTTACTCACTCTATTTAATGGTTACTTTTCTCATTCTATCAAAATATGAAAATCAACCCTTGCATTTCCAGTAACCAGGTTACTACACTATATCTATGGTTACTTTGAAGTTACTTTGGGTTACTCACTCTATTTAATGGTTACTTTTCTCATTCTATCAAAATATGAAAATCAACCCTTGCATTTCCAGTTACCAGGTTACTACACTATATCTATGGTTACTTTGAAGTTACTTTCGGTTACTCACTCTATTTAATGGTTACTTTTCTCATTCTATCAAAATATGAAAATCAACCCTTGCATTTCCAGTAACCAGGTTACTGCTCTATGTCTTTGGTTACTTTGAAGTTACTTTTGGTTACTAAGTCAATTGAATGGTTACTTTTCTCATTCTATCAAAATATGAAAAAACAACCCTTGCATTTCCAGTAACCAGGTAACTGCTCTATGTCTTTGGTTACTTTGAAGTTACTTTTGGTTACTAAGTCAATTGAATGGTTACTTTTCTCATTCTATCAAAATATGAAAATAAACCCTTGCATTTCCAGTAACCAGGTTACTACACTATATCTATGGTTACTTTGAAGTTACTTTAGGTTACTCACTCTATTTAATGGTTACTTTTCTCATTCTATCAAAATATGAAAATCAACCCTTGCATTTCCAGTTACCAGGTTACTACACTATATCTATGGTTACTTTGAAGTTACTTTCGGTTACTCACTCTATTTAATGGTTACTTTTCTCATTCTATCAAAATATGAAAAAACAACCCTTGCATTTCCAGTAACCAGGTTACTGCTCTATGTCTTTGGTTACTTTGAAGTTACTTTTGGTTACTAAGTCAATTGAATGGTTACTTTTCTCATTCTATCAAAATATGAAAATCAACCCTTGCATTTCCAGTAACCAGGTTACTACACTATATCTATGGTTACTTTGAAGTTACTTTTGGTTACTCACTCTATTTAATGGTTACTTTTCTCATTCTATCAAAATATGAAAAATCAACCCTTGCATTTCCAGTAACCAGGTTACTACACTATATCTATGGTTACTTTGAAGTTACTTTCGGTTACTCACTCTATTTAATGGTTACTTTTCTCATTCTATCAAAATATGAAAAAACAACCCTTGCATTTCCAGTAACCAGGTTACTACACTATATTTATGGTTACTTTGAAGTTACTTTCGGTTACTCACTCTATTTAATGGTTACTTTTCTCATTCTATCAAAATATGAAAATCAACCCTTGCATTTCCAGTAACCAGGTTACTACACTATATTTATGGTTACTTTGAAGTTACTTTAGGTTACTCACTCTATTTAATGGTTACTTTTCTCATTCTATCAAAATATGAAAATCAACCCTTGCATTTCCAGTAACCAGGTTACTACACTATATTTATGGTTACTTTGAAGTTACTTTCGGTTACTCACTCTATTTAATGGTTACTTTTCTCATTCTATCAAAATATGAAAATCAACCCTTGCATTTCCAGTTACCAGGTTACTACACTATATTTATGGTTACTTTGAAGTTACTTTAGGTTACTCACTCTATTTAATGGTTACTTTTCTCATTCTATCAAAATATGAAAATCAACCCTTGCATTTCCAGTAACCAGGTTACTGCTCATATAACTTCTATTGGTGATAAAAAAGTAACTCAATTGTACAGTTTAAATATCATATATTCATATGCCTGTAAATTACATTAACCTTTAACCCTTATCCACCAAAGTATTATGAGAACAAAATAACTGCTACAAGAATGTTTTTGACAAGGAATGTAATTTATTACATATACATTCAGAAATATACATAGATTTATATCATATATAGAGGATGTTCAATAACCTCTATATCTATCGGTTTTTCACTGGTGGCATATAACAAATAATGTGACGTCAAAATTACCATAATTTTTATCATTTAGAAAATTTGTTCAATAAAATCTGCAATTAATGACCCCTCATGTATTATCCTATATACATATATACACTGGTCAGTGGAAGTGACCCTCCAGTATTATTTTTCTAAGTTTTTGAAAAAATACCGAAATTGAAATAAATAAATTTTGATGGATAAAGCAAACAATGAATCTCAGTATCGACACAAGATGTCGAAGGTCATGCACAAAGTCAATGTTATGCACAAAGTCAATGTTACGCACAAATAATAAATCCTGATTTGATGATGCTATTCTTAATACAATATTGGCGAATAAGCTCTTTTGAACAGTAAAATCACTATAGAACAAAAGCACCAAATGGCGCCATTGTAACCACATTGAGATCAACATTTCAGAATACACAGTTATTATCAAACATGAAAAAAAAAAAAAATGAAAAAAAATAATAAACACTATGAGATTCTCTAAGAAAGTTCAATTGTAGAAACTGGAAACAGACAAATTAGTGATATAAACTTAACAAATTTACAGAAGAACCATCTTCACATTTCTATCAACAAAAATTCAAGAGTATGTATAAAACAATATTGAGATTGCCAAGTTATTGAGACAGTTCGATGAAATAGGTAAATAGATAAAAGGGCCAAAATGACCATTATTGAGTCACTTGAGTTTGATAGCTCTAACACGGAATATATACATATACAGGGAAAGCGACCGTACCCTACACAGCCATGTAAGTAATGACTCAGAATAAGCTAAAGAAGCGATACATGTTTAAAACAGTCAGCTGTACATAAAAAGTAGGCCACCAATGAAACATAAACTAAACATACAGTGAGGTAAATTATATGTGAATAGTCATAGCACAGACTATTAAATCCTCAGTATATACAGGCAAAAATAATAATAATCTGAATTTGCTATAATAATAATCATTCCTCGTCAAATACGGATACGCATTACGGACCGTACGGTACGGATTTTATCGTATACTACTAGTACTAGTACATAAAATTCGCAAGAAGTTAATTTCTTGCGAATTTTATTGTTAAATTCCTGTATTAAAGCCGCCATTGGCTCAAGAATTAACGTTTATTAATGAACTGTGAACTTACGTAAATAAAAGTTTGCAACTTTTGTCGGTCTAATCAATCGTTATTTCGGCATATCAAACACTGCAAACAGTGAATTAATTTTAGTTCTCTGGAGTGTTATTATTATGCGCTTCACAGGTCTATCGCAAGTGTCCGGTACGGGGGACGTGATCTGATTGGCAGAAAGTGGTTTGGTGACAAGCGATAAGCTCCGCCTCCGATTGTTTTTGGCAAGGCAGACAAGCGTGTGAATAATCATGTCAATATACACGAACGTGTCATAGACAGAATATCAATTGGGGCCCTTTCATACATGTGAGTTATACTAAGACATTGAGAACAAGTCTCAGTCGCATTTTACTGCATTTATCATCGAAATTGAGTGGAATAAAACATTCGCCAACGGTAAATTTTTCGACATATTTGGAAAGTCATACTTTCCAACGATTTGAGCCAATTTGATTTTTCTTGAGCCAATATTTGTTTCCTTCCAGCGCGAGCCCTGTGCAGCGTACAGACAAAAAAATGTTTAATTGACCATCAACCAGTATTGACCATTTGGGGAGTATTGTTGGTTTTTACCAGGGATATTTTTGACTGCCAAACCTTACTGTCTATAGGCAATACTTCTGATTTTTTTCACCTTATAAATGTTTAAATATATACGCATTTTTTGTGTGCAGAGACAACGATATTCCGCAACATTTGGTTTAGCATCAACCAAAATTGCCCCATTTCATTATTATGCAGAAGACATTAATTAATGTAAACAGTTTGAAATATTATAAAACTTGAGATTTCAATAAATTCAAAATGTACCTTTATCCATCAAGATTTTCACATCGTCACTTAATTTTGGGTCTCGTATGCGATTAATCTGTACCATACTGTCCAGGGAAATATGCCTCTGGCTACGGCACTGATTATATAATTTTATCTGAATTTATAGTCTGTGTTGATTATGACACTTCACATATAATTTACCAGGCTGTATGTTTTAACTTTAGTTTACTGTTCCAATTGTGGCATAGTTTTTACTGTTTGGAAGTAGTCTACGCTCCCACACAGCGCTTTGATTCCACTACCGTTACATTCACACGTTGCTGTATTACCCAGTATATTTTGATATTTGACCTTTTTAACCTTTCTGATGTAATCAATGATTCAGTCGCAGTAAACAAAATCACCATTCATTCCTGATACTAAATGCCATTGGTCGGCATGTTCTCGTGACTACTGATTTTATAATAGATGGGTATTTTCCAGTGTTAACGCCAATCAAATGTGTACACAATGTACAGCCTTTTGTGTCGAGAGAAATTTGACTATATAGCTAATCGGTTTTATTTCATGTCATTTAGCATCACAGAAAGTTTTGTTCCTTGATCGAGGATTGTACTGATACTAATTACAAATAGTGTGGCGAATTTGAGGAACAGGATGCCACGTAACGCATTTTAAAATATACGCAGATTCCGCATCGACAGCTGTATAAATGACCATAAATCACTTACACATTTACAGGCATCGGAATAATTTTGCCATGCCAACGATAGTCACTTCTGTTCGATTTATTTAGTTTTTTCTAGCAATTTCCATAGCCACGGCGGCATTTCTATGACAGTGAAAGCTGTCTATTCAATGCACACTCAATGTACATGTGTGTCCTACATTTGGGACATTAATGAGTCGTAAAAATGCAAGCAGCTCGCTGAATGGCTATGGACGCATGCCGACTCGCCTGTCTAAATATAGAAAATATCAGTTGTATGTGAGTTATAAAGCAGAGGATGATTATGAAGGTATCGGAGCTTAAGGTATCGGTGCTTAAGGAGAGTAGAAGTAGTCATAATCTTCATCTTTTAATTTGAATAATGAATTATAATTGATATAGAGACCAATTGTTTAAACTTCAATTACTGTTATACAGTGAATCATCCTTCAGGTTCTATTACAACTAATGTGTAGCCTGAAGTAATTTCAAAGTACCATTAAAAAGGATTATTGTGAAAAAAAAAATCCTATGTTATAGAATATAGGGAAATAAACTGCCCTAAATATCTGTCGATTGCATGATAAAATATCACATAGCCCACAAATTCCCTAAGCAGACAAGTTCCAAAATTGGCTCAAGAATTACGAAAGCCAGCACTAGACCTCAGGTAAAGGCTCCATTAAATAATCTTCAGAATTTCATCTTTTCACACATCACTTATATCCAATAAGAATTTCGTACCACAGTAGAAGAATGTAGACATTTTCATTTGTATCTATGACTCCCTACATAACTGAAATACTGTTGAAAAAGCACAAAACTCTAACATAACACTAATGTACACTTATATCCAATGATCTGTAATAAAATACAGAACAGACTGAATGTGTCTATACTGATTACTTTTTATATGATGACCATATGACACTGAATTGGGTATACATTTGTATGGTATGTCACTGGATCCTTACTGGTTACCAAGGCAACAAGGTTTATGGTCCCTGCTGAGACAGGAAGTGAGATACTGATTGTCCCCCTGGTGTAGACATGTATCCCACTGTGCACATTGTATATTATTGCATAATGTGATGTAATACTTAACATGGCCATATCCCATTTTGTCTCAGATCATAAGATGAGGGTTTTCATTGGTTAATTTGGAAATTTGAAAATTATTAGTAACATAATGTTGCACAAGATAATGTTTGGAAATTTATATAGATCAAACTTGTTTGAAATTAACCAATCAGATGAATCGATTATTAATGATTAGCCAGTAAAAAGTTAGCACATATAATTTGAATTAAAACAAACAATTTTATTAGTGATACTGAGTCTTATTTGACCAGTGAAATGCTGTGTGTTATTTTATTGTTGTTCCATCATAATTCATGTGAATATTACAAACGGATATAATTTATATTCAATGTTATGGAATATTAAAAGTGTTCAAGCTGCAAAGTGTAGTGTAATATAGTTTGTGAACTTTAAACAGAAATGTTCACATTTACAAAGAACTTAGTGTTATTAGAGTCATCTATAATAGTAACTTATAGGTCTCTGGTGTTATAAACAATGAAGCAATATGGACATTTACTTGCAATATTCACAGGATGTATTGAGACAAAAATCCTAAATATAACTCATAAACTTATCATGATGATATCAAGTAATCAGCATTTTTCTTAAATTTCATGTTTTGTTTATAATAACATATACATTACAAGTAAGTGTCAGTCAGATCATTAAGTTCTACTAATGTTATTATCTTATAATGACAAAATGATGCTTGTAAATATAATGTATGTAAAAAATTAATAGAAACTGATATGAAAGAGAGATTAAGTTGTAACAGGTTTTATTTTCAACTTCATAAATCCCCAGGTATAGTTTTTCACTTAACTGTAATGTTCCACACAGATTTTAAATAGGATATTGTTTTTTTTAATTGCACCAGTTGCTTAAACTAAATTAATATTTTACTTTAAATGAATAACAAATATAGTGATTTCGTATGACTTATCCTTAATGAATTATTTAATATAATATATACTGTATTTTATACTCTAAAGTCTCAACTTGTTAATGTTATTCTTATAAGCATTTCGACCAGAAACCTATAATTACATAAAACATGTCTCTGTATAGACAGAAGATAACGACTTCAGTGGCCAGCACATTTTCATCTATCATGACAGGCAGTATAATTCAATAAGAATATCAGGTAAGGTGTTCCTATTTCATATTAGTTGAAGTACCAAAAATATAACACTTGATTCAATGAAAAAATGCATGTTAAATAGCACAAAATCCTTAGTTGGTCAACTTTACATACAGTTACTTGACCAGAAGAATGGTTTCAGCTAGTTTGTTGTTCCAAACATGTTGGCCAAAATTTATGTTAAATAATAATGTCAAAATCTTGTGATTCACAAGTAGTGTCACACATGAAAATAAGAAACAAAGGATTTCAACTTATTAAAAATACATAGCAATTAATACAAGAATACACAGCAAAGTTTAGGTTTGTATAACTGCTGTATTAAACTCCATGAAGGCAGTGGCAATTTTAAAAAAAAAAAAAAATGAAATTTGTTATAAATTTGCAATAACACCAGGACTGGTGCTCTTACCAAAATACTTATAAAAAGGCATGAATTGATGAGAAAATGTCATTTTATTATTGCCAGACACTGAGTATCCTCCTACAATGTTACCAACTTGCAGTGTTAATCTAAATTAACAATTAAAAAAAGAAAGCTATAGCATTAATTGGAATACAAATGCTGTTGCATTAACACACAAGCTAACATAGGGAAATTTTTCCTTAAAAGTTGTAAGTAACAGAAAATAAAAGTGGAGTTTATCTAGTAAATCACTAATGAACACATCCAATCTAGTAAATGGAAATGAACACATATTTTTTTGTGAAATGTCTGAGAAGTGTCCATCGATTTGTGAGTAAATTGCATATAAGTATATACATGTATATAGTGAGGTTAACATGCAACTTGAAATTTGAGGGTATTTTTCATATTTTCAAAAAATTAGTAAAGAAACCACTGAATTAACTGAGTAACCGAAAGTAACTTCAAAGTAACCAAAGATATAGTGTAGTAACCTGGTAACTGGAAATGCAAGGGTTGATTTTTCATATTTTGATAGAAAGAGAAAAGTAACCATTAAATAGAGTGAGTAACCTAAAGTAACTTCAAAGTAACCAAAGACATAGAGCAGTAACCTGGTTACTGGAAATGCAAGGGTTGATTTTCATATTTTGATAGAATGAGAAAAGTAACCATTAAATAGAGTGAGTAACCTAAAGTAACCAAAGACATAGAGCAGTAACCTGGTAACTGGAAATGCAAGGGTTGATTTTTCATATTTTTAAGCATTTTACTAGGTTAATGTTGACGAAATTCTCCAAATTCTCCAAAAATGTGAGAAGTAACCAAAGAGATAGAACAAGTAACCTTCAGTAACCAAAGGAATGAGTGGGTTACTAATGGACCCACTTGCGCAGAGGTGCACATTTTGGGCCATATATGTTTTAGAACAAGTTCTATAACTCTTTCTTGGATAATATATTGTGTACACTAAGTTAACTCTTGGTTGTCTCCCATTTTGTAATATTTACTTGGTTCTGAAATGTTATGGGGTATAGACACACCATGTATTTAGACTTGGCTACTATCTTGGTTCATTAATGACATCTGATACATTTGAAGTGTAAACTATATTTAGCATTGAGGCGTTGAGGTGATGTTTTTATGTGATGATTATTTGTTTGCGTGTGAAAGCGCCACTTAAAGTAATGTTTTGTGTTATCAGAGCACTCTCCTTTTCGGTTCATGTGCTTCAAAATACTCGAGCTATATGAATGGAATATTAATGGATTGGGTCATTTTACTAATGTGATACAAAGAGGGGAGATTTCCTGTCAGTTCGTGTTTTAATGGCTTTTATTTCAGTTATTCCTTGCTTCCTACTGTTCGATGAGCTATTTAATTCATTATGTGATCAGGGAACAAGCTACTAGGCGAAGTGGGCGAAGAAGTCGCCGAACGTCCGTTCATTTCGCCAATTTTCGAAAGAACGGCGAAAATTAAGTCGCCGTAAATTTCTGAGACACGTCATTAAACAATAGGAGCCTTCGTGTAATCAAGCGAGACATCCAGTGCATTCGTTGTATAAACATACCTATTATCGGGTTTTACTCCACGGTTTAGTAAAAAATGATCAATAAACAGCCCCAAATATTCGACTGTGTAAAGTTAAGCTTCTCCTACAGCTATAATGTAAGGAGAGATCTGATTGGATAAGCGACTACTGCTGACCAATGAGCGATTAGATGGAGAATGAATGTAAGGACATAACTTGATTCATAATTCATACAGCATGACAAACTCCTTGCAACAGTTGACTCCCTTGGCTTGTTGAATGTAACTACTGTCAGCATCTACAAGTCCTTCCTGATCCAGAAGGATTTTCTTTTGGTGAATTTTCAAATAAATCAAAAGTTTATAAGCCGCTAGTCATCAGTGAACAACTCAAGAGATGATGTTCACCTATAGTGAACATATTTGTGAAAATATGCTCAATAGTTTAAAACCTTGAAATAATTACCGAGTTTCAGCTGTCATCTGTGATTTAGCAGAATGAGATCCAGCCCTTTTTATGGCAAATTTTGGGTCTTTATTGTGCCCCATTCCCCAAAGAAATAAAGTATATATTTTTCCCCTAGTTTATAGAATGAAAATTGCCCTTTAGTAAAATTATTTAAAATTTTAGCCTAATAAATACCCAAATTTGGTGAATCATGATGGAAATTTCCCCTATCAAAAGGACCCGCCATACTTCCCCAAAAACTGAAAAAATGGCTGAGATCGGTGATGTTGTTGCAAAAATTTCCAGATAGTTTCATATGATGTTTTTGGACTTGTTCCCTCTTGATATGACACAATCACATGCTCCCAATTTCAAGAAAATTAATTGTCCTTCACTTTCTCATTCTACCATCTTATATTAGTAGTGGTGGCTTTGCATTGGTCACATAGTTCTTTGTCGTGGCAGGGTTTTGATTTGAATTGTGCATGGAACCAGTCAGAATTTTACACAAAATGACATAGCGCATATGTGTGAGTCTACATGTATGAAATAGAATTATAGTTACATATTTTTACTGAATAATTGGTATAAATGACCATTAATGTGTTGATAAATAATCGTATGTCACCTGTTGTAGTGGTTAGCATAACGGACCGGCAATCCGTAGACCTGGGTTCAATTCCCGGTAGCGCCATTGACCGATTTTTCGTGTTTCTCAAACTTGACTTTATTTTATTATACTTATAATGTTCCTTAGTCCATACATATTTTAAGCAAAGCTGTCATGTTGCACACTATACTCTACAACTATAAATGTACAGCTCTGAATGTATGATCAATGTTGTTTTCTGTCTCTCTTGTTGTATTTTCAATGTTGTTGTTTATTTTTATTTTTGAGATGTTAACTTTTTGCTGCAAAGTGAAATTGTTGCCAGAGTGTGGGAATTACCTGTAGCAGAATTTTAAGTATTTATTTGTGCGCTGTATTCAGTTTCTAATGCAGTTATTAGCCTAACGAAACCACACCTGGAATATATTTTTGGTAGTCATGTTTGCAAGGTTGAGAAAACAATGTCCAGCATGAAACTGGGATGCCCACTGACCACTTATTATTGTCCAGAAATTGACCAGATGAAAAATATTGTCAAGATATTCCTAGTATCATTGAAAGTAAATTAGAAGAGAATTATATGTAATACACAAAGAAAGCCTGTCATTAACATATTTACATATCTTTTTGGTACATATTGATTTACAGACCTGATACACAAAGTTACATTGAGAAGATAAAGAGAGATGAACAAGCGAAAACAAAGGGAGATCAAGCTGACAACAGATCCTTCTTCAGCAAATATGTAAGTTCTATCTTGGTGTATACTATATTTACTATTACAATAATAAGTATCTTGCTAATCCAAAAATGTCCCTTGGATACTACTTATCTGTTGTTTGCTCAGTGTTGTCAGATAGGTTAATGGCATCGTTTGGAGGGGGGGGGGATTACTGTGTAACTAACGGAAAAATGTTATTTCAAGGAGAATAGTTCATACTTGGGGTCTAACAGGTAAGACTTATGCATGTACCTCAATATTTGACTGGTAAATCTTATGCATATACCTATATGTTTGTCTGGTAAAACATGTGGATGTACCTGTATGCTTGACAGGTTAAACTTATGCATGTACCTGTATGCTTGACAGGTAAAACATTTGCATGTACCTTTATGTTTGTCTTGTAAAACATGTGGATGTACCTGTATGCTTTACAGGTTAAACTTATGCATGTACCTGTATGCTTGACAGGTAAAACATTTGCATATACCTATATGTTTGTCTTGTAAAACATGTGGATGTACCTGTATGCTTGACAGGTTAAACTTATGCATGTACCTCGATGCTAGACAGGTAAAACATTTGCATGTACCTTTAGGTTTAACAGGTAAAACATGTGCGTGTACCTGTATGCTTGACAGGTAAAACATGTGCATGTACCTGAAGGTTGAAAAGTAAAACTTGTACATGTACCATGACAGGTAAAACTTGTACATGTACCATGACAGGTAAAACTTGTACATGTACCATGACAGGTAAAACTTGTACATGCACCATGACAGGTAAAACTTGTACTTGTATTATGACAGGTAAAACTTGTACATGTACCATGACAGGTAAAACTTGTACATGTACCATGACAGGTCAAACTAGTACATGTACCATGATAGGTCAAACTTGTACATGTACCATGACAGGTAAAACTTGTACATGTACCATGACAGGTAAAACTAGTACATGTACCATGACAGGTCAAACTTGTACATGCACCATGACAGGTAAAACTAGTACATGCACCATGACAGGTCAAACTTGTACATGTACCATGACAGGTCAAACTAGTACATGTATTATGACAGGTCAAACTTGTACTTGTAACATGACAGGTAAAACTTGTACATGTACCATGACAGGTAAAACTTGTACATGTACCATGACAGGTCAAACTTGTACATGTACCATGACAGGTAAAACTTGTACTTGTACCATGACAGGAAAAACTTGTACTTGTACCATGACAGGTAAAACTTGTACTTGTTACATGACAGGTAAAACTTGTACTTGTAACATGACAGGTAAAACTTGTACATGTACCATGACAGGTAAAACTTGTACTTGTACCATGACAGGTAAAACTTGAACTTGTACCATGACAGGTAAAACTTGTACTTGTACCATGACAGGTAAAACTTGTACATGTACCATGACAGGTAAAACTTGTACTTGTACCATGACAGGTAAAACTTGTACATGTACCATGACAGGTAAAACTTGTTCATGTATTATGACAGGTAAAACTTGTACTTGTACCATGACAGGTAAAACTTGTACATGTATTATGACAGGTAAAACTTGTACATGTATTATGACAGGTAACATTTCTGCATGTACCTAAATGTCGACTATGACATAGTATGTAACAGAAATATTACAATACTGACACTAGTATAGTATAATACTATGCAGAATACCACTTTTAAATGTTTTTTTCTAGGAAAGTAGAAAATTGTCGATTTCAGAAAGTTTTCTAATCATGTACATTGTATCTGTTAATTTTGTATCCTCTCCCTGTTCTCCGTCTTGTTGTGTTAATGTGGCTTTTCCTGTGGCCCTTTTTCTTCAGTTTTAAAGCTCATTCTAATGGTAAAATCCCTTAAATGTGAAATTGCAAAATTTGTGTATCATAAGAAGATATTGATTTGCTCATGAACAAATTATATCTCTTGTAGTGTTTTGACAAATATTATGTACAATTTCACAATAAACTCAATATGTCATGACTGGTTAAACATCAACTATTTGATTTGGTCTTCTAATTTTTTATATGAAGGACACAAGTTCTGTAGGAAATAATTAAGCTCCTTATTTCTTTCTTCCATGCCATAGTCTCATCAAATAACTCCTTGGCTATATTTGGTGAAACAAAATGTGAACAACCACATCCTATGTCATTTGTATTGTCCTTAAACACAAGGGATTGAATGGAGGCTCATCTCACAGTCTGTGAAGAATAGCAATTAGCTTGAATGTGACGTCTTCTTGACATCCTTGAATAGAGTTATTAAGACTGTTTCTTAAGATGATGTTAATAAAACCAGGTCATTTATATTCTGTGAGCTAGACATTGGATAAACTGACATTTTGTTGAGGCTCGTATTGATGTAGAATCAATATCATTTTAAAAATAGTTTGATATTATTTACGATATAATTGTTGTCGTTTTGCACGGAAGATAAAAGGATTCATTAAGTATCCACCTGCTGTAGAAAATGCTGTACTCTGATAATTGTCAAAATATGTTTTGTTTTTGTTATTGTTTGTAATGTACCACTATGTATTGAACTATATATTGCAATATATACCACAGTATATTGCATCATTTATACATGACTGAACAATTATTTTCTCACTTGAACACTGTTATTCGGCTGCAGACTCCTCAAATGTGTTGCAAAAAAAAAAGCATGCTAACAGTTATCAACCTCTTTCAGGTTTTTACTAGTAAATGTGTACCCATATACATGAAGTGTACCACGATATATTGCAATTCTTTAGCAACATATCGCAATATATATGTACATGTACCATGTTATATTTCTTCATTAACCTAAGCTATGACTGTTAACATTTTTCCAATCTCTTCAAAAAGTGTTTAATGTGTTGCAAAAATATGCATGCATATTAATCAGGTCATGTATGTTTTGAGATTGTGGCCAGTATCTTTCTGGCAGAAAGCTGAAAATGAATCTTAAAAAACACTAGTTTCATTTCATAGTACAATGGAGTTTGGCTGCATATTGCAATGTACCAATATACCAGTACAGTCAAACCTGTGTTAAAGACCACCTGCGAACAAAAACCACTATTGCAAAACCTGTCTGCAAAGACCACCAATTTTATCTCCCATCAGACCATTTTCAATGATATTTAATATGTTAATAGAGACCACTTGTAAACAAAGACCACATTTTGCAGTCCCATGGGTGGTCTTTACAGACAGGTTTGACTGTATATCATTACATGCTAATTTACAAATTAAATATTAGATTTTCATGACAAGACAGTTATAAGCTAAAACTTAACAGTTACTTCATTCCAGTTTTTGACTAATAAAGATTTTCATGTCTAGAATATTTCATATTGCACAAAACTGGTATGTTTATTTCTTATCACGGTACAATACAGTTTGGCTGTATATTGCAATATATTATAATGATACACTGTGATACATATATTTTGTGACACACCTAATGGTTACAAGTTCCGAATGGACATGAATGTCATTTATGTGTCACCTGGTCCGGCAATAGCAAGTTCCTGATTTGTAATTTGTACAAATACATTTCAGTGTAAGGCTATGTAACTTGGTTCTGTGAGTAGCAGTGAACAAATGCTTAAATTATCAGAATATTGGCTCAAAATGGTGTGTTATAATTATAGTATGGAAAACAGAATTAGTCTATCGACTAGCATATGAAAAACAAACCTTTTTATCACATTCCAATATTGGACATTTTTATTATCTAATAAATGTACATTTTTTTCTGTATAATATATCTTTCTGCGCTCTACCATTATCAGCTAGCTGATTGTAATAACATCTGTCAGAGTTTTTTCACTGAACGTGCAGATGAGCATTTTTGGTTAACATTTTAACTTTGTCTCTTCCAATTTTTCAATGAGCTTAAATTCAATGCTTCCTTTGCAGAATATTATTTGCAATCGTTTATTGCCTAAGACAGATAAGCGATGTTCTTGACAATATGTCACTACATGTGTCTAATCTGTCATCACTTATGTAATAAAGCATGTTCTTAAATAACGCCTGGCTTATTGGGATAGCAGCCTCAACATTTCTTTGGTAAATCACTGTCTGTTATTATGCTATTATCACTTTGTGCAATACTAGCTTCAGTTTGTTTGTATTCAGAATTCGGATTTATTGAAATTGTTTCCATGACATCTTCTTGCACAGCAACATTCATGGAGTTTCACCATTTCATTTCCATTGCTGATGCTCCGTCTTAACTCTTGTGATGAACTTGATTCATGTTCAACTCTATAGCCTTCACTATGTATCTCTTTTGCAAGATTATTGTGCCTTTTAGCAATTCCATTAGTCATTGGAGTAATGTCACTGACAGTTCTTCTACAATACAAGTCCGATTGATGTAATCCATTCTGTCTTCTGTGCGAAAAACTTCTGAATCTTTCTCTCACTGAGCTGATGGAAACTTTATTGTAATACTGCCCATGTCCGCAGCAAAATACCTCTTTATAGAACATCCGAAACTTTCTGCTAAATAGCATATATATGATAAAATTCACTGCTGAGTTAATTGTTTCCAATAGAAATGTTGCAGTAGATATGCATATATACAAATTCTTATATTTTCCCCGTGGGTTGTATGCTCGCCACATATGGGTGGCGAGGCTGTTTAGAGCCCCAGGCAATATACATATAAGAAACACAAATGATACTGTGAGCAGCATAATTGTTATATGATGTTGCTCTGATGAACTGCAGTGCTTCCCATTTCTGCTTGAAAGTCGAAGTGTGTGAGGACTTTCGTTAGCTGTTGACATGCTCCGACGTTTTTTCCATGTCTTATGCACTGCACAAATCATCAAAATGTTAAAAATTGGAATAACTACCAGGGGAGCAAAACGAAACACTATATTAACGATTGTGCCATACACTTTAAAGAAGTTCACATTGTTTTTATAAAATGCTGTTGTGTTTGTGGTAACAAGTGTTTGATTTCCGTTCTTGTAATTGTATACTGCTTCATATTTCAACATAAATGGAATAAACAATACAAGTGTGATAATGTACAGGCTAGATATAGCTATGCCCGTGTTTCTTTTACTGCAAATTGTTCGAGCTTGCATTGGAAAGAACACTGCCACGAAACGTTCAGCACATAATAGTACCGTCAAACATGACGTTATACGAGCCGTCACTACACTTCCGTATGCTCCTGCGTAAGGGTAAACATGTGCTCGCAGTTCCCCGCCATTCACAGGGTTCATTTTCTGATACACTTTCAAAATTGCAAATCCGAAGCTATGAAGTAGAAAAAGTGTGTCCGAAATACAGAGAGCCACCAGTATGCAGTTGATTTGATTTCTCATCCGTTGGTTTGATAGTACTACCATGCTTAATATGTTACCAATAGATCCAAGTAAACAGAACAATGGAATAAGTACAATTGCTAACACAAGTGTAATTTTCTTCATCTGTGCTGTAGTAATATATACATCAAAGTCTTCTAATGGAATTGAAGCATTCATTTTCACTGAAATATTCCTTAAATTCAAAATTCTTTGTATTTCATTTGTTGAGTTTAATATTTCCTCCATTTTATATTTCCTTCATCTACGCATTTCTTAACCATTCTATTCTTGTCATATAGATGTCAATCTTGATTCTTTATGATTCACTCTAGATTTTCTTGAACTTGCGTGTTACAGTTTGTAGTTTTTCATTCTTTTCAAGTTGATATTGAGGTGTGATATGACTTGATTCCTCCGGGTCACAGTTCTCACTTCATGATGTTGGTGTGCTGTACTCCTGTAAAAGAAATAAATGTTTCATTTATAGATCAAAGTGTAGTAATATGTGCCTTATGGTTAATACCACTTTTCCCAAGTTGGATAAATCCTCATATCAACCTGACTAGAAGGCAATTATGCTGTATATTATCTATTAAATGTGTACTAAGCATTTTGTAGTACAGTTAATTTGCAATAACACAAAATTAATGCTCAACGAACTGACGAAAATATTCAAAAAATTGCATCTTTGAATTATCGCATCTTAGACAGGTGCGCCAATTTATTCGGTGCCTTAATAATCATGTTTGTGGTGCAAATCAAAATTAACGTATGTATGTATAGTGTTTGTGAATAAAGAACGAACAAGATATTAATTTGTTAATTACGGGATCAAAATAAACATTGAATTTTCGCATTTTCTGACTTTGCATGTTCGAGAAATCGCACTTATTTTTAAAAACGAATAAAGAGTAAATGTTTACATGACTGACATGTATATTCAAATTTTCCTGTCAATTCAAGATTTTGCATTTCGAATTATCGCAAATGGACTGCATGTGACAACAGTAATCAGTTTGTTGACTTTTGCTAAAACATTGATTAGAATCGAAGTATTTTATGATCATTATTTGCCAGGTATCTATGAAATTTTAGTATTATCTTCCTGCCAATGAATTTTAAGTTTACTTATGGATTAGCCGAATGTACTTAATTAAGTAGGATATCACATGAGTGGCCATTAACTACAGAATTGATAAAACAAGTTATTTGAAACAAATAACAAGCCTTAGGAAACTTTTTATCACTTTCTGAAAACAAGTTAAGTAAATTCAATAGTTAATGAACATGAATGAAATATTCTTATTTATATCATAAATTTCAAATAAGCAATTAACTGTTTCAGGCATTAAGTGGTACTTTAAGTAGAAGCTGCCATTACTGTAGGACCATCGCCTCATTAATTATTTTGTCATTTTACTTGTGAACTATTGGTCAAAATAATATAATGGCATTATTAATTAGGCATCTGCAACATCAGTAATGATAGATAATTGATCATTTGAGACATTTTTTTGTATTTGTGTGGATTTTACCTAGTCGGCATGATTATACATGTGACAGAATGAAAAAATAATAAACACATCTCAGGGTATTTGTTGAAAGATGGAATGGTATTCTTGTATTAGTATTGTATATAAAGAACGCTTAGTGATACAATTGTTCAGAATTAACACAAATCATGTAGCTGATTTGCCTCTATTCGTACTATCAAGTTATCGCATTTTATGCTATTCTATCAAATTATCACATTTTATGCTATTCTATCAAATTATCACATTTTATGCTATATCAAATTAGCAGATTTTATGCCATTCTATCAAATTAACACATTTGATGCTATCCTGATATGTCACTGGGTGATTATAATGGCTAATAACATAATCATTAAAAAGGCACATTTAAGGGTGAAGGCTTAACTGTCTTATGCATTTATAATATTTGAGAATATAATAAAATATCTGCATACACAATAGCATACTTATAGAATATCTCTATCCTACCATATTTATATAGTGAAATTAAACTTGAAGTCCAGTACTTTACACATCTAGTCATCATCATGTAGTATATCAACATAGGAAGTCTTCAACATTCACTAAAAGTGAAAATGTTCATGACTTTGGAACGGAGACGCGCAATTCGTTTGCAAAACTGGATATGGACCTGTTTGATTGTGGAGCACATTTGATAACCCCACAGTTCTGTTGAGTACATTAACACTGGTTTTACAATACTGTCAAATAGGCTTAATGCATCTCTAATTCTCTATAAAATATCCATAATGATAATGAAATATAGCAGTTACTGCCTCATTGGCTTGTATAGATTGCGTCTTCTGCAATGACAGACTGCTCGTAAAGTAGCAGCCTGATTACTTATAGGCAAACACAACTGCAATCTCTTGACCTTGGTAAAACCACACCTTTTGACGTCTGCGTGGACCACCTTTACGGAAAATCATGATTTTAGATTTCTCTAGATTCTGTTTCATTCCTGTTTCGTAACAAAATTCGCTTACATGGTTTATTTGGGTTTGCAGTTTTGTAATTGTTTCAGTCACAGTCGATATATCATCGGGCAAACATTTATAAGTGCTTGTAGATCTGGGATGTTTTTAGAAATGAATATTCCAGTTCCACATTTTTGTTTTAGATATATAACAATGTCATTGATTAACAATGAGAATGTTATGATTGAGCTCACGCAAACCCTGTTTCGTTTCCCTTTCACATGGGAAGAATTCTGTAATACCACTATTCAGATTGATACATGACTTAAGTTGAGAGTACATTGTCTTAAACACCGATGGGAACTTCGAATCGCTATTTATTCCTTTACGAATAAGGCTTTGCCAGAGCTGTTGATGAGCACAGTTAACATAAGCTTTCATGAAGTCAATAAAAATATGTACACTCTACCATTCCTATGTGACAAGTATTCTGTATTACAGCTTGCAGAGTAAACATTTTGACATTTCCCCATAACCTTCCAATTGAAGAATACTGAAAACATTTCTGATTTAGGTTAATTACTGCCTTTAGACGGCTTGGTAACATCAATAAAGGCCAACCATCTATCACGATGGGTATGTATTCTGTAATATATACTGGTAAAAAATGCTAACCTTCCAATACTATTTTACATGGTTTCTCAAAAGTTTCTAAATACATCTATAAATTTGTTGATTTTATTTGCTGTAAGCTACATGATTCAAATTAATTGAACAGTTGAATTAAGTTGATGAAAACCTGTCATCATGTCTGATCGCTTGTGGCATAATGTAAGATATTCAAAATACGAAGTGACTGGTTGGCTCCTTTGACCAGTTTAGTTACACCCATATTTTGTAAAAAGAAACTGATATTGGCTACAGTACATAATTGTTATGATGTATTTTGGATATGGGGCAATTTTTGTGGTTTGGTAAGCTAAAGGAGGAACAAAGTATATAAAAATAAGGCCTAATGTTTACCATCAAGTGGCTGGAAGTCCTAATTAAGTAGATGTAAATAAAGATATACTCTTAGGTTAAATAAGCATCAGTAAAATGCACAATTTAAGTACACTACTCCCTCCCTGTTATGTAATACTTAAGTGGTCTAAACAGGAAACTAATATTTAATGTTTCTATTTTCGGAAATTGTGCATACTGTTGTTGTGGTAATCAAATCATACTGTTGTTGTCAGCTGTTGTAGTTATCAAGCCATACTGTTGTGTCGAGCTATACTTTTGTAGTTATTGTTGTAGTTATCAAACAATATTTTTTGTGGAGCCCACTTGCAGTGCGCTGGACCTAGTTTCCACAATGGCTGTTCGGTGTATGTGCATGTATCTGTTAATCCGAATTTGTTTTGTCCATTACTCTGTCATTTATTAGGGGATTTTCAAATAACTGGGCACAAATGTTCACCATGATGACCTGGTGTGTCACCGTAGGGCAAAGGTCAAAGTCACTCTTAGAGGTCAAACATCAAAAACCAGATCTAAAACAACTTGTCTGAGATTTTCTTATTACTAGGCACAAATGTTTACCATTTAGAGATGGTGTATGCGCACAAGATCCTTGTCCGTATCTCAAAGGTGTATATTGGTCGACGTGTTTTTATACGCTGGGAACGGTATGTGTTATAGTTTCACCTGCGACGTACGGGCAGACAGTTGGGCGAGTGGCGTCCAGTACGTTGTCCAATCATTAACTTTGGAAGTATTTGTCCAATCATCACTGAGTTTGGTCAGAATGTGTATAGGCATAATATCTTGGACTTGTTTGATAACCAGCCATATCACTGGAGTCACTCGGGAGTTATCGCCCTTTGATTATAAAAATTACCCTAACTTTGCCTTTTCCCATTAATAACTTTAGAAGCATTTGTTCAATCATCACCAAATTTGGTCAGAATGTATATGGACAAGATATATAACCAGCCATATTGCTGGAGTCACTTGGGAGTTATTGCCCTTTGATTATAGAAATTACCTAAAATTACCTAAAATTTGTTAAGTCTGATCAATAGCTTTAAAAGCAGTAATCATCACAAATTTGGTCAGAATGTGCATTGGCATAATATTTCAGACAAGTTTGATAACCAACCATATCGCTCTAGTCATTTGGGAGTTATCGCCCTTTAATTATAGAAATTACCTCAAATTTGTCTTGTATAATCCTTTTACACAGATTTTGTTTCACACCCAATTGACATAATCATAGAATGGGCGTATTTTGCGATAGTCAGCGCTCTTGTTAAACATAACCAAGTAAGAATGACAGGGTTTTAAACACAACTGCCCAGGTGAAATGAATCATGTTATATCATGAAATAACATGAACTACCATGCCTCACAGATCATGGTTAGCCATGGTTGACCATGTTATGTTAAATGGTCGCAAACATGGTCTGTGACCATGGTTTTTCATAGTCGATTACCATGAAAAAACATGGTCACACCATGTTATGATACCATGAAAAAACATGGTCACACCATGGTAAGAGACCATGAAAAACATGGACTGAACATGGTCACAGACCATGTTTGCGGCCATTTTACAGAACATGGTCAACCATGATCTGTGAGGCGATGTCATTTGGATATGCTTACCAGTGGTATTCCACTGGTGTTACACTAGAATTCCAGTGGATTTATGCTTACTGCTTGAAAGCAGTGGTTTTCCACTGGTATTTCACTGACTTTTTATTGGGAAAGAAACATTTGCTATGACCATGATTAGCTGTATTATATAATGGTCCTGACCATGATCCAGAATTATGTTCATAGTACACCATTGTATTTCATGGTCATTTACTGTGACCATGGTTGGTTGTATGCTTTTGACCATGGTCGGTAATTTTTTACATGGTTACAGATAATGTTTTTTCCTGTTATCTTACTGTTATACAGTATGACCATGTTCTAACATGGTCATACTCACACTTTGACCATGGTGTAACCACGGCATTTGATGGTTTTTCGGGGACAACCATGAAATAACATGTTCAGACATCAAAAACAATGAAATACTATGGTGACCATGGTATACATTTCACCTGGTAGTGGGGTTGTTGTTGTTTTTAATTGACATTCTGTCCACTTATTGCACCTTGCGAAGGTCACAAAAAAAAGATTCATTGATCTGGGCATGTATAAGCTGCATTTTTTATAGACTGTTATTGACCTGAGCGAAAATATGTCCAAAATCTAGAAAAAATAATATAGATATCTTCGCAAATAACTAGGAATTCGATAATCTTCAGGGTCGCGAAAATTGGTGTCAATGGTATATATCCTATGCATATTGTTAACTGCTGTACACATTGCTTAATAAATAAGTCTGTTACACGTTTTGTTTACTTAAAAATTGTTATCACTTCCTCTGTCATTTCCAACAATAAATTAACATTGCAGCCAGGAAATGAAAACTAGAAAGTCATCAAGCTTCTACACCTAATGTATCCTCACTTCTCCTGATATTACCAGCTTGAGGGAGTGGATGATTGACTTCTGATTCAAGTCTGTTATGTCGTTAATAGTTGTTTGAAACGTTTTTTACACATTTGAGGTCAAGCCTTGTCACATGGGTACTTTCTTTGACCATTGATCAATGAGAAAGTATTATAACATTATGGAGGTAAAATGAAAGTTGAAAGTAAGTTGTCTTTCATTCTCTACCAGAATTAGCCTTGGTTGTTGACACCAGAAGCATCTTTGTACTACTGAAAAGCTCCAAGGGAAACCCTTCTAAAATGGTGCAAAAAAGCCCCTGTTAGGGATCTAAAATGCCCCCAAACCCCTGGCCTTGAAAACAAATATTATTTTCAGCTCTTCGTTCAGTCACACCCTTGTAATTTCAAGCCATACTTTTGTAGTTTTGTTGTGGTAATCAAGCCATTTTAACTACCATCCAAGTTCTGAGATAAGTTTGCTGTAAAGTTTAATCTTTACTACATATCCTGTGTTAAGTCATATAGTAAGGTGCTCTCTTAGTATTTAAAATGATTGACCAAAAACTTGAATTTTACAGCAGTTATCACAACCATTCTGCTGTATAATAGTGTTAGTTTATGGTAATAATAAGCGAGTAAACATAAAATAGTTATTGCCTTTCAACAATGTCAATATGGGGAATAACCAATCTGGAAAGTGATATCGCATGTGGGTTAGGTTGATATCAATTCCAAAGGTCATTAACTACACTTAACAACAGAAAGGACAAGGCAACTGTTGTTTTTTATCTAATCTGATAAGTTTTTGTAATAAAGTTATCAAATCCAGACATTTACCAATGTTGGTTTATTCATTCCTTGTATATTACTGTAAGATCTATGGCCTCCTAAACTAATGTATACAATACAAAGAAAATGAACCATTTCAATATGTTATGAAAATTCAACACAATTAGAACTGCAAAGTGTCAATTTATTCACGCCAATCTTAACTGTGATCAAGTTAACAAGACCTTTGATCAATAAATTTGCTTGTGAGGATTTCCACACTCGGTCCATGTATTTTGGCTCAGCCTAGATGTCAATTGTACATAAGTTCAATTTTTCAGTTTAGATAATATAACTATGAATTCATATGATTGATTATAATGTTCAGTAAGTAACCTTCAGTTTTAAGTATGTTCACTATGGTCCCTACGTGTACTTGCCAAGTAAACACATTTATTACTGGATCGTTTTTTTAAATATTTAGTCATCATAATGAAAAAACAGAGATATGAACATATAATTTGCTATAATAATGTATGTTTTTGGTAATATAAATGAAAAAGCTAGCAATGTTATTGTAGAATTACAGTACACTCCTATAGAAAAATTTTCAATATCTATTGTAATTATGAGCTTTTCCAAGAGACCAAAAAACCCACTTTCAGATTTTTACATTTTCTTAACAGGTATATATATGTTTTTTATTTTTATTTAATACCACAGCAAATATTACAGTCAGATGTCTGTTTTTCTTTTTATAGTAATTCTAATATCGTCAACAAATTAGAAAAGTAAACTACAAAATGATGATCCGTTTTCCAAATTGAAAAACACTTAAGAACATTTTAACATTATTTAATTCTGTAAATAAAAATTAAGCCACTTAAACTCTTCCGAGAAAAAGCACTTATTTTTGTGACGTCAAAACTTTCATGGAACTACTTGTCCTGATAACAAACATCATCAATACAATTGTCATGGTAGCGGTGATATCATAAATGAAGTTGCAGATGTATAATAACTCCTATCAATCATTTTGGATAATTCACCAGTGAAGTAACACATACTGCGATGTCCCAACTGCCATACAGTAATGGGCACTTCAGATCTATTATGCACGAAAATTGCTTTTTAATGATAAAATTATAATGTCAATACAAAACTACAAATAATTGAATTTATTAAAATTGTTTTCAAAAAACGTACTGTTGCCCTGTCTAATGATGCTTTAACAGTGCTTAGCGTGAAAAAAATTGGTAATAATTTTTCTGTTACATTTTTTTAAAATGTGATGGAAGATTTTATCCTGAATTTTTAGCTTTTATTTGTCTAGTTTTTATAGGCAAATGAAATGTAGTTTTGTACTATGTACAAGATGGAACACAATCAGTATAAACAAATTAACTTGCTTATCAGAATCTATATAGTTCTGGTATTTCTGAAAAAGTTTAAACTCTTGAAATACTTTAGAGAGTTGTTAACTAATGAAATAAGTATCTTATAATAATGATAAAATCTTATAAATAGAATTGTTTTGTTGTGTAATTAAATTCTGTTTTTGAAAATTAACTTATTATCAAAAATTGTCTTAGATTCATTAATATAATTAATTAAAATCCCCTATTATATGTCAAGAAATAGAAAGGTTTGAATATAACCATACCTATTTGATGTCACAAAATTTAGATCCACAAGTTGCAGTTAACATTTTTAATTTCCTCCACTGTATAACACTATCGAATGATTTCTTTTATATAACACTGAACAGCTTTCTGCTGCTATTTAAATGGTTAGAGAGAGAGACGGACAGGTTATTTCCCAATAGCCAAGGACAATGTCATTTGCAACCATTAGTGGATATTTCCAACAAGCATGTGAATCGGCACTGCATAGCATTCACTTGAATCTGTTTTGTTCCTGAACTTATTAAATCACAACCCATTTGAAGATTTGAGAGACTTTACTCATTTATTTAACAATGAGTACATGTAGGTGGTTCTTAACCTGAACTTGGTTAAATAAATTCATTGTGAGTTAGTTTACCTGATATTGTCTACAAATTGTGTTCGTTTAATTCTGTTTAAATATGTTTGATTTATCTCTAAGATTTCTTGTTCCTAAGTTAATACTGTTTATATGAACCTGTCAAAATGATACTTGTACCAGAAATTATAAACGAACGTTTGTTGGCATAAAGGAAAGATAATTTATACTTCCTGAAACTCTTGGAAGCAGCCGATTTATTTTCTCACTGTTGATTGCACATTCAACTGGCAGAATTTATAATTTATCTAATATTTGAAATTTGCTGTTTTGTTATGAATTATGGGCCATGCGTTTGCAGTAAGTAGTATCAAAACAGAACTTACAGTCAGGTAGTCTGCATCATTCATTTGAATGCACTCATAGATGTCCTCGGTGTGTGCTTCTTATATGTGTTAGCCTTGTGTCCTTTATAGTAGTGCATGTAGTCGTAAAAAAAGTGTTAAGGTGTCCAAAAACTAATGCAAAGGTTATAGCGCTTAAAATCCTTGAATTGGCTATCAATAAGCTTTTCAATGCCATTATTAAATGATTACCAATGTAATATAATAAAGGTAAGTCTGTCTGATTTTATTGCTCCATAATAAACACAGGATGTGGTAAACTTCAAAGACACTCGCCGTCAATCCATGTGCTGTATTGGCATCCGGGGCATCTATGAAATTTGTATTTACCTACATTCGACCTATTTTTGCCCTTGACTAACATGTGTAAACCAATTTTTGTGTTGGAACTGGTAAATTCTTACACCAAGCTCTTGCGTATCGTGAACAGATTTTAATATTCAGCTGTCAGAGGCTGTTTCTATGGCGTTTGAATGCCGATTTCAGCAAACAGTTTTATAAAGGAACTCTTATAATGTTTTATGAAAACAGTTTTGTATTATATATATAATGATTATGATGAAACATTTCTGGTGAACTTAACATTATTTTATTTGTTTTTTTGTTTGAATACGGAGGTGTAGAAATGTCTATCTATGGGGAATAGGTTAAAATAATGTCTCTGAACCTGTGATTGTGCAAGGTTTTCATTGTTATTTTTTACTTGTATTTTCAGTGGATGTACATCGTACCATTTGTGATCATGATGTTTATAATGCAGTCCATAGATCCCCAACAGGGAGGAGGTGGAGGCGCGAGGTAACTGACGTACAAAAGAATGTGAATTTGTGAATTGCTTGGATAAAAATGCCGTCTTTTCAATTTATTTCTCACTTGTTATCAATTTCCTGAAGCATAATGTCAAGATTGTTTGTCTTGTTTGTTTGAATATCTTCACAAAAAAGTTTGTCTATGACAGAGATAAGAATTGTTTTTTTTCCATCAGTTTCATGTATTTTGATAACATCGTCCTGAAGTAAAACATCGTGAATTTTGAAGATCAAATGTCTTATTAGATGAGTATTTGTTTAATATAAATCATTAGTGAAGATTATATTTATTTAGATCATCAGCCCAACGTCATTTAAGCCATTAAACCAGACGTTTCTTTGTTCAGTGTCTGAACTTTCACCAAGGTCATTAATTCATACAATGACAATATGCGTGGAATTAAAAAAAATTGTATTGTGTTTTTTGTATACATCCAATATGATAAACATTATTAGAAACTAAATTAAAAAAAATTCATTAATTTTTATGTTGATGTATTAATGATTTATAATCAGTAGTATATACTCGGAATATTCAAATTAAAATGTATAGGTTTTCATTGTTTTGTCATGTGTAGCGTCGAAAGATTCCAATGAATCGTGTGTGTTTTGTGCGTCTGCTGAACATTTGTATATCTTGCACCATAGGTATATATCAGTTGTAAAATGAATTCATTTTTTCTATTTATTTTGTAAACATCTGTATATGTATGTTGAATGCTACTCAAAACACTGTGTCAACTGTGCTATATATTGCTTGTCATTTCATTGTAATATAAATAGTAAATGATGAATTGTGTTTAATTAGTGGAAGATATACCTCAGGGGCGGATCCAGGATTTTTCTCCAGGGGGGGTCCAACTTTTGCCCACAAAATTACAGAAATATAATCCCTTTCCACATTCAAGCAGATGTTAGCCGTTTGTATCTGTTTTAACAAACGTTACCGGTTCTAACCACGAGGAGGTCTCCACTAATATAGATCCGTTTTTTGTTTGTTTTTTTTTAAAGTTTTTTTAGTATTTTTAAGAACAAATTGCGGAAAAAAATCAAGCTAACAAGAATGACGTGCTGTTTTTACTCGAAAGCCAAACTGCACTGCAAATTCTTGATACATCAAATAACTACGTCACTAAATATTGCCTTAAATGACGTCACAAATATGAATATTTGCGTGTCAGCAATAAATATTTACGCAGCGTAGCAACAACCTGACATACAGTCTAGCACAGTCGCTTACACATTCATTACACGGGTGATTGATGCAATATTGAATTCAGAAAGATACACAATAACGATAAAAGTGAAGCTATGGAACATAATGTTTGATAAATTTATTATTCATTGATTAATGTTATAGAAAGCTGTCGATTTATCACGCTTGTTTATCATTTTTTTATTTTTTCCAGGGGGGGTCTGAGCCATTCCAGGGGGGGTCGGACCCCCCGGACCCCCCCGCTGGATCCGCCCCTGTACCTGTATTCCTTCTATGAAGTCTCATTTTGTGTTTTGGCTGTTGGATCTTAACCAAAAATGACAACATACATGCAAAATGTTGTGAAAAACAGGACTATAAATGTCCATTTTTGTTATATTCATCTAAGTGTAGTGGTAACCATAAAAGAACAAGAAATAATAGATGAAATATTTATATTGACTATTGTTTTGTTTCCCATTATTTTTGCTTGTATTTTCCACCAATGAATAACGTGTATATCAAAATGCATTAAATGCTTTAACACTGTATTGTTTTGTTGTTTGTTTAATATAGTCACAGTCAACCATGTTTCCTGGCATAAGTACATACGCCAATGCGTAAAATTCATCAGCCGCAATGTACCAGTAGAATACATGTACATCATTTCTCTACTAATTATACAAAGTTTATTTAGGGATGATCCGAAAACTACACCGCTAGAACCTCTGATTAGTTCGCAACTATGCAACCGTCTCCGAGGCCAAGTGGTTAAGGCATCCGCCTTCGGAGCGGTAGGTCGAAGGTTCGTATTCCATGCAGGGGTCCGTTCGTGGTGAGCCGCAAGCTAGTTAAATAATGGTTACCGTATGCCTACCTGCCAGGTGCCTAGCATTAATGGATAGGAATCGGGAAGTAACTGTGCTCGGAAAGTAGGTGTCAGAAATGGATGGCCCTTTAAATAGGGGTGACACTATAATAAATAAACACTACTTACTTTACTGTGCTGCTAATATCCGACATCCCGATCATAATCGTTTATGTACACCCCTGGACAGCTTTGTCTGTTTGGATATTAGAATATTTCCAATTTGGTAATGCATCTAGTCATTTGTATGATGCATGCTATTATTATTTTCACATAGAATTGTATAATCAAGAGCACAAAATATGGGTATCCAGTTGTCCATTTCTCACAGAAAGCAAATAGCTGGGAGATTACCTAACAAAGTTATATGTCTGGATTGCATGGTATACACCTGATTTGTATAAATCTGAGTTTCCATGCAGACTTAATAAGGAAGATGAGACTGATGATTATATTGTTTACAGCTTACTCATTGCATTTAGACAACATTGTATACACATAAGTCCGCTGAATATAAAGACTTTGGGTTTTCTGTGAGACTGGGCATAATACATGTAAAGTAGTCTAAATGGCTTTTTATGCTGGGATTAATTTGTCTATCGCAGGGAGAAAAAAAGTTGGTTATGGTTTCAAAGCTTTTTACATGTTCAGTATAAACTGGATTTTACGCGGTATTAGTTATGAACCACCTTAATTTAGCATTAAACGCAAATGGAAAAAACTACTAAGAATAACATTCTTTGGCTTTAGTAAAATAGCTGTCCTATTGCATAATATAAAATCATTTTTTTTTCATAATGATTAAACTAGAATCAGCAATCTTTCAGTGCTTGGTGTCACCGTTGGTTGAAACTGCATATTTCTGAATAATTACAGCCCTAAAAGTTTCAAACATGTGAAGCGGTAATATTTCAATGTTTCCATTCGTGTTCCTGCTTTTTGGTTTAGGTTTGTATCCCTACCAGATCAGTATTTACATACCCAAGGATGCTGCGTGTGTAGGCCGTGTTGTGTGAATGCACTTTTTCTGTCTTACTATTTCTCTCTCTTTTACTTTTACTAGGTTTAGTACACAAAACTGAATATTATGAATTATTCTGTAAATCGGTTCAAAGACGAACAGGATGTAGATCTACACAGTACTTCGGAAAATACGCAGCAACATGTTACGTAATGTATATCTGACAGCCCACACTAGGCAACACTATGAAGAACTGATGCATTATGTGTTGGTGTAGCAGCGTTTCCAATAGCAACATACACAAAGAATAGTCCTGCTCAAATATGATAAATTCTTAAACAATTTTACAGAGACACGAAATAGTTGCAACAAATTGTAAACAGCAAGAATCGTCAAGATTGTGCATCGGAAATAGTACACAATAAAATATATTAACGTCATTTTGAAAATTTCAAAACTGTCTGGATTCAGACAACATATGACATTATGTTCCCACGTAATGCTGATGAGTAATGCATTATGGACAAGTAATGTGTTTAGATGCTAGAAGTTTTGTACCGTATGCCTCGTCATCAAATGTTGGACCAGAGTTCAACCACTGACCGTTCCAAAGCGGTACTCTGATCTTCACCCACCATTTACATTTGTCTTGTGTCCCTTGTGCTCTTACAATGCTTTCATGTATGCATTTCTTCAGGTCTCTTTGTGTTTTTGGACTGGCTGTGTCCTTTGTACATGACATTAAATGCTAGACGTCTTCAGTTATATTTAGAACAATGGATTGTGATTGATCGTTTCCTTTCTCTTAAATCATAAAAGGAGCGCTGCAATGGGATTTACAACCTCTTCTGTAAGTGAGGTCATTTCAAGAAAACGCAACATGCGTGCAGGCAACAATATGTACTGCATATGGTCACTTCGTTTTCATATCGTCATATTCGGCAAAGATTGCTTACTGTCAGTACATGGTTACGTCACATGTGACATTTCTGGAAATGACGTGGATTAAAGACGGGTTGGAAATCGTGCAGCGGCGTTCAAATGATATTTTAGTCTGAATGTAATTATTTAAACACAAGCTTATTTCATTCGTGTTATGTTACCATGGTTATGTTTTAACATAACCGTTAGTTTTTTATATCAAAATGTTATACAAAATATAATAACGGTCGGACCTCGTTTATTCGACAACCTTCTATTCGAATACTCGGTATCACCCGAAATAGATACCAGGTACCGATGTATCTTCTTACGCTCTTCGAATTGAAATGGGCTATTCCAAAGTATGTTTTATTCGAAATCAAGTTTTGAAACCAGATGAATACGAGTTCCCACTGTAATTATTTTCTGTTCTTACTTTATAATTAACATACTAGTAACCTGAATAAAAAATAGTAGCATTTGAATTATTTGAAACTGCATATTCACAAACAGTACTGCAGTTATATGTTCAATGTAATTCTATAAACATATAATTGTTTCGAACATATGTACTGTTTTGATCCTTCGATTCTGTATTTCCTATGTTGCTCCCTGCAGTTTAGTTTAATTATGTTTTATTGTATTTATACATAAACATTATTATAAAATATTTGCACAAACATACATATAATAAATCTTACACTACAAAGCGGTTAGGCCAATATATATATGTATTATGCTGCTCGTTGCACCGTATGTCAGGCCGTACAATCGGAGTAATTTATTAGAACTCCATACAGGAAATGTTGCTGTCCATTTGATCATCATTATTGTATGCCAAACAGGAAACGCTGATTTCATGCTTCGAAAAAATACTTGATATGAAGAGACCTATACAGATGCCAGGAAAGTATTATCTCGAAACAATGATGCGATCAATGCAAACACTAAATTGTCGTGAATTGAGATACGGGTCAAATGATACAGGTCAAACAAAGATGACCGGCAAATGTAGTGCTGTCCTACAATGGACTTTAGATAGCTTATTTGGAAAAGTGAAACACTGCAGAGCAAGGAAGCCACATCCACAAATCAGAACATCCCTATTCAGAGATAGTCATACGAAAGGAAGTACGCACACCCGAGGCAGGAGACACAAATATATACAGAAAGGAAGAGGACATTGAAACTAAGCAACAGCACTTGTACAATAAAGCACTCCATACTATAACTAACAACTCGGCTCATGTAAGAGTTACGCGCAACCGAAAATAACAACAGAAATATTTCAAAAACAAATCGCACTCGGAAAACGCGTTTTCACGGCACTCCAAAACAATACGCATGAAAAATAACAGTATGGTGTGTGTATAAACTGTTTATCTTTGATAGTTCTAAATCACACAGTCAAGTAAAATAAAGTGCACTTAAACGCCACACATAAACAATACAAAGGTATAGACACTCAAACGAACGCCGTTTTGAGACTGATAATGACAATAAAACGCATGATTCAATAAAATTATGGTATTTTAATGGAACCCGCACCAACGAATTAAGACTCATATCTGAATACACATCTCAGTAGAGGTGTCATCGATATAAACGATATCGCTGTATCAATGCTATTTTCCCGTCGATCGAGTATCGATAAATATATTTTTAAATCGATACTTACGAATAATAAATACAGGCCTGAAAACGACGAAAATTGACCTTGAAAATTGAAATTAGCGCGTTGTCAAAAGGCTATGTCTAAAATGTTGCCGTACCTACTAAATGTGTTCAAGAGTAAAATAACTGAAGAATATTAATAGTTTTCGTATATAATTTGTAAAAAACCCACATACTTGATAATAGTTAGGAAACAAGATGGTCAAAGTAATATATAAACATGTATAAGACATAACTAGATGTGAAAATATATGAAATCATGAACTGCACGTATGTAAATGGCATTGTAGTGAACGATACTTGATATATCGGTGTATGGTGGATATTTCTCATCCGATATATAGAGGATCAAACATGAGTGTTCATGTTTTATTGAATTTATCAAACGAGTTGGTCAACAAAAACAATCACATAAACTCGTTTCTCTAGCCGCCCCTGCATTGACATCTTTCGTGATTCGGTCGAGAAAAAAAAGTTCCAAAGATTTTCACAAAATTTAATGTCGATCTATGTTGAAACTTCACACAAAACACACAACTAACAACATGCTCGATAATTTACTACAGTTTTAAGGAAAACATTGAAGAAGTTCAAGAGTTGCAAACGCGCTGCTGTGACGACATGAGGCCGTGAGGTCTCTGAGTAAATTCTTAAGTAAAATCATCGGATGTACATGACTGAACGTTAATCAACAGATCTACGTTGACACAGTTGGATATATGTCACTGTGAGTGGTTTTCGCTCTCCATCAGTCGTCCCCTTTTTCAGAGAATGGATTGCATCAGCGTGTGGTCTATTCTGATAGATGTTCACATCTCATTTCCACCGTGGTCCAGATGACGGACAGCGAACCAAGTGCTAATACCTACAGACAGGCTAAAATGTGCACTCGCATCGGATTTGAGTACACGTTCATCTCGCAATGGTAAGCATTCGGATAAAATGTCGTTTATGAAGCTGTTTGACATTTAGACGATCGCAAAATGTTACATATTTGTCGTAGACCGATACGCAACAGTCGGCCATGTTTGTTTGGATTTCTGACAGCGCGTGTTAATATGTGATGTGGCCCTAAGTGAGACTGCACAGAAGTCAACGAGTACATTTGAACAAAAGATCATGTTCACTCAACTGTATTTTATAATTCAGTGAATCGCGATAAAATCTGTATAGACGGCACTGGAAGTAATGATAAAATCAAATAAAATTCGAAGAATTT
Organism: Mactromeris polynyma; assembly: GCA_032209605.1. Taxonomy (NCBI): domain Eukaryota; kingdom Metazoa; phylum Mollusca; class Bivalvia; order Venerida; family Mactridae; genus Mactromeris; species Mactromeris polynyma. Next base: position 24,594,473 of record JASFXZ010000007.1, on the reverse strand, counting down.
GAAATAATTAAAATCAGTGTCACCATACCAATATCCGATGTTCATAAAGGACAATGGTGTTATATGTTCGTCAAACGTCTTTGCATTATGGCTGATGTCTGTTAACAAAATGGTAGGTAATGTTAATAGAGCATTGGTCAATTAAAATCGCGGTTATTTTGACAAGCTTATTAATGGTCTGAAATGACTAGTTCAAGCATTGTTCTATGATTCGGTTACTTATTAAGGCGGCACTACATTTTATTATGCAAGTAAAGTTTGTAAAACATTTTTACATATTTGATAAGGATTGACATCATTTCCGGCGAAAATATTTGATACTTTGGCATATTTTCGAAGAAATAGGACATTTAGCTTTTTCCAGAATGCATTTTAGGCATATGCTATATAATGCGACACCGTCTGACATGAAACGCGTATAAAAATATATACTTATTTACTTACTGGCTTCCCTAATGACACATGTCATTCCCTGTTCGTCGAAAATTATCTCCGATTTGTCAACATTTCTAATTAAGGTCACTGAAAAATCCTACTTTCGTGTTGAGCTACATTCGGTTCAGAAACGCTTCGATATCAAACTAATAGGAAGTTGTTCTGTGAAATCATGTCATGGACAAACAATAACATTTAATAATTATTTCTGTCTTTTGGAATATATTTTGCTCTATACTCAGATATGTTGATAAACCAATTCTGAAAGCCTACAATATTGGTATGTTCTATGTGAATCTATTGGCCACCACCTTATGCGCCTGAGAGTATCTAGTATGGGTTGTAAACGTTGAACATTCACGCGATTATTTGTATAAATATAAATTTCAACATAGAAAACATCCAGAAACAGACAGACGAGATATTTCAAACCGAACCACTGATTGGCAATGCTATGCGAGAAAACAAACGCGATTATTATGTTTTCAACAAGATAAAGACTTCCCGATTTAGAAGACACCGACTGATCGAGCAGAAAAAAACATCGTATTTTCAAACGTGTTGATATATTGTTTTGTGTACCGCAGGATTAGAGGAGAATATCAATATTTATACCAATCTGGAGTATGTCTATTGAAGGGGTTTAAATCGTATATGTTTAACAACGTTAACACAAGAGTAGTTTATAATAACTGTGTGTGTTGAATCAAATTGCCTCTGTTGGTACAATCCATTTATTTACATGTTAACGGGTGTGAACAAATTATGAGGTGGTCAGCAAACGGAAAATGTTTGGAAAATATTGTGTACACAACAATGGCATTTTTTTAGAATCATTTTGAATCGATCGGTGGTTCGGAATATTTGTTAAAACATATAAAACTCTGTCTCTCGAATAATGTGTTCATTATGTTATTATTATCATTGTGACAGTTGTGTAAATATTGACATTCGTGATTATAAGAACAGAGTCTCAATTAAGCGAGAGGAATTTGAAATAAAAAAACACGCATATTGATCTTGCTAAGTTTTCTCCAAGAACAAGATACTGTTATTGATCTCTGTGCCCATTCATGCGTTGCAACCTTTTCGCAAATTTCGCAATTCCGGCAGTTGTTTGGGTTCAGACTCGAAACACAATGACGGCCGCGCGTTTTATAAAGTAGCACTCTGGGAACAATTTGCGAACTTTTTCATTATTTACCATTGGTCAGATATTTCTATAACTGTCATGCGAATCGAATATATTAGGTACTGCATGTTCATGAAAAGTCCAAAATGTAATACAATGAGAAATTGTAGTGAGTAAACATAGACGTTTTAAAAACCAATTATACTAAAGGTCAGGTTATCTAATGTCAAAATTACAAGACTTTGTAACATTACCCGGACGCGAAAATGGGACTGTTCTCAGCGTAATATCAATAATTAAAAATAGATAAAGATGTGTTATACCTTAATGCGTTTCTAATAGTAGCCCACAAGAACATAGTTCGGACATAAACGGATATTTCAAGTAATAATCATTTCGTAACACGCATCAACACGACATATAACACGCAGATTCACGTTACTCCAAAAACATAATTATTCCTGTAAACATAAGACTCGATATTTTTCGGCGCAGCCGTATAACATGGCTTTGCTATTTGCACATCAGCGTAGTGTACACCAACCAAATATTACGTTAACCGCTAAACGTAATTCTCTCCATCGGAACAACGTTTGTGACATTGACGCGTATTGGTTAAATTTTTGTTAAGGCCTAAATATTTGTTTACCAAACCTAAAAACAGTAGCTTGTTTATTGTTATGTATTTTTTCTTCCGAAGCAAAGTAATGTTTGCTACGAAAACATTTTGATCACGATAGAGGCGTTATTCTTATTATTCATTGTAACCATGACAATGTTGTATGAAAACCAGAAGAACATAATATTGTTTGCCTTAACAACTGCGTCTGAAAGTACAAAATGTAGATATATAGTATGTTTCAATATTTATCTAGTGAGTAGTGTTGTTAGTCAACCACACGGGAAATTGCACGGCGTTAGAATAAAGAAAACATTCTATGATTTATGTAACAGTCACGGACATTTATATATATCTGACAAATCCATATGTAACAAGTTGATTAACATGAATGTGTGATTTCACGACTGATACTACTGTTGAACTATATAGAAACAGACTATACTGTCTATGTATGACTTAGCGCACAACGGAGTTATTTTTTGTCCAATCTCCACCGCAATGATCTCCTCCTGCAGGATCAGAGTTGTAATCGTAACATCTCGGCAATTTTATATGGTGTACAACAAATCTCAACCTTCAGTTTGCAAAAATTTGCTTGCTTCAAATTGCGCCGACCATCTTTAATAAAAGATATTTCTTGTTTCAGTTACGGCCAACATAGGTATTACTTGATTGACAACAACTGGTGATACAAAAGCTGTTTATAGCACCTCGTCAAATCCCTATTCATACAGTCGAAGTGCGACACGCTGCTGTTAAGTTTATTACTCTCTGTCTGTGATTTTCATGGATAATACGTTTTACGATACACAATTAATAAGTCAGACAGGAAATGCCATATAAAGCGTACAGTCACCTCCACAGGACAAAGAGACACTTAAGTACGTAATAAAATGTGCTATAACGGACATAGAACACAGGACAACAAGACATATCTTGAAAAAAGATGGTCGCAATTTGAAGGTTGAGATTTGTTGTGCAACATAAAAAAGTCGAGATGTTACAATTGCCGATACTCCAGATCCAACATGGATTTCGGTAAATTCACCGAAATTCAGTGGATGTCGGTAGGGTAACGTATCTCTAATCGGAAGGTACACCAATCCGCGTCAAGGTTACAAACGTGGTTCGGTTTACATAAGTTAGTTTAGTGGGTTACGTAAGATTTGATTGGTTTACACAACACTGATATGCAAACAGCAAAGCCATGTTAGTACGGCTGCGCCGAAAAACACAAATGCTGGGGGAAATAGCAGTACTACTTTGAAACGGGTTGTGTAGGATTGCAAAATCATCATAATACATCACAATACATCAGCTGATGAGCTTGTAACATTGTATTCATGCATGGCTTTTCAGGAATGGTTTGTTTACTTTATTTTCTACTGATCTAATTTCAATTTGGTGGTGAAAGTAGCATGGTGTCAGATGCAATCAATTTGATTTAATGTTACAATATATTGGATTCATACAGACAACCAACATTCATGACATTGGAAACTTATGGTGGCATATTACTGCCACCAGTTAGCATGATAGCGTTCGCGAATGGTTTCGTGTTAACCACTTAATTATTGCGATAAATATAGCTATCTATTTAATATTCGTGATACATTTTCGGTAAGATAAATATCATAAGACAAGAAACAGACTTGAAAGTGCCCAGAACTGCCACCTCTTACCTTTTTATGATGTATTACACTAACGGGTTATCTAGTTATGGTTTGCGAATTTCACTTAATATGTAACATAATAAGAAGTTAACTAGATAATATTCGTGTTGCCAGTTATGTAAAAATATATTTATACAGGTGGTTAAGTGGTTAACACGAATCAATTCGCGAACGCTATCATGCTAACTGGTGGCAGTAATATGCCACCATAGAAACAAGCAACAATAAACATTCCTCGTATAGGATAATAATTCATCATGACAAAACATCTGTTATACACAAAATCACACTACTACACTACTGTCGAACTAATACAGAATAAGACGTTCTTGATATAAAGGATATCATTTCTTGTTTTTATAAAAATGGTGTACTCGAGGCTTTTTTTGCAAATAGTAAAACGAACAAGTAAAAATGCTAAACGCTTCAAGGTTTCACTAGCAATTGTTTAAAGGCATTAAATGTAACTCAGTTTAAAACTGTATACATGTTTCATCGTAAAAATAAAGCAAATGTACCCATTTTCTTAAAATATTTGTAAATCCATTCTGAAAAATTTGAAAAAATACATGTGATTTTCATTAACTTAATTAATGAATATCAATTAAACCACAGTGACTTTGATTTTGTTCAGTGTAGATATGGCATACATGTTACATGAAAAGCTTTGGTGAAGAAAACGATATATATATTATTGCGTAAACAATATTGACGCAACCAAAATGCGGAGGAAGATAACCTGTTACAGCAAGGCTTTCTCCGCAGAAAATCAATAAATATAACAATAAATTAAAGCATCTTCAGGCAGAGAATGTTTGATAATCAATGATCAGACTGTCTGCCTCCTAACAGAAAACAGCATTTAAATAGACATAGTGATGAAGTATAGACCAGTTACGAGTTACTGATAATTATAAACATTTCTGACACCCTGCGTAATCAAACTTTGAAACACTTACTATTGTTTTTTCTCTAAGAAGTTTTAGAGGAAATCTGAACTGAGTAATACAATTAATTATGTGAATACAAAAACAAATGGTATGATAATTGGTATGTTAAAACTGCAATATCATAGCTTAACACAGTGTGTGTTTTTTGAGTTTTTGAGTTTGGGGGGTGGGGTGGGGGTGTATATTTCGGACATTAAAATCCGCCTCAGCAGCAGCTTTTGAAGACATCATTCCCTCACAGCCGTGACATCAAAACAGTTATTTCATTTTGATTTGTTATATGAATGCATGCAAAGCATTAAAATAGATGAGTGTTCAAAATCAATTTGAAAATTACCATGAGCCTAAGTTGTACATTTAATATAATAAAAATCACGCTTGTCTAAATCGTATCCAATGCGCAGAAATAAATGAGGTTGAAAATGGTAAAATATTACCTTTTTTCCGGATAAAAATACCTACTTATTAGATATTTTTTTATCTCTTTCACCAGTAGACATGCATACGATTTAAGGTATATACTTGACATAAATGCAAATTCTTTGCAGATTCACAACACCAACATAATTTCTTAAATCCAGAACCATACTACACGTATGTCTTGCAACAACATATGAGATTCGTGAGTAACATTATGATGGATAGTTCTTTGAATAAATTTACGATTTTACGCAAAAACAATATAAATATCATATTGTAGAACGTTCAGTTCATAACGTTTGGTTTATAAGTTTTTTTATTTAGTTGACGGCTGTACGAAACAAACAATGATAATACATATTTTCTAAAATGCTTCCCAGCAGACATAGTGTACAAGAAACGATATTCTCACATAAATTTTGTTAAAAGAAACATAGTATCATTATTTTTCTTTGTAACTGCAACGCAGGAAACAGCTGTCGATATCCAGACGATATATTTCAAATCGAACAACCATTTGTCAATGTTCTGAAAGAAACAAAAACAATTTCGACGGTATTTGCAATATAATAACCTCCTGAAATAGCCAAAAAGACTGAAACAAACAGGAGAAAGCTTACATTATAAAACATGATGAAATGGAAACACAGGAAACTATGAGTAAATAATACAGACTGATCTAAATGGTGACTGTGTTGTGAAGAAGACAATGGAATGCAAATCTCCTCCGTTGAAGATAAATTTTCTGGTCGGTTCATACAAACATGTTAATTTGTTTCCAAATATATGTAAGAGCAATCCTGTTGCGTACTGTGAATTATTCTCTTGCATAAAATCGTAGATGGACATGAAATTATTTTGCCTTTTATCGACGGTCAACGGAGAACTTAGATCTATATAACCGATAATGATCACACGACGTCACTAATATTCGTTTTGCGCGATGTTATGTTGTAGAAATTATTTCTTGCGGAATCTCAATTTATGTTCTACTGGCGCCAATCCCCAACAATCTGCATAAACGCTCTGCAGTTCATTACAACGTAACGTTCTTCAAATGGAGGCAACATCATAGTTACAGTTCATGTCATTGTGTATGTATCTAATTCATTGCCTCTAATATATTGGAATATATTACCTTTGTGCACATGTTATATTTCTGGAACTTTGACAATCTTTAAACCTCTCGTTGTCACTGATTGTTCGAATGTGATACTCCAATAGCGTCCTATCATTTGTGTCTTGTGTTCCCTTTGCGTTTGTAATTGTTTACATGCATGTGCTCCGGTACTTTTGGAGTGGCTAGGTACTTTGTAAGCCGCATTTCCGGTTCGACTTCTTTGTTATTATGCTGTGTCCAGTTCATGCATCATAACCGATTAATTGCATGCAATTATTCTGTTGCATGACAACTAAAGGTCCAACAAACAATGTTTATACCATAAAAAACATTATTTATTTCAACACAGGAAACCACCACACATAATCAGACAGTATACCTGAAATCCAATCGACATTGTTCCATGTTATAAGAGAAAACAAACACGATTATTGTATTTAAATGAAAACAACTTCCTCGATTAGATGCAAAAAATGATGAGGAGAAAAATAAAAGATGAAGACAAAATGCAGGAAATAAAATGTTGTTCCTATCATAAACATGTTGATTAACATCAGTAACGTATAATGTGCGGGAAGCACGTTGTTTTTATGAAAAGTGTACTTAATATCGGTTTAAGACAAAGAAAGACTGCATAATTTGGCAAATCAACATAGAATATGAAATGGACACTGTTTTTGTTGAAGACTAGTACTAATCCCACAAACGAACAATTATAATACGAATCGAAATATTCCATGAATAACAAAATCTATTTTATACGAAAGTCCACTAGGGCCACTGATTAACAAACAAAAATAATTAAATCTCTCAATAACTCCAAAACAGGCGTTATAACGACTTTCAAAACAAACGATAACGCGAAAAGTCGAAATAATGCCAACATTCGCGCACACACGCGATAAAAAGGCGCTATTATGAGTTAAAAGACACAAGACAATGTCTTTCTCGACACAGACATCTAGTGTAACCACAGTCTACACAATATTAGGCACCGAGGAGAGGTGCAAGGGAAAACATGTATAGCCGACCAGCAAAAACAACTAACAAGAATTCAGTGAAATTACACGAGGGAAAAGTTTATCGGACGGAATAGATCTTGGAACAATAATAGGCCGAATAGCGGGGGGGGGGGGAGAAAAGAACATGTATATCGTATCAAGTACAGGATCTGCACATGTTGGAAGAGGACATTACACATAGGACAGTAAGCGGTGTGATACTGACGATGTAAATAATTCCCACAATAAACACTCGATTTGCACGATTATAACGTGAATGATTTGATTACTAAATATATGAATAAATTGACATCTCCAGAAATGATTAATATTTTTGACAACCATGATACTGTTTGCTTTACTGAAACCTGGTGTGGAGGTGCAGTTTGATTACGATGTTGAGAACTTAGAACATTATATTTTATACAAGACTCAAAAGTTAATTGGCACAACTCGCATTTCCGGTGGGTTGTTGATTTATTGTCGCCGCACTTCAGTACTGTCAGGAATGGGATATTTTTTTGTACGTGGAGGGGCACGTGACTTAATTCTTTTCCAAGATTATTCGATTCAAGATAGTTTTACCCACTGACAATAAAGTTATATAGAAAAAGTATTTGTAATATTTTTTTATTGTTTTTTTTTTTTTTTAATCTTTTAATTTATTCCCTCATGTGGTGCACGATTTCAAATGGTCATGGTCTATTTTGACTGATAAAATATTTGAAACCAGTCTACGGAAAGTTTATTTTTAGAAAGTTGAAAATAGTTCTCACGTGATGTAAACAATAAAATCCCGCGGAAATTTGTTGGATTTCTTCAATCACATGACAGAACTAGCGATATTAACATTACTAAATGAACACATATAGACCCAGTTCCAACTTCTCTGTATAAAGCAAAATAATAATATTTAAAATTGCATTCTTTGAATCTTTTGCATAAAAAATTATAACAAATAGAAGTGATGCGTTAACTGTATGAAATAAATATTTAGATAAAAGTAGTGCTTTTTCTAAGCTTATTCTTTACGTACGTATGGATCAGAAAAGAAAATGTGTTCCCGTGATAAATTTTGAGTGTCATGATAGTCTGAGATAATTATTTAGAAACTTAATGAGAAATTATGTAAAAGATTCAAAGAATGTAATTTTAAATATTATCATTTTTGTGAACAAAGACCTTGCTATATACAGAGAAGTTGGAACTGGGTCTGTAAACAGATTAATATTTTTGTTTGTTTACGTGTTTGATACTACTAAAATGGAGTGTAATGCTTTAGTTACATGTTTTTTGTACAAAAGAATGTAAATAACAAAATATCATTCAATTCTTTAGCGGCGACCTTTGATGCTTTGCATCAATGATTTTCTTGTATACGTAAGTTATCGACACTGACATTAACGACTGTATTATTTCTTGTACTGATGATTCTCATTTTTGGATTAAATTAGGCAAACGGTTGTTTAATTTTGATAGAGATTTGATACTATGCTTGTGCTACATTGTACCGAGGAACTCATCGAGAAATCGCGTTACAGATATGAATGTTTTTGACAAATTAATGGATGATATTGTACAACTTCAAAATAGCGAGACAAATGAGTATTATTACATGATTGTAGGAGATTTAAACGCTAGGATTGGTCAACTTTGTGATTATGTGTCGGATGACAATGATTTTGTAATGAATTTAAACATTTTACCAGACGATTATTGTATGGACATTATTATAGATAGGAAAACTTGTGATAACAGTGTTAATTCTCAAGGCCGTCTGCTTATTGACTTTCTAAAACAAACGGGCCTACGTGTAGCAAATGGTCGTGTATGTGATGACAAGGGTTTATGCAGAGGCTCTAGTTTGATAGATTATAGTTTAGTAAGTCAACAATTATTATGTATGTTTAAACATTTCCAGGTGAATAACCCGAATATTTTATCTGACCATTGTGTAGTTCATTTTTCTTTAGCTGCAGGTAATAGTATAGGTAAATATACCCCGTTGCACAAGAATCATTCGATAACTGATGACTATACTTGTGCTAATGATTACTACAAATGGGATGGTTCGAAATGGTATTAGTGAGCCTGAATTATTGCATGTATTGAACATTTAACTCAGCGTGTAAGCGATGCGACTGTACCGGACGATATAGACAGCTCAAGAAGTAGTTTCGTTTCTGCAGTAGGTAATGATTGTAAATGTTTGCATCGTGTGATATCGTATAGTGAAATATACAAAAGGCTATATCGGAATTATCGTCTGGTCCGGACGGTGTTTTAAATGAATTTCTCCTTTATGGCGAGAACTCTTTGATACATTATTTCGCGAAATTATTCAACAAAATATTAATATCAATTGGTTATTTTTCAACGGATTGGAGTGAGGGTTATATAATACCATTGCCTAAAAAAGGTAACGTTAATAATATAGATAATTACCGCGGTATCACACTTTTAAGTACAATTGGTAAACTCTTTACGAGAATATTAAACAACAGATTATCTTACTGGGCCGATGAATATTATATTTATGTAGAAGCACAGGCTGGTTTTAGACCCACTATGGGAACGTGTGATAATATTTTTCCATTACATGAATTAATTAATCATTACATTAACGATAACAAGAAATTATTTTGTGTAATTGTCGACTTTAGCAAAGCTTTTGATTATTTAGTGCATCAAAATATATGGTTGAAACTTATCAAGCTTGGTATTAGAGGCAATATTTTTAATGTTATTAAGTACATGTATGATACAATTTAATCTAGGGTTAAGATTAGCTATAAACTTGGTGAAACATTCCAGTGTATGCTTAGTGCTCATCAGGGGGAGTTTTTGAGCCCTTTTCTCTTTTCAATTTATATTAATGATTTGGAAGATGAACTATACAAAAAGGGTTTTAGAGGAATTGATCTTACCTTTATCAAACTCTATTTATTAATGTATGCTGACGATATTGTCATTTTTGCCGAAACAGCCGAAGACTTACAAAAATGATTAACTATTTTATATGATTATTGTGAACAATGGAAGTTAAAAGTTAATAAAGATGAGACAAAGGTTGTTGTGTTTCGGAAAGATGGTATATTACCAAGAAATTTGTATTTGACATACGGTGGCTCAATTTTAGAAATAGTTAATAAGTTTACGTACCTAGGCATTATTTTCACAAGTAGTGGATTTTTTAGTGAAGCACAATCAACGTTAGCTGGACAGGAATACAAGGGAATATTTAAATTTTCAAATATTGATGTGAAACATTCATTGGAACTGTTCGACAAACTTATATCTCCCATATTAAACTATGGCAGCCAAGTATGGGGTTTTCATAAAGCTTCACAAATAGACAATGTTCATTTAAAAAAACCAACAGTTATTGGGAGTCAAAACTTCTACACAAAATGACTTTATTTATGGTGATGGTCGCACCAGCATGTTAAGCGTTAGGGTTACAGGTATTATAAAATTCTGGTTAAAAGTTGTTGACGCAAATGAAAGGAAAATGATAAAAACAGTTTATAATATATTATAAGGAGATATTGAATTGCGCACGAATAAAATTAGTTGGACTACTCTAGTTAGGGACGCTTGGTTTTGGCGAGGTATGGTTTGAACAGGGTGTGGTTAATACAGAGACATTTTTAAACATATTTAAATATCGGGATAAAGATATTTTTTTATACAGGAATGGTCCACCAGAATTTCAATGTTCACAAGCTCTCGTTTTTATAAGCATTTTGATACATTTGCAAATATAGAATCGCATTTACACAATTGCGAGTTTCCTCTCATAGACTGTGCGTTGATAAAGGTCGTTGGAAGCAACCACAGACTCCATTTCACCAGAGATTATGTACCACTTGATGACGAGTTCCATTTTCTCTCTGAATGTACACTGTATAATGATTTGCGCAAACGCTATTTGAAACCTTCTTTTTACAACCTTCCCAGCATGTTTAAAGCTATTGAAATGTTAAATTGTCATAACAAGACTATTGTACGTAATATTGCCGTGTATGAATACATTTGCTGAAAAAAATGTTAATGAATGTTTATGATGTGATATCAAACAACATATTTTCTTTATTTTCAGTCTCATCTATGCACAGTACAACATAATAGAAACAATGGATCAACTATATAAAAGTACATGCATATTCGGAGGGCATTTTATTTTATTCTGACAATCATGACTTGAATATATATTTTTGTGTAGCCTTTATAGTACATTTTCAAGGAGAATATGAACATAATGATGATTTATAAATAGTGATAAATTAATACTAATTTATTAATTAATATAATTAATAATTTGCTTATATAAAGATGCACGATTTGTACTTAGACTTATGTAATTTGCAATCTGTACATACGTTTGACCGTCATTTGACCAGTATATATACTGCATGCATTGTTGAACATGAGTCATTTCTGACCTCTTCAATCATTTATATGATACATTATTTGTTAAAACATAAATACAAAATAACAATACAAGCGATTGGAGCCTTTTAAGCTCCGCCTACTGCGTATCTGTGTGAGCGTTACCATATTGTGCATTGAAATTTGCATGCGTATCGGCCAATCAAAATGTAGGTTACATTCTAAGTCAGTTAGTAGATATTAAGTAAAATCGTATTGGTTAAGAAGAGGGCTCGCTCGCTACGCTCGCTCCGCCCCTTCTTAATCAATAAGATTTTACTTAAAATCTACTAACGATTACATAAATCATCAAATGAGCGCTGCTATGGGATTAACGACCTCTTCTGTAAATGACGTCATTTCAAAAAAACGCAACATGTGATGTGACTTTTTGCGTGCAGTTACTGTCAGTACATGGTGACATTCGACATTTTCTGGAAATGACGTGACTTAGAGAAGAGGTTGGAAATCGTACAACGGCGTTCAAATGATATTGTGATCTGAATGTAATTATTTAAACACTAATTTACTTCATTCGTGTTACGTTACCATGGTAATGCTTTAACATAACCGATAGCTTTTTATATTAAAATGTTATACACATATAATAACAGTCGAACATTGTTTATTCGACAACCTTCTATTCGAATTCCCGGTCTCATCTGAAATAAATATCAGGAACCGATGTATCTTCTTACGCTCGTCGAATTGAAAAAGGCTTTTCTAAACCATGTATTGTTCGAAATAGAATGTTGTAACCCGATGAATTCCAATGAACAAGGTCCAACTGTATTTATTTCCGTTCTTTGTTAACACATTTCATATAATCTGAATAAAACTATAATTCATCAAAATATTTAAATCTACATATTCACAAACAGTACTGCAATTATTATATGTTCAATGTATTTCTATAAACAACTAATTGTTTCGAACATATGTACTGTTTTAATCCTCTGATTCTCACGACTACTTTGTTCCACTAATTTAACATTTAATTTAGTGCTTTAAACGTTGTTTTTGTATTTCCTATGTTGCTCCGCCTGTTTTAGTTTAATTATGTTTTATTGTATTTATACATACTAAATTATTATAAAATATTTGCACAACCATGTAATTAGTAGTACATACCAACAAAACGGTAAGGCCAATTTATGTACTATGCTGCGCGCTGCATCGTCTGTCAGGCCGTAAAATCGGAGTAAATTATCAGAACAAAAGCCAGGAAATGATGCTGTCTATTGGATCATCATAATTGTATGCCAAAGAGGAAACGCTGGTTTCATGCTTCGAATAAATACTTGATATGAAGAGACCTATATAGATGCCAGGATATTATTATCTCGAAACTATGATGCGATAAATGCAAACACGTTTTGTGAATAGAGATAATGATACGGGTCAAACAAAGGTGACTGGCAAATGTAATGCTGTCCACAATAGACTTTAGATAGCTTAATTGGAGAAGCCACATTCACAAATAAGAACACCAAGTCAGATTTAGCCATAAGAAAGGAAGTACGCACAGTCAAACAGGAGACACACACATATACAGAAAGGAAGAGGACATTGAAACTAAGCAACATCAATTGTATAATAAAGCACTCCATACTAAACTAACAGCTCGGTTCATGAATGAGTTACGCGCAACCGAAAATAACTACAGAACATTATTCAAAAAACAAATCACACTCAGAAAACGCATTTTCACGGCACTCCAAAACAATATGCATGAACAATAACGGTATAGTGTGTGTATAAACTGTTTATTTTTGATAGTTCCAAATCACTCATTGAAATAAAGTGCTCGAAAACGACACACATAAACAATACGAAGGTATAGAAACTCAGAAGAACGCCGTTTTGAGACTGATAATGACAATAAAACGTATGATTCAATACAATTATGGTATTTTATTAGAACTGGCACTAACGAAGACTAACGACACAAATCTACCTTAAAAAATGAAATTAGTGCGTTGTCAAAAGGCTATGTCTAAAAGTTTGCCTTACCTACTAAATGTGTTCAAGAACAAACTAACTGAAGATTATTGTTATTTTCGTATACAATTTGCAAAAGACCCACATACTTAATACGAGTCAGGGAACAATAAGGTCAAAGTAATACATAAGCATGTATAAGACATAACTAGATGTGAAAATATTTAAAATCATGAACTGCACGTATGCAAATGGCATTTTAGTGAACGATACTTGATATATCGATGTATTTTTTACATATTGGCAAAATATTTTATATTTTTCTGTGACTTCGACATATTTCCAAGTAATAAGAAATTAGCTTTTTCCGGAATGCACTTTACTTTAGGCATATGCTATATAATGCGACAATAACTGACATGAAACACGTATAACATGTCATTCCCTCCGATTCGTCAACATTTCTAATTAAGGTCACTGAAAAAATCTTACTTTCGCTCTGATGTACAAATATGAGCTACATTCGGTTCAGAAACGCGTGGAAATCAAACTAACACTAAATAGGAAGTTGTTCTGTGAAATGAATGCCATGGATGAAAACTAACATTTAATTATTATTTCTGTCTTTGGGAATATATTTTGTTCTATACTCAACATAATTATGTGATCAACATATTCTGAAAACATACACAATTGGTTCACTGTGTATCCATTGGCCCCACCTTACGCGCCTGAGATTCTCTTGTATGGGGTAAACGTTGAACATTCACGCAATTGTTTTTTATAAATATAAATTTCAACATAGAAAGCATCAGAAACAGACAGACGATATAACCACTAACCACTGCTTAGCAATGCTGTACTTGAAAACAAACGCTATTATTCTGTTTTCAACAGGAAAATGACTTCCCGATTTAGAAGACTTCGATTGATCGAGCAGAAAAAATATCATTTTCAAACGTTTGAATCACTTGACTGAATGAAATCGGTCAATGTTTTAGACAGAGAAGGTAACGTTTGTTTTTCAAAATTGATTTTGCAAATACCACGTGAGAATGTTAAAATATGTAAAAAGGTGGGCGAAAGAACTGCCGTTTAAAATATACTCTACTTGTTCGGCAATGCCCTTCATAAATTTCATGACATCAGCTGTTGATAGTAAGTTATGCACGAAAGTACATGTAAACAAACGCCTCGGTGGAATGTTGGGAAAAGCGTGTATCTGTGGAAACACTTTTTCAGAATAGATTTTGAAATGTTATAGGTCATAACAATCGAACATCCGTTAGAAATAGATGAAATCTGGAATTCGCTAAAAATGGGATTTTACCAGGTGTAAAAACAAAGTTTAACTTTAGATCTATTAAGTTCAGACCACGTTAAATCCTGTCTTTTTTTTCATTGTGATTCAAACACGAAAATACCCATACGTATATACCAATCTGGAGTCTATTGAATGGGTTTAAATGGAATATGTTAAACAACGTTAACACATGAGTTGTTTATAATAATTTTGTGTGTTGAATCAAATTGCCTCTGTTGGTATAATCCATTCATTTACATGTAAACGGCTGTTAACAAATTATGAGGAAGTCAGCAAATGAAAAAGGGGTACACAACAAAGGTATTTTTTAAAATCGGTGGTTTGGAATATTTGTTAAAATGCATATAACACTGTCTCTCGAAGAATGTTTTCATCGTATTATTGTCATTGTGACAGTTGTGTAAATATTGACATTCGTGATTATTAGAGCAGTGTCTTTGAAGAGGAATTTGAAATAAAAAACACGCATATAATTATTGATCTTGCTAAGTTTTCTCCAAGTACTCGATCTGTTATTGATATCTGTGCCCTTTCATGCGTAGCAACCGTTTCGTAAATTTAACATATCTCAATTCCGGGAGCTCAACCCAATAACGGCCGCGCTTTTATATAAAATAGAACTCAGGGAACAATTTGCGACATTTTTCATTATTACCATTGGTTAGTTATTTCTATAACTGTCACGCGACTCGGATATATTAGGTACTGTTTGTTCATGAAAAGTGCAAAATGTAATAAAATGAAATATTGTTGTGAATAAACATAGACGTATTAAAAACAAATTATTCTTAAGGTCAGGTTATCTTATTTCAAAATTGCAAGACTTTGTTACATTACACAGACGCGAAAATGGGACCGTTTTCAGCGTTATACCAATACTTTAGAATAGATACAGATTTGCTATACCTTAATGCGTTTCTAATAGTAGCCCACAAGAACATTGTTCGAACATAAACGGATATTTCAAGTAATAATCATTTCGTAACATGCATCAACACGACATCTAACACGCAGATTCACGTTACTCCATAAACATAATTATTCCTGTAAACATAAGACACAATATTCTTTCAGTTACGTTCAATATTGATATAACTTAATTGACAACAACTGGTGATACAAAAGCTGTTTATAGCATCTCGTCAAATCCCCCTTCATACAGTCGAAGTGCGCCACGCTGCTGTTAGGTCTATTAATCTCTGTCTGCGATTTTAATGGAGAACACGATTTACGATAAAAGATTGATAGATTTTTCAGACAGGAAATGCCATATAAAGCGTAAAGCCACCTCCAAAGCACGAAGAGACACGTAAGTACGTAATAAAATGTGCTATAACGGACATAGAACACAGTACAACAAGACATTTCTTGAAAAGATGGTCAGCGCAATTTTAAGGTTAAGATTTGTTGTGCAACGTACAAAATGTCGAGATGTTACAATTGCTGTACTCCAGATCCAAAATTAATTTCGATAAATTCACCGAAATTCAGTGGATGTCGGTAAGGTAACGCCCCCCTAATCGAAAGGTAAACCCGTCCGTGTCAAGGTTACAAAGGTTGTTAGGTTAAGAGTTGGTTTAATGGTTTACGTAAGATTTGATTGGTTTACACAACACTGATATGCAAATAGCAAAGCCATGTTAGTACGGCAGTAGCAGTACTACTTTGAAACGGTTGGGTCACAATAAGAATTGGTGGAGGGTTAAAACCTCGTTTAGGAGTAAAAATCATCATAATACATCACGAAACATCAGCTGATGAGCTTGTAACATTGTACTTATACGTTCCTTTAAAAGGATTGTATGTTTACTTTATTTTCAACTGATCTAATTTCAATTTGGTGGTGGAGGTATAATGTTGTCAGATGCAATGAAGAAAACGAGACAAAACAAAACACACAATTATAATTATGCACCATATATTAACATGTGCATTTTGTATCTATTTTTACAATAAATTATTAGAATAGTTTGTAATGCGTCATATGTAATTTGTTTTACACATATGAATTAGGAGAATTTAATAATGCGCAGAACTAATTCTATAAACTTATCAATAGCCTTAAATAAAAAAATATTTTTTGAAATAAATATAATTTACGTACATATTGCGCTACTAGTATTACACGCTGCATGCATTTCATAACAATACAATATTCATGTTGACAAGAAAAATGCGCAGAAGTAAATGAGCGTTAAAATATTTTAATTTTCCGGCTTTTCCCCCTTTTCTTTCTCAGGTCTATACTTGACATAATTGATTGCAGATTCACAGCTTCAACATGTTTTCTTACATTCAGAACCATAATACACGTATATCTTGCAACAACATCTGATATCCGTGAGTAACATTATGATGGATATTTCTTTGCATAAATTACGATTTGCGATTTTACACCAAAATAATATAAATATTATATTGTAGAACAATCAGTTCATAAGATTTGGTTTATAAGTGTTTTTATTTAGTTGTCATCTGTTAACAAACAATGAGAATACATATTTTCTAAAATGCTTCCCAGCGGACATAGTGTAGAAGAAACGGTATTCTCACATACATTTTGTTAAAAGAAACACAGTATCATTATTTTTCTTAGTAACTATAACGCAGGAAACAGCTGTCTATATCCAGACGATATATATCAAATCTAACAACCATTTGTCAATGTTCTGGAAGAAACAAAAAACAATTTCGACGGTTTTTGCAATATTATAACCTCCTGAAATGGACAAAAAGGATGGAACAAACACGAGGAATCTAACATTACAAAACATGATGAAATTGAAAGACCTGAAACTATGAGTAAATAATACAGACTAATCTAAATGGTAACTGTGTTGTGAAGAAGACAATGGTATGCAAATCTCCTCCGTTGAAGATAATTTGTCTGGTCGGTACATGCAAGCATGTTAATTTGTTTCCAGATATAAGTAAGAGCAATCATATGGGATTTCTGCAATTTGCAAAGAACACGTTTCTTTTAAAGCCCATACGGCAGAGATTGTGTATAGTATGGCATTACTTGAGCTTTTTGTCTCACATTTTGCGAACTGTGAATTATTCTCTTGCATAAAATCGTAGATGAACATTAAATTAATTTGCCCATTCCCGACTGTCAATGGAGAACTTGGAATTATATAACCGATAATAAACACAAGACGTTCGTTTTGCGCGATGTAATGTAGTAGAAATTCTTTCTTGCGGAATCTCAATTTAATATGCTCTGCTGGCGCCAATCCCCAACAATCTGCATAAACGCTCGGCAGTTCCTTACAACGTAACGTTCTTCAAATGGAGGCTACATCATAGTTACAGTTCATGTCATTGTGCATGTGTCTAATTCATTGCTTCTAATACATTGGAATCTATTACCCTTGTGCACATGTTATATAGCTGGAACTTTGACAATATTTAACTAAATGTGATACTCCAATTGCGTCCTATAATTTGTGTATTTTGTATTCCTTTTGCATTTGTAATTGTTTACATGCATGTGCTCGGGTACGTTTGGAGTGGTTTCGCACTTTGTATGCAGCATTTCCGGTCCGACTTCTTTGTTGTAATGCTATGTCCAGTTCATGCATCATAACCGATTAATTACATGCAATTAATCTGTTGCATGACAACTAAAAGTCAAACAAACAATGTTTATACATTACAAAAACAATATTTATTTCACCACAGGAAACCGCCAGGTATAATCAGACATTATACCTGAAATCCAATCGACAATGTTCCATGTTACAGGAGAGAAAAAATACGATTATTGTATTTAAATGATAACAACTTCCTCAATTAGAATCAAAGAATGATGAGAAAAATAAAAGATGAAGACAAAACGCAGGAAAATACACTAAAAGACACAAGACAATGTCTGTCTCCACACAGACATCTGGTATAACAACAGTTTACAAAATATACCGAGGAGGTGCAAGGGAAAACATGTATAGCCGACCATCAAAAACCATCAAGAACCATCAAAAACAACAAACGAGAATTTAGTGGAACAACAAGAGGGAAAAGTTTATCAGACGAAATACATCTAGGAACAAGTCCACAAACACATTAATAATAGGCCGAAAGGGGGGGGGGGGGAAAGAACATGAATATCGTATAAAGTACAGAATCTGCACATGGTGAAAGAGGACATTACACACAAAACATAAATACTAATAATATCAATACATGTACAAGAGATTTAAGCCTAGGAACTGTCAGTATAAATACTGGGAGGCTTAATCGATTTGACAGCTAGCTTACTTGACACTTAACCGCTTTATGGTCATAGATTTTCAACATATATACAAGTTTGAAAACAAAAAATGACAAAAAGAAGAGAAACTCAATATTTGCAAGATTTATACTCACATTGTCATCGAAGGCTGTAAATAATCATTAAAATCGATTAACCATTGCATATAGAAACGGTACCCGCATGAGCCCGCAGCTCGTCGCACATAATGACATCTCCTTAAAACCAGAACATTGGTATAACGTTTACATATAACACCAGAATAAAATGCTTTGAATAAATGCGTTTATAGAAAACATGTCACAATTCAACTGATTTAGCAAAACATAAGTAGATGTTGCAGAATATAATCAGACACATGCATTCTGCCAGGTGAAGTTTTTTACAAAATTTAAAAAAAACAGTGTGTGATGTAAATGATTTTTTTGTAAGTGAATGTAACAGTGAATGTAACAGAAAGGACAAAAGTTCTTGGCAAATAATTTCTTACGATTAAATAAAAATAAAGAAGCAAATCCAAACTAGTTTTTGCGTCAAACAATATTTATTGATATATATCATTTAAACACTACCTGTAAAATATAGGTAAAATATTGGTAAACTTTGTTCTTATTATTGGTCTTATGTTACAGTCGAGAAAGCCAGACTTCAATTTGTTATGTTTAATTGACATTTTAAAGACAATTGATAGATGTTTGTTCCTCCCTTTGTTGTTCATGGATGTCATTTTTTTCAAATCCGGAGAGAGGGACACGGAACTTTTACGTCGACTTCAAGAAAATATATGTTCATACAATATACCAGTGATACTCGAAATATTCAAATTAGAATGTATAGGTTTTCATTGTTTCCTCATGCTGTAGCGTTTAAAGATTCCAATGTATCGTGTGTGTTACGTACGTCAGCTGAACATTTGTATATCTTGCACCATGCAGATATATGATATCAGTAGTAAACGATTAATTTTTCTATTTATTTTGTAAACATTTGTATATGTATGTTGAATGCTACTCAAAACGCTTTGTCAACTGTGCTATATATTGCTTTTAATTGCATTGTAATATAAATAGTAAATGATGAATTATGTTTAATTAGTGGAATATATACGTGTATTCCTTCTATCAATTCTCATTTTGTGTTTTGGCTGTAAGAATAAAACCGATAATGACAACGTACACGTTATAAAAAACTGGACTATCCATGTCCATTTCCACAGTTTTTTCACATGCATCAACAGTGTAGTGGAAAAGATAAAAGAACACGAGCTAAACGATGAAATATTAATATTTACTTTTTGTTTCCCTTTATTTTTGCTTGTACTTTCCACCAACGAATTTAAGTGTATATCAAAATGCATTAAATGCTCAAACACTATATTGTTTCTTTGTTTATTTAATATAATCTCAGCCAACCATGTCTCCTGGCAATAAGTACATACGCCAATGCGTATAATTCATCAGCAACGATAATTCCAAAACTGCAGCACTACAACCTCTGATTAGTTCACAACTATGCTGCTAATATCTGGCATACTATTCATAATCGTTTATTTATCGCATAACATACGGCGCGGGAGTGATTATAACCTATGGATTATTTCTCGAATTACACTAGTGTATTATTTATGCAAATTACGGCCGCATCACATATTCATACGCGCTGTCAGAAATCTAAACAAACATGGCCGACTTTCGCGTATCGGTCTACGACAAATATGTAGCATTTCGCGATCATCTAAATGTCAAACAGCTTCATAAACGAAAGTTTATCAGAATTCTAACCATTGCGAGCTGAACGCGTACTTTAAATCCGATGAGAATGCACATTTCAGCTTGTCTGGAGTTATCAACACATGGTTCGATGTTCATCATCCGGATCACGGTGTTTTTTTTGTATGTGAACATAAACAGAATAGATCACACGCTGATGCAATCCACCCTCCGAGAAAACGAGTACGAATGATTGACAGCGACTCACAGTAACGTATTTTCAACTGTGTCAACGTAGATCTGTTGATTTACGTTCAGTCAATGATTTTACTTGAGAATGGACTCGGTGACGTCACGGCTTCATGTCGTCACAGCAGCGCGTTTGAACTAAATTTTGAACTTCTTCAATGTTTACCTTAAAACTGCAGTAAATAATCGATCATGTTGTTAATTATTTGTTTTGTGTTAAGTTTCAACATTCGACATTACATTTGGTTTAATTATCGGTAGTAATCGTCGTTTTTATTCTGTGAAAATCTTTGGAACTATTTTATCACTAAAGTAGAGACAAAATGCAGGGGCGGCTATAGAAACGAGTCTGTATGATTTTTTTTGTTTCTCAGCCCGTTTACAAGTTATGTGATAAATAGAATCTAGCATTCGTGTTCATGTTTTATTGAATTTATTAAACTCGTCGGCCAAAAAGATATCGCAAAAGCCTCGCATTATATCATTTTGACCGACTCGTTTAATAAATTCAATAAAGCATGAACACTCATGTAAGATCCTCTATGTACATCCCCTGACAGCTCTATCTAATTGGATATTCGAATATTTCTAATTTGGTTATGCATCTAGTATGATGCATGCTATTATTATTTTTACATATAATTGTATAAACAAGCGTATAAAATATGGATTTTCCGTTATTCATTTCTCCCAGAAAGCAAATAGCTGGGAGATTACCTTACAGAGTTATATGTCTGGCTTTCATGGTCCATACCTAGTTTGTATAAATGTGAGTTTCCATGCAGACATAATAAGGAAGATAAGACTGATGATTATATTGTTTACAGCTTACTCATTGCATATATACAACATTGTATACACATAATTCCGCTGAATATAAATACTTCTGTTTTCTGAGAGACTGGACATAAGACATATAAAATAATGTCTTAAATGACTTTTTATGCTGTGACGAACTTGTCTATCGCTGGGCGAAAAAAGTTGGTTTAAGGTTTGAAAGCTTCTGACATGCTCAGTATAAACTGGATCTTGCGCGGTACTTGTTATGAACCCCTTATTAAGCATTAAACGCAATTAGTAAAATACTAAGTAGAACCTTCTTTGAAGTTACTAAAATAAGTGTCCTATTGCAAAATATGAATTCATTTTTAATGATGTACATTGTAATAACATTTAATAATGATTAAACTACACTCAGCAGTCTTTCAGTGCTTACATCATTGGTTAAAACTGCACTACAGCAGTTTTTCAAGGCTGTGAAGCGGTTACGATTAAGGTTTGTATCCCAACAATATGTAGACTGATGCATTATTTGTTGGTGCAGCAGCGTTTTCAATAGCATCATTCACAAAGAACAGTCCTGCTCAAATATGACAGACTCTTAAACAATTGTACAGTGACACTTAAGCTGCAACTATTTGATCCAACAATAGTTGCAACAAATTGTAATCAGCAAGAATCGTGCTATTTGTGCATAGGAAATAGTACACAATAAACATAAAATGTATTTACCTAATTTCGAAAATTTCATAACATTCTGGATGCAGACATCATATGACATTATACTCCCACGTAATGCTGATGAGTTATGCATTTTGGACAAGTAGTGTGGTTACATGCTTATTATTTGTACCGTATGCCACGTCATCAAATAGTGGACCAGGTTTCAACCCTTAGTGGCATTTTTGCCACTGACCGTTCCAAAGCGGCACTCTGATCTTCATGCATTGATTATGTTTGTCTTGTGTCCCTTGTGCTCTTGCAATGTTGTCATGTATCTTCATGTCTCTTTGTGAATTTTGGCCTGGCTGTGTCCTTTGTACATGTCTTTTAATGCTCGATATCTTCATCCATTACGTCATTTCAAGAATATGCAACATGTGATGTCACTATTTGCGTACAGGAAACAATATTTACTCCATATAGTCACTTCGTTTTCATATTGTCATATTCGGAAAACATATTGCTTACTGCCAGTACATGGTGACGTCACATGTGACATTTTGTGGAAATTACATGACTTAAAGAAGAGGTTGGAAATCGTACAGCGTTCACATGACACTTTTATCTGAATGTTATTATTTAAACACTTATTTACTTCATTCATGTTGGGTAACCATGGTAATGTTTAAACAATTCCGATAGTGTTTTATATTTAAATGTTATACAAAATACAGTCGGACCTCGTTTATTTGACAACCTTCTATCACCCGAAATAAATATCTGGCCTCGATATATCTTCTTACGCTCATCGAAGTGAAATGGGGTTTTCGAAACTTTGTATTATTCGAAATCAAGTTTTGGAACCCGATGAATACGAGTTCCCACTGTAATTATTTTCCGTTCTTTAGTTTCAGCTTCAGTTTACACATTAACATAACCTGAATAAAAATATTAGCAATCCAAATATTTGAAACTGCATATTCATAAGCAGTACTGCAGTTATGTTATGTTCCATGTAATTCTATTAACAAAAAATGGTTTCAAACATATGTACTCTCTTGATCCTCTTATTCTGACGACTACTTGTGCTACTAAATTAAAATTAATGCCTTGAAAGTCGTATTTGTATTTCCTATGTTGCCCCCTGCAATTAAGTTTCACAAGGTTTTATTGTATTTATACATTAACATTATTATAAAATATTTGCACAAACATACATATGATAAATCGTACACTACAAAGCGGTTAGGCCAATATATATATGTATTACGCTGATCGTTGCACCGTATGTCAGGCCGTACAATCGGAGTAATTTATTAGAACTCCATACAGGAAATGTTGCTGTCTATTAGATGATCATTATTGTATGCCAAAGAGGAAACGCTGATTTCATGCTTCGAGTAAATACTTGATATAAAGAGTCATATACAGGAGCCAGGATATTATTATCTCGAAACAATGATGCGATCAATTTAAACACTTGTTGTGATTTAAGATAATGATACGGGTCAGGCAAAGGTGACTGGCAAATATAGTGCTGTTCTACACTGGACTTTAGATAGTTTATTTGGAAAAGTGAAACAATTCAGAGCAAGGGAAGCCACATTCACAAATCAGAACAACACGTCAGATTTAGCCATAACAAAGAATGAACGCACACCCAAGCAGGAGACACAAACATATACAGAAAGGAACCAACAGCTCGGCTCATGACAGAGCTACGCGCAACCGACAACAACAACAGACAATAATTCAAAATTAAATCGCACTCAGAAAACGCGTTTTCACGGCACTCCAAAACAATACGCATGACAAATAACAGTATGGTGTGTGTTTAAACTGTTTATCTTTGATAGTTCCAAGTCACACAGTCAAGTGAAATAAAGTGCACACAAACGCCACACATAAACAATACAAAGGTATAGAAACTCAGAAGAGCGCCGTTTTGAGACTGATAATGACAATAAAACGCATGAGTCATTACAATATAGTATTTTAATAGAACCCGCACCAACGAAGACTCATATCTGAATACACATCTCAGTAGAATTGTCATCGATATAAACGGTAGCGTTGTATCAAAGATATTTTCCCGTCGATCGGTTGTCGATATATATTTATTTTAAATCGATACTAACGAATAATAAATACAGGCCTGAAAACGACGAAAATAGACATTAACACTTTAAATTAGTGCGTTGTCAAAAGGCTATGTCTAAAACTTTGCCATACCTACTAAATGTGTTCAAGATTAAAATAACTGAAGATTATCAATATGTTTCGTATATAATTTTCCAAAGACCCACATACATTGTACAAGATGGTCAAAGTAATACATAAGCATGTATAAGACATATCTTGATAAATATATGAAATCTTTAGTTTCACGTATGTAAATGGCATTTTAGTGAACGATACTTGATATATCGATGAATATGCATATACTATATAATGCGAAAATATCTGGCATGAAACACGTATAAAAACATGTGCTTATGTACTGGCTTGCCTAATGACAAATTATCTCCGATTTGTAAAAAAAGAGAGCTACATTCGGTTCAGAAACGCGTCGATATCAAACTAATACTAAAAAGGAAGTTGTTTTGTGAAATGAATGCCATGGATACAAACTAAGTTATTATCTTTGGGAATATACTTTGTTCTGTACTCACAATATGTGATAAACCCATTCTGAAAGCATACAATATTGGTTCAATGTGTATCCATCGGCCTCTACCTTATGCGACTGAGATCCTCTAGTATAAGTTGTTAAACGTTTAACATTCACGCAATTGTTTTTTATAAATATAAATTTCAACATAGAAAACATCCAGAAACAGACAGACGATATTTTTCAAACCGAACCACTTTTTGGCAATGATGTATGAGAAAATAAACGCGATTATTCTGTTTTCAACAAGATAATGACTTCCCGATTTAGAAGACACCGATTGATCGAGCAGAAAATAATTCGTATTTTCAAACGGGTTGAATCGCAAAAATCACTTGACTGAATGAAATCAGTACATATTTTAGGCCGACAAGGTTACTTGTTTTTGTTTCAAAATTGATTTGCAAAGACCGCGTGGGAAGGTTAAAATATGTAAATAGGTTGGCGAAAGATCTACCGTTTAAAATATACTCTACTTGTACGTGCCCTTCATGCACTTAATACATCAACATTTGATGATTGGTTATGTACGAAATTACATGTAAACAAATGCCTCGGGGGAATGTTAGGGAAAAGCGTTTATCTGTGGAATCACTTTTTTCAGAATAGATTTTGGAAGTTTTATAGTTGATAACAATCGATCATCAGTTAGAAATAAATTAAATCCAGAATTCGCTAAAAATAATAATTTTAGATATATTAAAATTCAGTCTAATCGAGTCTATTGAAGGAGTTTAAATTGAATAATTATAATAAACAACGTTAACACAAGAGTTGTTTATAATAACTGTTGGTGTTGAATCAAATTGACTCTGTTGGTATACTGTAATCCATTCATTTACATAAAAACGGCTGTGAACAAATTATGACGTAGTCAGCAAATGAAAAAGTTTGGAAAATACCGTGTACACAACAATGGTATTTTTTAAAATCTTTTTGAATCGATCGGTGGTTCGGAATATTTGTTGAAATGTATACAACACTGTCTCTTTTGAAGAATGTGTTCATCGTTTTATTGTCATTGTGACAGTTGTGTAAATATTGACATTCGTAATTATTAGAGCAGTGTCTCAATCAAGCGTGGAGGAATTTGAAATAAAAAAACACGCATATTGATCTTGCTAAGTTTTCTCCAAGTATTCGATACTGTTATTGATGTCTGTGCCCTTTCTAGCGTAGCAACCGTTTTGCAAATTTAACGTATCTCAATTCCGGGAGTCGTTTGTGCTCAGTCGCGAAACCCAATAACGGCCGCGCTTTTATATAAAGTAGAACTCAGGGAACAATTTGCGACATTTTTCATTATTTACCATTGGTCAGTTATTTCCATAACTGTCACGTGACTCGGATATATTCGACCTGTACTCTTTGTGCTTGAATAGTGCAAAATGTAATAAAATGAAATAATTGTTTTAAGTAAACATAGACATTAAAAAACAAATTATACTTAAGGTAAGGTTATCTAATGTCAAAATTACAAGACTTTGTTACATTACACAGACGCGAACATGGGACAGTTCTCAGGGTAATACCAATAATTATGAATATATACATATTTGTTATACCCTAATGCGTGTCTAATAGTAGCCCACAAGAACAGTGTTCGGACATAAACGGATATTTCAAGTAATAATCATTTCGTAATTCGCATCAACACGACATCTAACACGCATATTAACGTTACTCCATGAACATAATTATTCATGTAAACGTAAGACTCGATATTTTTTCAGTTACGGTCAATATAGATATAACTTGTGTGACAACAACTGGTGATACAGGTGTTTATATCACCTCGTCAAATCCCTCTTCACCGAAGTGCGTCACGCTGCTGTTAAATTTATTACTATCTGTCTGTGATTTTAATGGAGAATACGAGAATAAGTCAGACAGGATATGCTACATAAAGCGTACAGCCACCTCCAAAGGACGAAGATACTCGTAAGTACGTAATAAAATGTGCTATAACGGACATAGAACACAGGACAACAAGACATATCTTGAAAAAGATGGTCGTCTCCATTTGAAGATTAAGACTTGTTGTGCAACATAAACAAATGCTGAGATGTTACAATTGCTGGTACTCCAGATACAAAATGGAATTCGGTAAATTCACCAAAATGCAGTGGACGTCGGTAAGGACAAGCACCTCTAATAGAAGGATAACCAATCAGCGTCATGGTTACAAACGTTGTTCGGTGTAGTAATGTTGGTTAAATGCTTTACGTAAGATTTGATCGGTTTACACAACACTGATATGCAAATAGCAAAGCCATGTTAGTACGGCTGCGCCGATAAAC
Source organism: Mactromeris polynyma (assembly GCA_032209605.1). Lineage (NCBI taxonomy): Eukaryota > Metazoa > Mollusca > Bivalvia > Venerida > Mactridae > Mactromeris > Mactromeris polynyma. The sequence continues at coordinate 24,566,800 of JASFXZ010000007.1, read as the reverse complement.
ATAAATGATGAGGGAAATAGCAGTACTACTTTGAAACGGTTACGGTCAAAATCAGAATTGGGGGAGAATTTAAACCTCGTTAAGGAGTGAACAATCATCATAATATATCAGCTGATGAGCTTGTACCATTGTACTCATACGTGGAATTTTAAGGATGGTTTGTTTACTTTATTTTCTACCGATCTAATTTCAATTTGGTGGTGAAAGAAGCATGTTGTCAGATGGAATCAAATTGATTTAATGTTTCAAGATATTGGTTTCACTACAGACAACAAACATTCGCACATGACATTGGAAATTAGCAAACAAGAAACATTCCTCCTATAGGATAATAATTCATCATGACATAACATCTGTATCACACAGAATCACGCTACTACACTGCCGTCGAACTAAAACAGAATAAGACTTTCTTGATACAAAGGATATCACTTATTGTCTTCACAAAACTGGACAACTCAAGTTTTTTTAAAACAGTAAAACGAACAAGTAAAAATGCCACAAACTTCGAGGTTTCCTTACAATTGTTTAAAGGCACACTTTTCATCGTAAAAATAAATTCAATGTACACTTTTTCTTAAAATATTTATCCATTCTGAAAATTAGAAAAAAATGCATGTTGCTTTTCATTGACTGGTTTAACGAATATCAATTAAACCACAGTGACTATGCTTTTGTTCAGTGCGGACATGGCATACATGTTACATGAAAAGCTTTGGTGAAGAAAACGAGATAAAAACAAAACACACAATTGTAATATGCACGATATATTTACATACGCTTTTTATATTTAGTTTGTTTCTACACTAGTTTATTAAACTACAGTAAAACTTCGAAACCTCGAACTGCCGTCGGACCTAGCAATTAGTTCGAGTCATCTACTGTTCGAGGCATCTACGGTATACGCGATTATGTCATAACTGACAGTCGCCGGTGCAACGTACTGTACTGTACTAAGCATGTTGAACACACGTTTTGTTTTCATACTGAATGCACGTCGATCAATAGTCGCAGCATTATTCATAATAATCATAATTATAAAAGAAATGAAAGCAAAGCAAAAATGATTCCCTGTGGGAACTTAATCTCTCTCGTTTATTCTTATACGCATGAATTGTCTGTCAATAGTACATGTACAATGGAAAGTCCCTAATTCGGAAACTCACCAGTCCGAAAATTTCCTGTAACCGGACAATTTTCGCGGTCTCGGTTTAGTTCCTCCAATATGACATATAAAACATTCTCCCACTTTTACATGTAAAATAAATCTCCCAAACCCGGACGATAATTTTCCGCAAAATTACGTCAGATCGTAAATGACTGAGAATTGAGAGAAGGTATAATTATTTTAATTGTCCATACTATATAGACCATCAAACTTTATCATCGTATTCATTCCGTTTTGATGGAAACAAGGAAATACCGGGTACGAGGTGTACTTATTGTGTAAACAATTCGAAAACATTTATTGTGAGCGCAGAAAAGGGCCCATTAGGTAAACAAATCACAATTCAATTTGTTTACCCTTTATCATTATTTTACACTACGAAAAATCTTCTGAAATGAAGCTATGGTGCATAGCTTCCAAGTATGGCGTTTTCAAAATACATCGTACCTATAAGTTTGTTAGGTTTTATGGACGGTATAACGTTGCGAAACACACATACTTAATGTCAGCTATGTTTGAAATAATTTGACTTGTTGAATGATTCATTGAAATACTTGCTTGAGATTGATATATCCACCTTATGCAATGAAATTATCAAAATATAAATAAATAAAATAAAAAAATATCTAATACATTGTCTGCGCAGTGCAATTTTGCTGTAATTTCTACTTCTATTTAAGAATGAACTGTAGGTCAAAATCTTAAGTTAATTATATTCAAAGCTTTCATACGGTTTTAATTAAACGAGATGCGTCTATTGCGGTGCATATACTGAAGAATCGAATTTTCTACAATTTCTATAACGACTAAACAAATTATATAATGCTAATTTACATTTGAAATAATTCAATTATCAACCAATGTTTAACACAGCATGTATTTTGCATATCGCATCTTCCTTTCATGAAAGGAGCGTAAATATGTTGGTCTCTTATAATTTATGATTTTGGGCCATACATTGAATCTTCAAGTTTACATAATGTTTGTAAAATATTGTAGCTTAAATTACTTTGCAAAGTATGAAAGAATGCATTGCCTACATACATTCAATCTCCTCTAATCTGAACTTTATAGTTTGTCCGAGGGGTGTTCGGGTTAGGGAGTTTCCACTGTACATGTACACCAGTCAAGTAATTATCACGAAGTGCGCATAATATGTGTCGCCAATCTTACCCGTCAACAAATATAAGTATAATAAGCAGTCAATGAAAGGTGTGAATTATTGTATTGTTCGACCTATCTGTGGTGAACAATGAATGAAATGATAGCTAGGGACCACACATCCTGTTCGACTGTTCGACCTATCTCTGTTCGAGTGATCTACTGTTAGATAATATGAAATAAGAAGGGGCTTCGCCGGGACTTAAGAACCTGTTCGAGGTATATACTGTGTTCGAGCCAAAACTGTTCGAGGTTTCGAAGTTATACTGTATTTTGTAATGCATAATATGTAAGGTCTATACTTGACATAAATGCAAATTCATTGCAGATTCACAGCTACAACATATTTTCTTAAATTCAGACCGTATATCTTGTAACAATATCTGAGATCCGTGAGTAACAATATGATTGATAATTTTTTGCATAAATTCCGATTTTACATAAAAATAATATAAATATCATATTGTAGAAAGTTCAGTTCATACAATTTGGTGTATATGTTATTTTATTTAGTTGACGGCTGTAAACAAACAATGAGAAAAATGTTTCCCAGCAGACATAGTGTACAAAAAACGGTATTCTCACATAAATTTTGTTAAAAGAAACACAGTATCATTATTTGTCTTAGTAACTACAGCACAGGAAACAGCTGTCGATATCCAGACGATATATTTCAAATCGAACAACCATTTGTCAATTATCTGAAAGAAACAAAAACAATTTCGACGGTTTTTGCAATATTATAACCTCCTGAAATAAACAAAAAGATGGGAACAAACAGGAGAAATCTAACATTAAAAAACATGATGAAATGGAAACACCTGAAACTATGAGTAAATAATACAGACTAATCTAAATGGTAAATTGTTTCCAAATATATGTAAGTGCAATAATATGGGAATTCTGCAGTTTGCGATGAAAACGTTTCTTTTAAAGGGCATACGGCAGATATTGTGTATAGTATGGCATTACTTGTGCTGTATCATCTCACATTTTGCGTACTGTGAACTATTCTCTTGCATAAAATCGTAGATGAACCTCAAATTAATTTGACTTTTCCCGACGGTCAATGGAGAACTTGGATCTATATAACCAATAATGGTCACACGACGTCACTAATGTTCGTCTTGCGCGATGTTATGTAGTAGAAATTCTTTCTTGCGGAATCTCAATTAATGTTCTCCTAGCGCCAATCCCCAACAATCTGCATAAACGCTCTGCAGTTCATTACAGCGTAACGTTCTTCAAATGGAGGCAACATCATAGTAACAGCTCATGTAATTGTGCATGCATCTAATTCATTGCTTCTAATATATTGGAATATATTACCTTTGTGCGCATGTTATAATGCTGGAACTTTGGCAATCTTTAAACTCTCGTTGTCACTGACTGTTCGAATGTGATACACCAATTGCTTCCTATCATTTCTGTCTTGTGTTCCCTTTGCGTTTGTAATTGTTTACAAGCATGTGCTCCGGTACTTTTGGAGTATGCCGCATTTCCGGTCCGACTTCTTTGTTGTTATGCTATGTCCAGTTCATGCATCATAACCGATTAATTACATGCAATTATTCTCTTGCCTGACAACTAAAAGTCCAACAAACAATGTTTATACAGTACAAAAACAATATTTATTTCACCACAGGAAACCGCCACGTATAATCAGACATTATACCTGAAATCCAATCGACAATGTTCCATGTTATAAGAGAGAAAACACACGATTATTGTATTTACATGATAACAACTTCCTCAATTAGAAGCAAAGAATGATGAGAAAAATAAAAGATGAAGACAAAATGCAGGAAAATAAAATGTTGTTCCTATCATAAACATGTTGATTAACATCAGTAACGTAGAATGTGCGGGAAGCAGGTTGTTTTTTATGAAAAGTGTACTTAATATCTGTTTAAGACAAAGAATGACTGCATAATTTGGCAAATCAACATAGAACATAAAATGGACACTATTTGTGTTGAAGACTAGTACTAATCCCACAAACGTACAATTATAATACGAATCGCAATATTCCATGAATATAAAAATCTATTTCATACGAAAGCCAATAAGTACGAAAGTCTACCAGGGCCCTTAATAAACAAACAAAAATAAATAAAACTATAAATAATACCAAAACAGGCGTTATAACGACTTTCAAAACGGACGATAACGCGAAAAGTCGTTATAGTGCTAACATTCGCGCACAAACGCAACAAAAGGCGCTATTACGAGTTAAAAAGACACAAGTCAATGTCTGTCTCCACACAGACATCTGGGATAACAACAGTTTACAAAATAAACCGAGGAGGTGCAAGGGAAAACATGTATAGCCGACCATCAAAAACCATCAAGAACCATCAAAAACAACAAACGAGAATTCAGTGGAATAACAAGAGGGAAAAGTTTATCAGACGGAAAACATCTAGGAACAAGTCCACAAACACATTAATAATAGGCCGAAGTGGGGGGGGGGGGTAGAAAAGAACATGAATATCGTATCAAGTACAGAATCTGCACATGGTGAAAGAGGACATTACACACAAAACATAAATACTAATAATATCAATACAAGAGATTTAAGCCTAGGAACTGTCAGTATAAATACTGGGAGGCTTAATCGATTTGACAGCTAGCTTACTTGACACTTAACCGCTTCATGGTCATAGATTTTCAACATATATACAAGTTTGAAAACAAAAAATGACAAAAAGAAGAGAAACTCAATATTTGCAAGATTTATACTCACATTGTCATCGAAGGCTGTAAATAATCATTAAAATCGATTAACCATTGCGAATAGAAACGGTACCCGCATGAGCCCGCAGCTCGTCACACATAATGACATCTCCTTAACATTGGTATAACGTTTACATATAACACCAGAATAAAATGCCTTGAATAAATGCGTTTATAGAAAACAAGTCACAATTCAACTGATTTAGCAAAACATAAGTAGATGTTGCAGAATATAATCAGACACATACATTCTGCCAGGTGAAGTTTTTACAAAATTAAAAAAAAAACAGTGTGTGACGTAAATGATTTTTTTGTTAGTGAATGTATGACTGGGTAACGGAAATGACAAAAGTTCTTGGCAAATAATTTCTTACGATTAAATAAAAATAAAGAAGCAAATCCAAACTAGTTTTTGCGTCAAACAATATTTATTGACATATATCATTTAAACACTACCTGTAAAATATAGGTAAAATATTGGTAAACTTTGTTCTTATTATTGGTCTTATGTTACAGTCGAGAAAGCCAGACTTCAATTTGTTATGTTTAATTGACATTTTAAAGACAATTGATAGATGTTTGTTCCTCCCTTTGTTGTTTATTGATGTCATTTTTTTCAAATCAGGAGAGAGGGACAAGGAACTTTTACGTCGACTTCAAGATAATATATTTTCATACAATATACCAGTGAGACTCGAAATATTCAAATAAGAATGTATAGGTTGTCATTGTTTCCCCATGTTGTAGCGTTTAAAGATTCCAATGTATCGTGTGTGTTACGTACGTCAGCTGAACATTTGTATATCTTGCACCATGCAGATATATGATATCAGTAGTAAACGATTAATTTTTCTATTTATTTTGTAAACATTTGTATATGTATGTTGAATGCTACTCAAAACGCTTTGTCAACTGTGCTATATATTGCTTTTCATTGCATTGTAATATAAATAGTAAATGATGAATTGTGTTTAATTAGTGGAATATATACGTGTATTCCTTCTATCAATTCTTATTTTGTGTTTTGGCTGTAAGAATAAAACCGAAAATGACAACGTACACGTTATAAAAAACTGGACTATCCATGTCCATTTCCACATTTTTTTTACATGCACCAATTGTGTAGTGGAAAAGATAAAAGAACACGAACTAAAAGATGAAATATTAATATTGACTATTGTTTTGTTTCCCTTTATTTTTGCTTGTACTTTCCGCCAACGAATTTAAGTGTATATCAAAATGCATTAAATGCTCAAACACTATATTGTTTCTTTGTTTATTTAATATAGTCTCAGCCAACCATGTCTCCTGGCAATAAGTACATACGCCAATGCGTATAATTCATCAGCAACGATAATTCCAAAACTGCAGCACTACAACCTCTGATTAGTTCACAACTATGCTGCTAATATCTGGCATACTATTCATAATCGTTTATTTATCACATAACATACGGCGCGGGAGTGATTATAACCTATGGATTATTTCTCGAATTACACAAGTGTATTATTTATGCAAATTACGGCCGCATCACATATTCATACGCGCTGTCAGAAATCCAAACAAACATGGCTGACTTTCGCGTATCGGTCTACGACAAATATGTAGCATTTCGCGATCATCTAAATGTCAAACAGCTTCATAAACGAAAGTTTATCAGAATTCTTACCATTGCGAGCTGAACGCGTACTTCAAATCCGATACGAATGCACATTTCAGCTTGTCTGGAGTTATCAACACATGGTTCGATGTCCATCATCCGGATCACGGTGTTTTTTTTGTATGTGAACATAAACAGAATAGATCACACGCTGATGCAATCCATCCTCCGAGAAAACGAGTACGAATGATTGACAGCGACTCACAGTAACATATTTTCAACTGTGTCAACGTAGATCTGTTGATTTACGTTCAGTCAATGATTTTACTTGAGAATGGACTCGGTGACATCACGGCTTCATGTCGTCACAGCAGCGCGTTTGAACTAAATTTTGAACTTCTTCAATGTTTACCTTAAAACTGCAGTAAATAATCGATCATGTTGTTAATTATTTGTTTTGTGTTAAGTTTCAACATTCGACATTACATTTGGTTTAATTATCGGTAGTAATCGTCGTTTTTATTCTGTGAAAATCTTTGGAACTATTTTATCACTAAAGTAGAGACAAAATGCTGGGGCGGCTAGAAAAACGAGTCTGTGTGATTTTTTTTTGTTTCTCAGCCCGTTTACAAGTTATGTGATAAATAGAATCTAGCATTCGTGTTCATATTTATTTGAATTTATTAAACTCGTCGGCCAAAAAGATATCGCAAAAGCCTCGCATTATATCATTTTGACCGACTCGTTTAATAAATTCAATAAAACATGAACACTCATGTAAGATCCTCTATGTACATCCCCTGACAGCTCTATCTAATTGGATATTCGAATATTTCTAATTTGGTTATGCATCTTGTATGATGCATGCTATTATTATTTTTACATATAATTGTATAAACAAGCGTATAAAATATGGATTTTCCGTTGTTCATTTCTCCCAGAAAGCAAATAGCTGGGAGATTACCTTACAGAGTTATATGTCTGGCTTTCATGGTCCATACCTAATTTGTATAAATGTTAGTTTCCATGCAGACATAATAAGGAAGATAAGACTGATGATTATATTGTTTACAGCTTACTCATTGCATATATACAACATTGTATACACATAATTCCGCTGAATATAAATACTTCTGTTTTCTGAGAGACTGGACATAAGACATGTAAAATAATGTCTTAAATGACTTTTTATGCTGTGACGAACTTGTCTATCGCTGGGCGAAAAAAATTGGTTTAAGGTTTGAAAGCTTCTTTACATGCTCAGTATAAACTGGATCTTGCGCGGTACTTGTTATGAACCCCTTATTAAGCATTAAACGCAATTAGTAAAATACTAAGTAGAACCTTCTTTGAATTTACTAAATAAGTCTCCAATTGCAAAATATGAATTCATTTTTAATGATATACATTGTAATGACATTTAATAATGATTAAACTACACTCAACAGTCTTTCAGTGCTTACACCATTGGTTAAACCTGCTCTACAGCAGTTTTTCAAGGCTGTGAAGCGGTTACGATTAAGGTTTGTATCCCAACAATATGTAGACTGATGCATTATTTGTTGGTGCAGCAGCGTTTTCAATAGCAACATTCACAAAGAACAATCCTGCTCAAATATGACAGACTCTTAAACAATTGTACAGTGACACTTAAGCTGCAACTATTTGATCCAAAAATAGTTGCAACAAATTGTAATCAGCAAGAATCGTGCTATTTGTGCATAGGAAATAGTACACAATGAACATAAAATGTATTTACCTAATTTCGAAAATTTCATAACATTCTGGATGCAGACAACACATGACATTATACTCCCACGTAATGCTGATGAGTTATGCATTTTGGACAAGTAGTGTGGTTACATGCTTATTATTTGTACCGTATGCCACGTCATCAAATAGTGGACCAGGTTTCAACCCTTAGTGGCATTTTTGCCACTGACCGTTCCAAAGCGGCACTCTGATCTTCACGCATTGATTATGTTTGTCTTGTGTCCCTTGTGCTCTTGCAATGTTTTCATGTATGTATATCTTCATGTCTCTTTGTGAATTTTGGCCTGGCTGTGTCCTTTGTACATGTCATTTAATGCCCGATATCTTCTTCCATTACGTCATTTTAAGAACATGCAACATGTGATGTCACTATTTGCTTACAGGAAACAATATTTACTCCATATAGTCACTTCGTTTTCATATTGTCATATTCGGAAAACATATTGCTTACTGTCAGTACATGGTGACGTCACATGTGACATTTTGTGGAAATTACATGACTTAAAGAAGAGGTTGGAAATCGTACAGCGTTCACATGAAACTTTAATCTGAATGTTATTATTTAAACACTTATTTACTTCATTCATGTTGGGTAACCATGGTAATGTTTAAACAATTCCGATACCTTCTATAAGAATACTCGGTATCACCCGAAATAAATATCAGGCCTCGATATATCTTCTTACGCTCATCGAAGTGAAATGGGGTTTTCGAAACATTGTATTATTCGAAATCAAGTTTTGGAACCCGATGAATACGAGTTCCCACTGTAATTATTTTCCGTTCTTTAGTTTCAGCTTCAGTTTACACATTAACATAACCTGAATAAAAATATAAGCAATCAAAATATTTGAAACTGCATATTCATAAGCAGTACTGCAGTTATGTTATGTTCCATGTAATTCTATTAACAAAAAATGGTTTCAAAAATATGTACTGTTTTGATCCTCTTATTCTGACGACTACTTGTGCTACTAAATTAAAATTAACGCCTTGAAAGTCGTATTTGTATTTCCTATGTTGCCCCCTGCAATTAAGTTTCACAAGGTTTTATTGTATTTATACATTAACATTATTATAAAATATTTGCACAAACATACATATGATAAATCGTACAAAGCGGTTAGGCCAATATATATTTGTATTACGCTGCTCGTTGCACCGTATGTCAGGCCGTACAATCGGAGTTATTTATTAGAACAAAAGCCAGGAAATGATGCTGTCTATTAGATCATCATTATTGTATGCCAAAGAGGAAACGCTGGTTTCATTCTTCGAATAAATACTTGATATAAAGAGACATATACAGGTGCCAGGATATTATTATCTCGAAACAATGATGCGATCAATTCAAACACTTGTTTTGATTTAAGATAATAATACGGGTCAAGCAAAGGTGACTGGCAAATGTAGTGCTGTTCTACACTGGACTTTAGATAGCTTATTTGGAAAAGTGAAACAATTCAGAGCAAGGGAAGCCACATTCACAAATCAGAACAACAAGTCAGATTTAGCCATAACAAAGAATGTACGCACACCCAAGCAGGAGACACAAACATATACAGAAAGGAAAAGGACATTGAAACTAAGCAACAACACTTGGAACAAACAGCTCGGCTCATGACAGAGCTACGCGCAACCGACAACAACAACAGACAATAATTCAAAATTAAATCGCACTCAGAAAACGCGTTTTCACGGCACTCCAAAACAATACGCATGACAAATAACAGTATGGTGTGTGTTTAAACTGTTTATCTTTGATAGTTCCAAGTCACACAGTCAAGTGAAATAAAGTGCACAAAAACGCCACACATAAACAATACAAAGGTATAGAAACTCAGAAGAGCGCCGTTTTGAGACTGATAATGACAATAAAACGCATGATTCATTACAATATGGTATTTTAATAGAACCCGCACCAACGAAGACTCATATCTGAATACACATCTCAGTATAATTGTCATCGATATAAACGGTAGCGTTGTATCAGGGGCGGATCCAGGATTTTTCTCCAGGGGGGGTCCAACTTTTGCCCACAAAATTACAGAAATATAATCCCTTTCCACATTCAAGCAGATGTTAGCCGTTTGTATCTGTTTTAACAAACGTTACCGGTTCTAACCACGAGGAGGTCTCCACTAATATAGATCCGTTTTTGTTTGTTTTTTTTTAAAAGTTTTTTTAGTATTTTTAAGAACAAATTGCGGAAAAAAATCAAGCTAACAAGAATGACGTGCTGTTTTTACTCGAAAGCCAAACTGCACTGCAAATTCTTGATACATCAAATAACTACGTCACTAAATATTGCCTTAAATGACGTCACAAATATGAATATTTGCGTGTCAGCAATAAATATTTACGCAGCGTAGCAACAACCTGACATACAGTCTAGCACAGTCGCTTACACATTCATTACACGGGTGATTGATGCAATATTGAATTCAGAAAGATACACAATAACGATAAAAGTGAAGCTATGGAACATAATGTTTGATAAATTTATTATTCATTGATTAATGTTATAGAAAGCTGTCGATTTATCACGCTTGTTTATCATTTTTTTATTTTTTCCAGGGGGGGTCTGAGCCATTCCAGGGGGGGTCGGACCCCCCGGACCCCCCCGCTGGATCCGCCCCTGTGTATCAAAGATATTTTCCCGTCGATCGGTTATCGATATATATTTATTGTAAATCGATACTTACGAATAACAAATACAGGCCTGAAAACGACGAAAATAGACATTAACACTTTAAATTAGTGCGTTGTCAAAAGGCTATGTCTAAAACGTTGCCATACCTACTAAATGTGTTCAAGATTAAAATAACTGAAGATTATGAATATGTTTCGTATATAATTTTCCAAAGACCCACATACATTGTACAAGATGGTCAAAGTAATACATAAGCATGTATAAGACATATCTAGATAATTATATGAAATCTTTAGTTTCACGTATGTAAATGGCATTTTAGTGAACGATACTTGATATATCGATGAATATGCATATACTATATAATGCGAAAATATCTGGCATGAAACACGTATAAAAAACATGTGCTTATGTACTGGCTTGCCTATTGACAAATTATCTCCGATTTGTAAAAAAAGAGAGCTACATTCGGTTCAGAAACGCGTCGATATCAAACTAATACTAAAAAGAAGTTGTTTTGTGAAATGAATGCCATGGATACAAACTAACAAAAAGTTATTATCTTTGGGAATATACTTTGTTCTGTACTCACAATATGTGATAAACCCATTCTGAAAGCATACAATATTGGTTCAATGTGTATCCATCGGCCTCTACCTTATGCGACTGAGATCCTCTCGTATAAGTTGTTAAACGTTGAACATTCACGCAATTGTTTTTTATAAATATAAATTTCAACATAGAAAACATCCAGGAACAGACAGACGATATTTTTCAAACCGAACCACTTTTTGGCAATGATGTACGAGAAAATTAACGCGATTATTCTGTTTTCAACAAGATAATGACTTCCCGATTTAGAAGACACCGATTGATAAAGCAGAAACAAATATTTTCAAACGGGTTGAATCGCAAAAATCACTTGACTGAATGAAATCAGTACATATTTTAGGCCGACAAGGTTACTTGTTTTTGTTTCAAAATTGATTTGCTAAGACCGCGTGGGAAGGTTAAAATATGTAAATAGGTGGGCGAAAGATCTACCGTTTAAAATATACTCTACTTGTACGTGCCCTTCATGCACTTAATACATCAACATTTGATGATATGTTACATGTATGCACGAAATTACATACACACAAATGCCTCGGTGGAATGTTGGGGAAAAGCGTTTATCTGTGGAATAACGGACATAGAACACATGACAACAAGACATATCTTGAAAAAGATGGTCGTCTCCATTTGAAGATTAAGACTTGTTGTGCAACATAAACAAATGCTGAGATGTTACAATTGCTGGTACTCCAGATACAAAATGGATTTCGGTAAATTCACCAAAATGCAGTGGATGGCGGTAAGGACAAGCACCTCTAATAGAAGGATAACCAGTCAGCGTCATGGTTACAAACGTTGTTCGGTGTAGATAAGTTGGTTAAATGGTTTACGTAAGATTTGATTGGTTTACACAACACTGATATGCAAATAGCAAAGCCATGTTAGTACGGCTGCACCGATAAACATAAATGATGAGGGAAATAGCAGTACTACTTTGAAACGGTTTAGGTCAAACTCAGAATTGGGGGAGAATTTAAACCTCGTTAAGGAGTGAAAAATCATCATAATACATCAGCTGATGATCTTGTACCATTGTACTCATACGTGGAATTTCAAGGATGGTTTGTTTACTTTATTTTCTACCGATCTAATTTCAATTTGGTGGTGAAAGAAGCATGTTGTCAGATGCAATCAATTTGATTTAATGTTTCAAGATATTGGTTTCACTACAGACAACAAACATTCGCACATGACATTGGAAATTAGCAAACAAGAAACATTCTTCATATAGGATAATAATTCATCATGACATAACATCTGTATCCCACAGAATCACGATACTACACTGCCGTCGAACTAAAACAGAATAAGACTTTCTTGATACAAAGGATATCACTTATTGTCTTCACAAAACTGGACTACTCAAGTTTTTTTAAAACAGTAAAAGGAACAAGTAAAAATGCCACAAACTTCGAGGTTTCCTTACATTTGTTTAAAGGCACACTTTTCATCGTAAAAATAAATTCAATGTACACTTTTTCTTAAAATATTGATCCATTCTGAGAATTAGAAAAAAATGCATGTTGCTTTTCATTGACTGGTTTAACGAATATCAATTAAACCACAGTGACTATGCTTTTGTTCAGTGCGGACATGGCATACATGTTACATGAAAAGCTTTTGTGAAGAAAACGAGATAAAAACAAAACACACAATTGTAATATGCACGATATATTTACATACGCTTTTTATATTTAGTTTGTTTCTACACTAGTTTATTAAACTACAGTAAAACTTCGAAACCTCGAACTGCCGTCGGACCTAGCAATTAGTTCGAGTCATCTACTGTTCGAGGCATCTACGGTATACGCGATTATGTCATAACTGACAGTCGCCGGTGCAACGTACTGTACTGTACTAAGCATGTTGAACACACGTTTTGTTTTCATACTGAATACACGTCGATCAATAGTCGCAGCATTATTCATAATAATCATAATTATAAAAGAAATGAAAGCAAAGCAAAAATGAATCCCTGTGGAAACTTAATCTCTCTCGTTTATTCTTATACGCATGAATTGTCTGTCAATAGTACATGTACAATGGAAAGTCCCTAATCCGGAAACTCTCCAGTCCGGAAATTTCCTGTAACCGGACAATTTTCGCGGTCTCGGTTTAGTTCCTCCAATACGACATATAAAAAATTCTCCCACAGTCCGGAATCCGAACGAATTTTTCCGTCCGGATTGTTATTTTACATGTAAAATAAATCTCCCAAACCCGGACGATAATTTTCGGCAAAAATACGTCAGATCGTAAATGACTGAGAATTGAGAGAAATTATAACTATTTTAATTGTCCATACTATATAGACCATTATCATCGTATTCATTCCGTTTTGATTGAAACAAGGAAATACCGGGTACGAGGTGTACTTATTGTGTAAACAATTCGAAAACATTTGATGTGAGCGCAGAAAAGGGCCCATTAGGTAAACAAATCACAATTAAATTTGTTTACCCTTTATCATTATTTTACTCTACGAAAAATCTTTTGAAATGAAGCTATGGTGCATAGCTTCCAAGTATGGCGTTTTCAAAATACATCGTACCTATAAGTTTGTCAGGTTTTATGGACGGTATAACGTTGCGAAACACACATACTTAATGTCAGCTATGTTTGAAATAATTTGACTTGTTGAATGATTCATCGAAATACTTGCTTGAGATTGATATATCCACCTTATGCAATGAAATTATCAAAATATAAATAAAAAAAAATAAAAAATATCTAATACATTTTCTGCGCAGTGCAATTTTGCTGTAATTTGTATTTCTATTTAAGAATGAACTGTAGGTCAAAATCCTAAGTTAATTATATTCAAAGCTTTCATACGGTTTTAATTAAACGAGATGCGTCTATTTCGGTGCATATACTGACGAATCGAATTTTCTACAATTTCTATAACGACTAAACAAATTATATAATGCTAATTTACATTTGAAAGAATTTAATTATCAACCAATGTTTAACACAGCATGTATTTTGCATATCGCATCTTCCTTTCATGAAAGGAGCATAAATATGTTGGTCTCTTATAACTTATGATTTTGGGCCATAAATTGAATCTTCAAGTTTACATAAATTTTGTAAAATATTGTAGCTTAAATTACTTTGCAAAGTATGAAAGAATGCATTGCCTACGGACATTCAATTCAATCTCCTCTAATCTGAACTTTATAGTTTGTCCGAAGGGTGTTCGGATTAGGGAGTTTCCACTGTACATGTACAACAGTCAAGTAATTATCACGAAGTGCGAATAATATGTGTCGCCAATCTTACCCGTCAACAAATATAAGTATAATAAGCAGTCAATGAAAGGTGTGAATTGTTGTATTGTTCGACCTATCTGTGGTGAACAATGAATGAAATGATAGCTAGGGACCACACATCCTGTTCGAGTGTTCGACCTATCTCTGTTCGAGTGATCTACTGTTAGATAATATGAAATAAGAAGGGGTTTCGCCGGGACTAAAGAACCTGTTAGAGGTATCTACTGTGTTCGAGTCAAAACTGTTCGAGGTTTCGAAGTTATACTGTATTTTGTAATGCGTCATTTATAACGTGTTTGTACACATGTAAATTAAGACAATTTAATAATGCGCTGACATAATACTAAAATTATGATCAAAAGCATTAAATAGAAATTATGATTTTAAAAATAAAGACATGTACGCACTTAATGCGTAACTGGTATTACATACTGCATTTCACAAGACAATATTCGTATTCAAGAGACATATAAAAGTTTGTGGTCACTGCTAATTATATGCTTACTTTGAATCATGATGACCGGGGTTATGTTACGCTGTTTATATAGATTACTTGAAACTATACAATATAATTATGCTCATTGTTATTGTCATGTGTGATATCACATGCACTTTCTATGTGTCAGCAGATGCTTATGCCATCTACTTTTTCACTGACGGTTATTTATGCTGAGGCCAATTGTATGCATATTATTTGTTCAAAACTTTATATATGGAGGAAACATATTATTATTATTGCGTAAACAATATTGACGCAACCAAAAATGCGGAGGAAGATAACCTGTTACAGCAAGGCTTTCTCCGCAGAAAATCAACAAATATGACAATAAATTGAAGCATCTTCAGGCAGAGAATGTTTGATAATCAAAGATCAGAAATGTTTTGAGGCAAGGCATGTTTGATAATCCAAGATAAGACTGTCTGCCTTTCAACAGAAACAGAAAATGATATTTAAATAGACATAGTGATGAAGTATAGACCAGTTACGAGTTACTGATAATTATACACATTTCTGACACCCTGCGTAATCAAACTTAGAAACACTTATTATTGTTTTTTCTCTTAGACGTTTTAGAGGAAATATGAACTGAGTAATACAAATCATTATTTGAATACAAAAATAAATGGAAGATAATTGGTATGTTAACACTACTATACCATAGCAATGTGTGTTTTTGAGTGGGTTTGTTTGTTTGGGGGGTATATTTCGGACATTACAATCCGCCTAAGCATCAGCTTTTGGAGACATCATTCCCTCTCAGCTGTGACATCAAAACTTTTATTTCACTTTGATATGTTGTATGAATGCATGCAAAGCATTCAGATAGATGAGTGTTCAAACTCAATTTGAAGATAACTATATGCCTAAGTTGTACATCTTATATATTAAAAGGTATTGTTTTCTTTTTCACCAGTACACATGCATAATATGTAAGGTCTATACTTGACATAAATGCAAATACATTGCAGATTCACAGCTACAATGTACAACATATTTTCTTAAATTCAGAACGTATATCTTGTAACAATATCTGAGATCCGTGAGTAACAATATGATTGATAATTTTTTGCATAAATTCCGATTTTACACAAAAATAATATAAATATCATATTGTAGAAAGTTCAGTTCATACAATTTGGTGTATATGTTATTTTATTTAGTTGACGGCTGTAAACAAACAATGAGAATACATATTTTCTAAAATGTTTCCCAGCAGACATAGTGTACAAAAACGGTATTCTCACATAAATTTTGTTAAAAGAAACACAGTATCATTATTTTTCTTAGTAACTACAGCACAGGAAACAGCTGTCTATATCCAGACGATATATTTCAAATCGAACAACCATTGGTCAATGTTCTGAAAGAAACAAAAAACAATTTCGACGGTTTTTGCAATATCATAACCTCCTGAAATAGACAAAAAGGATGGAACATATAGGAGAAATCTAACATTACAAAACATGTTGAAATTGAAACACCTGAAACTATGAGTAAATAATACAGACTAATCTAAATGGTGACTGTGTTGTGAAGAAGACAATGGTATGCAAATCTCCTCCATTGAAGATAATTTATCTGGTCGGTACATACAAACGTTAAATTGTTTCCAAATATATGTAAGAGTAATCCTATCGGAATTCTGCAATTTGCGAAGAGAACGTTTCTTTTAAAGGGCATACGGCAGATTGTATATATATTGTGTATAATATGGCATTACTTGTGCTGTATCATCTCACATTTTGCGTACTGTGAACTATTCTCTTGCATAAAATCGTAGATGAACCTCAAATTAATTTGACTTTTCCCGACGGTCAATGGAGAACTTGGATCTATATAACCAATAATGGTCACACGACGTCACTAATGTTCGTTTTGCGCGATGTTATGTAGTAGAAATTCTTTGTTGCGGAATCTCAATTAATGTTCTCCTAGCGCCAATCCCCAACAATCTGCATAAACGCTCTGCAGTTCATTACAACGTAACGTTCTTCAAATGGGACAACATCATAGTAACAGCTCATGTAATTGTGCATGCATCTAATTCATTGCTTCTAATATATTGGAATATATTACCTTTGTGCGCATGTTATAATGCTGGAACTTTGGCAATCTTTAAACTCTCGTTGTCACTGACTGTTCGAATGTGATACACCAATGCTTCCTATCATTTCTGTCTTGTGTTCCCTTTGCGTTTGTAATTGTTTACAAGCATGTGCTCCGGTACTTTTGGAGTATGCCGCATTTCCGGTCCGACTTCTTTGTTGTTATGCTATGTCCAGTTCATGCATCATAACCGATTAATTACATGCAATTATTCTCTTGCCTGACAACTAAAAGTCCAACAAACAATGTTTATACAGTACAAAAACAATATTTATTTCACCACAGGAAACCGCCACGTATAATCAGACATTATACCTGAAATCCAATCGACAATGTTCCATGTTATAAGAGAGAAAAAACACGATTATTGTATTTACATGATAACAACTTGTTCAATTAGATGCAAAGAATTATGAGAAAAATAAAAGATGAAGACAAAATGCAGGAAAATAAAATGTTGTTCCTATCATAAACATGTTGATTAACATCAGTAACGTAGAATGTGCGGGAAGCAGGTTTTTTTATGAAAAGTGTTCTTAATATCGGTTCAAGACAAAGAAAGACTGCATAATTTGGCAAATCAACATAGAACATAAAATGGACACTGTTATGGACATTATAATACGAATCGCAATATTCCATGAATAACAAAATCTATCTTATACGAAAGCCAATTAGTACGTAAGTCCACTAGGGCCACTGATAAACAAACAAAAAAACTCTCAATAACGCCAAAACAGGCGTTATAACGACTTTCAAAACGAACGATAACGCGAAAAGTCGTTATAATGCTAAAACTCGCGTACATACGCGATAAAAAGGCGTTATTACGAGTTAAAAGACACGAGACAATGCCTCTCTACCCAGACATCTTGAAAAAACAACAGTCTACAAAACATTAGGCACCGAGAAGTTGCAAGGGAAAACATGTATATGCATATAGGCGTAAGGTATGGCCGACCATCAATAACATCTAACGAGAATTCAGTGGAACCACAAGAGGGAAACGTTTAACAGACATAATACATCTAGGAACAAGTCCAGGAAAACAGTAATAATAGGCCGAAGGGGGGGGGGGGGGGGACAGAACATGAATATCGTGTCAAGGAGAGGATCTGCATATGGGGAAAGGGGAATTACACATTAAACATAAATACAAATAATAACAATACAAGCGATTTAAGCCTTGCAACTGCCATTAAAAAATTCACTGAGAGCTAAAATCATTAAACATCTAGCTAACCTCACACTTAACCGCTTTATGACATATATACATACATTGTCATCAAAGGCAGCAACTAATCATTAAAAACAATCAACCATTACGTATAGAAACAGTACTCACATGAGCTCGCAGCTCATCACACCTATGCCAGCTCCTTAAACACTGAACATATTGCTAATAACGTTTACATATAACACCAGAATAAATTGTCTTTGAACAAATGCGTTTATAGAGAACATGTCACTATTTAACCAATTTAGCAAAACATGTGTAGATGTTGCAGAATATGATCAGACACATACATTACAAATTTCTTGGCAATTAATTTATTACGATTAAATAAAAAGAACAAAGGAGCAAACTCTAAACTAGTTTTTGTGGCAGTTAATATTTATTTTCATTAAACATTTAAACAGGAACTGTTAAACAGGAACTGTAATGTTAAGGGTACACTTTGATTATTATTATCGTTGTTATCTTCTATTTCTTCAATATCATCATGCTATCAAAAAACATGCAGCCCAATTAAGTGGATTTAGTTGTTGTATGTGGCGTTGAAACGCATCAATCTAAAAGTGTAAGATTTTTATCTAAAAATATTAATATCATATTGAACAGTATAACTATATAACAATAATCATGCATACAAAATGTATTATTATTTTTATTTTTATTTATTACAAATGTATTGTTATCTTCATTCTAAAAAGCATCATGCTAGATCTATAACATCTACACGTGTATTGAAAGGCATATGTATTACAGTCAGTAGATGTATCCATTGTATGCAGTGTTTGCATACATTATTACATGTATATAATTCAAATAATGTATCTTAATTCTTAAAGATGTATCTGGCTCATCTGAATGTAAAATATTTGAATTGGTTTCAACCAGTATTGTTGTTACTTTGGCTAAAACATCTTTAAGAAGAACCATGTCAATAATTTCATGATAATACAAACTTCGTTTTTCAACGCATACAGAGTAATACGTTATTAGTGTATTCTTCGATTATGAATAGTTATTGATGTTTTTAATTGTATGCAGTATATTCTTCATGTATGTTTAGGTAAACAAATGATCAAAACTATTAGCATAATATAGCTTTAATGAAACTGTTATTGTTTAAATTATTAAACATATTATTATTTGATCGCATCATTGCTTAATTTTATCATAAACCGTTACAGCTTACATCATTTCCGTAAAGCAATTTTGTAATTGACATGGCGTAACGGAAATGTTGACCTTACGATAAAGTCCCCTTTTGGCGCCCCAAACACATGTACTGACATTAATGGTGGTTTCTTATTCAAGTACACCCTATGTTTGTACATTTTAAAAGACATTTTACAGGTGCCTTACCAGGATACATAATGTCAACGTGAAAGCATATTATGCTTAAAATGGTACGAATGATAACAATGAATAACAATTTAGCTACTCAAACGTTATTTATTTGCTAGGCCAAACTGTACAGTGACATCTGAAATTAAGAATTAAGTAACTGCTTATGTTAGAGTCGAAAAAGACAGACTTTCCATATATTATGTTTAATTGACATTCTAAAGACAAATTGATAGACGTTAGCTCATCAAAGTGTTGTTTATTGATGGCATTTATTTCAAAACAAAAGAGAGAGACACGGAACTTTTACATCGACTTCAATAAAAAACGACATTAAATATACTTTCATACAATATACCAGTGATAATATTCCTACACTATTAGACAAGCTTTATGCATTTGAATTCTAAATAAATGCATATTTAGTCAAGTTATGTGAACGGGATATATGATGTAGATATATATAGAATCGCTCATATATGACAAATATTAATTCCTTTAATGTGCAGCGTCAAATCCCTGTTCATAATTGTTGTGATTACAGCAATGCTTGAATGTGCTGAGATTGCTAAGCACGAGATCTGAAGTTGGAGAATACTTATCGTACATAGTATGATGTTCTCACAAAATTGCACCTTTCTTGTAACCCACTTACATTGTTTGACATAAGAAGTCATAACAGACGCCACAGGCACGTGTTTGTCATTTCAAATTGGATTAGTTTGTGGATACTGCGAAATAAGATTATCATTCGTGCTATGAAACGAAAATGAAAAGATAATTATACGTATGACAGACAGCCTTAAGTCCACTTTCAGAAGACATTTCACTGTGTGCAGACGACATAACTAGATTTACCTCAACATAATTATAGGCCTTAGGAAAAAGGACAGACAAATGCTATCAGATATGTTGTTGAATTGTCACCCACAGCGTATGCGTTCAAAACATTGATAAATGAACAACAAGTGGTCCAGGAAATGTCACATACAAAGTGCACAGTCGTCCCAAAAGTACAAATTGACATGAACGCATTCACACATATGTAAACAACTACAAAAGCAAAATGGAAAATACACACACATAAATGATGGGTGAACATAGTAGTAGATGAACGGACAGTGGCAAAATAGCAACCTTGCACTTATGATTCAAAACGAACAGTGTACATAAGAAAATCCTTGTAAACATCATCCCGATACAATCGTCGACGAACACATGAAGATGTGTGTAGGACATCGATAAACACAACAATAGACCATTGAAACCAATCAAATATGTACTCAATGAAAGTGGAAATAATTACAGCTATAAAGAAGGTATCAATAGTTTTTGTCTGAACATACACAAGCACAATACATTTATTTACGCATTTTCAGCAAAATTTGTCGATGTATAGCTAATGTTCTACCGTCGTTAATGGCAACATCTTTTTGTTGTAAAGTTTTGATAAAGTGATCAATATCATGTTCATTTGAATTTTCTCTCGATTAATGTTGATTTTGCAATATGACAAGCAGTAAGGTTATGGTAATGATGATAAAGCAATAATATGAAGAGTGAACGATAACATCTTACTTCAGGACTTTCCCTTTCATACATCAAATGCATAATTGGAAATACTGGACAAACAGGAAACATTATCTTCGTACAATCTTTCAATTTCATATAATATGCTGTGGTTTTGCGCCGTTTTTATACCCCGGCTATTGGATGAATGTTGAAGTAGGAAGTGTTACACTGTCAGTCGTTCGTGAAAAAATAGTTTCCGATCAATTACTTCTAAAAGGATGAATGGCTTCAATTCATATTGGGTACATGAACATTTTCGAATTAGTTATTGTCATTTTTGACTTAAAACCTGATATCAGACCAATTACCTATGAAAGGCTTGAAGGAAGGATTCAATATATGTTGGACACATAGACAAATTAAATACAGGCCAAGTTCAATTGCTGTTACTGTCCGTCAACACTTGGGGGAATAATGGGCCTTAAGGCCCCTTTTCGACTTAAAAATGGTTTCCGATTAATAACTCTTGAACGGATGGATGGAATCAATTCATATATTTGGCACATTTATATAAGCATACGATAACTAAATACAGGTCAAGTTCAATTTCGGTTACACTCCACCAATTTGAGGATGAATTTATAAATTAGCCTTTACAAACAAAAAATTGACAGTCTACAAAAAAGCCATATGGCGTATTTAGTTTCAACGGTATTTCAGTTATTCACGATAGATAATCGATATACAGACTGAATTATCAACCAGCATTAAGATGTTCTTCGCAAGTAACTGACCATTTCCGCACATATTCGTAATGGTATGACTGGGGTGGGGGGGGGGGTG
The DNA here is from genome assembly GCA_032209605.1 of Mactromeris polynyma. Classification (NCBI taxonomy): domain Eukaryota; kingdom Metazoa; phylum Mollusca; class Bivalvia; order Venerida; family Mactridae; genus Mactromeris; species Mactromeris polynyma. The sequence continues at coordinate 24,544,284 of JASFXZ010000007.1, read as the reverse complement.
CATTAGTCACGTAGAACAAAAACCTATGCCGAAGTAAGCTTACTGGGAATGCTTATTTACTATAATAACAGACAGGAATGTTTTGCAGAAATGTAATCAATACTATTTTAAAAAGTTATCATGCTGGACGATTATTTTGCTTTAATATAATTAAGCAGTACGTGAATTTCGTATATGGCCAGTATCTGGATTTTAGCGGTAAAATGTTCAAGGTGTAGACAAACAATATTTGCTTGATATTTTTGTTCAACTGAAAAAAAACTTACATATTTCTAGACATAACATAATTGTAACTGATGCCTCGGTCACATGCTGCTTCCGAGCCATTTTAAGGGATTCTTACGATTTTCGGCCCGTAGTTGACCAGTAGGTAATCGTGTCCCTTACCAACCACCATGATTGTTGAGACATATGGGGCCCGTATTGACTCACTCCGGCCCGTAAGATCTTTCAAAAATCGTATAGGCCCTTTGTGGACCTCTTGAGGGCTCCATACGGAGCTTGGAAATTAAAACGGACCCGTACGGGTTCCGAACGGGTAGTGACGATTGTAAACGACCAGCTTGCGGCGTTCTAGCGGTTTTTGGGTAAGGTACTCAGTCAGACGCCAGTTTACACACATTCACAATTTCATTTCACATCTTCATGTGTGGTTTATTAGATTATGTATCCTTTATCCAAAGGAAGGACCCATATCAGGTTCGTCCTGGTATTTACCCCCGAGAACCCATACATGCAGTTATGGGCCTCACCGGGCTCAGAATAGGACCAGCATTGGCCCCTTGCCGCCCCGCAAGTCTGATCGTACATACGCATTACGGAATCTATACCTATGTTGATAGAAAGAAGAATTCGTGGAACATCAAAACAAACTCGCGATATACTCGCAGAAAAGTGCGTTTAAGGCAAATTTCTCATGTAAGTACATGGAACATATATTATTAGTCATTTTTATTCATGAATGAAAGTCCATTATGAAATGAAATGGAAACATTATGTAAATCTCTCTTTTTAGTACATACAGTAGACTACATATTGTACTTCCAGCAGGAAGTGAAAAGAATCACTATGGATATTTCGTCGTGTTAGGCGAATGTATACTCAGGCATACTCGGAACAAGTTATGTGCATCATTGGTATTCCATACATATTTCTACATCGTTAAATGGTAAAACACAGCCAACAATAACATATTTTCTCATTCAAAATGGCCCGTTTACAGATAAAGCAATGACGTATTACTCCGTTACTGATTATGACGTTATCTCCAGTTTTCATTTGATTTGCTATGCTACAAGTTTCCTCGGAATATCAGAATAATACTTTCCGGCTCATCACAATTGATTGTATCATATATATGTTCTGAATTGAGTGAACAACTAATTAGCCCAAATTCCTTGTCTGACATTATGTAAGCTTGTTAAATAAGAAACATAAGTTTACTCTCAGCTTAGATCTATAAGAAATAACATTAAAAACGCAGGTTATACTAAAGAAAAATCTGAATGTTTTGGCGCAGCCTTATTGCGCACGATATTGCTACTTATGACTGCGTTGCGTAAGACAATCAAATTAGCTAAAGTTAAATGTCAATGCAAATTTTGGACAGCCGAATTTCGTTGGTTAACTGGACGCAGAGTTATTTTAATCTGCACGTTTTAAAAGCTGGACTGGAATGGAATAATTTCGTATTTCCTAAAGTATGGTTTGAATGTATACATTCGTATCTATGAGTGTGGTACACATCTTTACGAACAGTAACTAGACTCTTAAATTATTATGAATTATTGTCGCAGTTTTATGCACTTTAAGCATCATAATAAAATAATGGCGTGTTAATCAATGTTTTGTTAATCAGACAAAGTTAACAGTAATGCTTGAAAATAAGTTTTAATCTTTGTGAAATAGCTGACAATAGACTGAATGTTCGTAGAAATCATGCTCCCTTCAAAATAAATTTCTTTATCAAACCAAGGGGAATACTATGATAAATAAGATTTTTTTCTTCTTCATCGATTCCAAAATTTTAATATCTCTGATATGCTTTAAAAAACAGAATTAATTATCATTTAATAAATCTCATATCTTATCTTTAATTTATACACTAGATAAATGTGCTAGTACATGTTTTTACAAAATAGATACGTTTTATGTACTGAAGTAGTGAAATTATGGAAATCTCTGAAAGGTCAATGGACAATGACCCAATTGTCCTGTAATTGTGTTTGAATGTACATTTATTTACACGCTTCATTAAATTGAACATACAGCAAACTATTTGTACCTCGCATGCTATTATTATTGACGATAATCATAATATCATATATCATTTAATTAAAAGAATATACAGCAAACTATTTGTACCTCGCATGCTATTATTATTGACGATAATCATAATATCATATATCATTTAATTAAAAGAATATATTTGCGTTTTCAAAGGCGTTAAATTTATATCTCTGTTTATAACAGACATATAAAATTGAGAAGGGTGGGACATTTGCCAATTATTCAAAGTTATCATTTGAGTTGTCACGTAAACCATTCTTCTCGACCGTGGTTGAATCCATGGCCTCCAAAATGGCAGTAGTGCGCTTAACTAGGCAATATTTTTTTGATGATTTGCCAAAATTATCCCGAAGGAATTGGAATTGTTTGCTTGTCTAGGACATAAGAAAAAATCTGCCAGTACAAATAAATAATGTCGAACACATGCAATACCAAAAGTTCAGCTCCTTACACACTTTAATACGTGTTAATTGTGGTCTAAGCTATAGAAAGCCGAAGCTGTCAGCTTTATATTTACACAAGACAAGCTAGGCATTCGATCGACGTCAATAATTTTGAAGGGATTTGTATCTAAACGAATGCAAACGTCGAAAGGAGGGTGTATGATCATATTAAGGTTCGCATTTCATTTATGTTATCGACATTTACAGATGTTTTGGTAAACGAATGCTTCGTGCCAACAGCAAGTATTCAAATACTTATATTCGCAGCGTTGATATTGTTGATTGGGCCAGTGTGTCCGCGCATATTATAAACATTGCTGATACATTCAACTCTCAGTACACTGACATTTGCATCGTTTATAAAATAGATTGGACCAGTGTGTCCGCGCATATTACAAACTTTGCTGATACATTCAACTCTCATTACACTGACAATCATTTGCACATTGCTTCAATGATCAAATTCGATATAATGACATTTTCAATACAACGACCTTACTACAGGGAACAAATGTGGTCGTTATAACGTTTATCATTTTAAAACAATGAGTTGTTGTAATAAATAATAAATTTGATAATCAAAAATAGTAGTGCTCATAAGGCCCCTGACTATCCCTTACACATTATTGTTACTTGCCTGCTTGTATGAGGGTTATTATCCATCATAATGTCAGAGTTGATTTTCTCCAAGGACCGGAAAACACACACAAATAGTGTAAACTATCAGAAAATATAATTGTTTTGAAATAACGTCGAATTCTGCAAAGCACGTTTTTCTCTTGAGCATTAACAAAAGTTCAGTTGAAATATGCGTTTCTGAGTGAAAAACAATCCATTAACAGATTGAAATCGAGAGTAACATTGTTTCTTTAACGGAAATTCTTAGTAACATGCACAACATTTATGTGAGTGACTTTCTGTTCGCGAGTTTAATTATAATGTGTATTGCATGTTTCGTTCTGTTAGTTCTCAAAGGTGAGAACGGGTAACACATTGAAAGGTGCATTCATAAAGCAGAACCTTCCCATACAGAATCACAAGGTACCAAATTAAACAGTGGGAAAAACCAAATAGAACTTACTAAGAAGGGGATGAGAACAACACAGGGCTGCACAGCAATTAAACTTGACGAATGGTTTGGTAACTTGCTATTGTTAACACTTATTGACTGGTGCTCTGTCTGACTGATTAGCTACCTTAATTTAGTAAGAGAATTAAATTACGGATTTTTTTATCAGTGGTTAGTAGCTGCAAAGTGTATCTTGACAACAGTATTTGTCTTTATTTAACCATATCTATTTCGAAGTAAGATAATTTTTCAAGTCTTATTTTCTTTTGAATCGATCAGTAGCTACAAAAATAACCTATACGAGTAGAAGAATCATTATAATGATAACATCGAACATTGCAAAAACATTTATCAATATAACGGTTATATAATCACGAATGACATCTGTTTCCAAAATAGAAACATCATGTCTAGATAACTTGAGATAAAGCGACGGGTGAGTGGGGAAAACAACAAACACTATATGGTATAACAGCAATAACAATTGCAATAATTTGTCTGGACAATAATAATGACAATACCGGAAGATTAAAACAAATCCTCATGTAATGGTTGCTAATAGCTTTGTGTAGGCAATCACAATAAAGTGCACCAATTGCCAGGATGTTGATTGATTTTTGCCGACGTCGCCTAGTATTGAAAGCATAGTAGAACAATATAATGTAACCGAAAAGTCCACCAAATCACTCCTTTGGTAGACATACATGTTGGGTTTTCTACTGTTATACTTGGTTGCTGTCTGGTGACTGTCCTTTTGCATTTAATACAAACAATACTCCACTGATCACCAACATCTTCCTCAAGTAAAAGATGCAGATCAAGGAAGGCCCCATTCACCAATCAGAACTACTGTATACAGATTCAGACAAAACTCAAGAAGATAATGTACACACAGGGTGGAGACACAAAAACGCGACCCAAGGATTCAGGATATAGAAAGTAAACAGCACCACATCACCAATGTACTAAAACAACATGAAATGGAACGGTTCAGGACTGCACTGCACAACAATAATATATCGACACAAATTAATGAAGAAGCCAGACATGAGAACATTTGGGTTGTGGGATGAAATCGTACGATAAAAAATAAGTTCTGCTAGTATACATCTTCTATTCTTCTATTTAAAAGAGAAAGGTCTGGCCGATCATAATGAACAACTAAGGAAAATTAAGGAGGACGAACAGGGTATAACCTGATCACATCAAAATCAACAGTTCTAAAACGGTCCCATCACTTCAAAAAAAAACACTCAAAAAAACACAATAATGTATATATACATACAGGCGGTGGAAAGTGAAGAAAAGTATGACACTTACATGAATGGTTAATACATATACGTGTAATATGCAAATTCAAGTTAAATTAAGTAAAATGTTACAGCAAGACACTGTACACATAGCATTATATTTGGCATCTGCAAAAGGATATTCGGATATTTACACAGCCGAAATACATTTATTATTTTGATCTTTCTAGTAAAAAGTTTAATTATTGTATAGCTGTATATCTAGAATAAAATAAACATTATACAGTATACACTGAAATAATTACACACTAATCTGCGTTGAAGCAAGCTCTCCCGACTTCATACCATGACAAATGTATTCTGCAAGCTTACGTAAAACCATTGTAGAAGAAGTGGACTTCAAATTTCTGAATTTCTGAATTTATATAGTATTGGCCATGTCGAGTAATACTAACTTATATAACCATTTGGAATATCGTTATAAAAAGGACAAATGAACATGAAGTGATAATCGCTTTCTACTTGTTTCATGTAACACAATAAACAATGTCTGTCACTTCGTTCAATATTTCTGTATCTACATTGTTCTATTGCTAATTTATGCGAAAAGCATCGAAACCTAGAAGATATAAAACAGATCCTGTACATTGTCTTTTTTCATCTCTATGTAATTATATAGTATTTAAGATTACCTGCGTCGTGTGTTTTTAAATGTACTAATCATAATTTGTCTAATTATACAGAGTTGTAGTTAAACATGGGGATAGAGAAAATTCATGCAGACGATACATGAACAAAACAACAACAGGTAAAAACATCCGACAATTTAATTGCATTTACTTTCCAATGAATGGTTTCATATGATGCAGGTTCAAGGTCTCAGCCAGGAAATTAAACTTTACTATGAAATATGCCAAGTAATTCATTTCGCAGTTCCGTAAACAAGAAATAAAGTTGTCTTTATCGATAGAATAAAGAGATTTTACAATTCAGTTATTCATAACATTAATGTGGATGATTGGCGCGACGAATTTGCAAATCAAGAAGCCCAAACGTTCATGCGATTTAACACAACAACCCTGTTCCAATGGGGTTTGTCTCAGGTAAGTGATAACCCAAAACCTGATAAAAGTCAGAATCGCTCAATAAAAACCAGACCCAGTATATTCGACAACCTTCTGTCCAAATACTTGGTATCATCCGAAATAAATCTAAGGTACAAAATACCTATACTATACGTTATGACTTACTGATAAGTGTAACAACCTACTATTGGCGTGTTAACTTGTGTTCAGGAAGACTGTCATCCAACAATAACAATAATAGCAACAATTGTATGTAAACGACCTAAGGGAATTTATGAATAAATAGCGCACACATTTTATTGTTAAAAATCATAGTTTTGTGTTAAAATTAAATATTTTTTTAAATAACATAACTCAACTATTCATCTGACAGACGAGCTCGTGTGTTTAAAACAAAACGCTGATTTTTTTTAGAATTTCCATTTTTGAATGAATTTGTTTGGAAACTATAACAGTCTGAACATGGCAAGCAGTGGGGTTGTTGTTGTTTTTCTGTTTCTTGCTTTGAACTAACAGACGGTTGTTGGTTCTACCAAAGTTCCCATCTATAAAATGATCCTAAAAATGGTGTAAAATAAATGCCTTCTCCAAACTATCACTTCATTGTGCAATATCAATATCATAAATAAATTTGAAATAAAATTACACAGGCATAACTATTTCACTCCGACTGTAACATGAAGGACTATTTTGTTTTGGTTTCGTTTTTAGCAAGGGGCTTGTCAAAGCCAATTGCTATAGTAGGCGAAATCCGCGGACACCCATCAGATGAATCATCCAAAGTCTGTAATTCTGAACTGCTAAAGTCTACATACTCCCGAAGAAAGTAGTCATTGTCTAACGAAAAATAGCGGTAAGCATTTGCGATATCAGCTAGAAAAGGGTTTTGAGCTGACATCACTTACGCAAAAGAAAGAACCCCAAAGAAACTTGCTGATTAAATATTGCAAATTACAGAAAAAACGTCTGCCTATGCCGCAGCCGTATCACGCGCGAAGAGCACTGAACACATTGAAAGCTAACGGACGATAGTATAATATAGTGTACAGTAGACAGGTAACTCAGCGGACGATAGCAGTAGGCAGAGATACGTATACAAGAAAACGGTGCAACATATAATATATGCAACGAACAATTATACGTATATTGAAATCATGAGAAATGCAATTTTCCTTCATCGTTCCGTTGAATATCGACGATTTTCAGAAACATACTTTTAGTTTTATTGTCATCCTGTCTGCATGTCGGTCGATTGTTTGTTCTGTCCAATATACAACATAATTATTATGTAGTTTGTGTGGCTAACTTACTTCTTCAGTTTTCAAGGGATTACAATGCAGTTTGATAATACAAGTACCATCATACCATGATACATGATCTGTAGATGTGGAGGACATAAATGTGCTGTGCATCCATCAAAATGTTTTAGTATTCTGTCCCTTTGAACTGAAGTCTCCTTTTAGAACACATGTAGTAACTTCATAGTCTATGTAGCAAAATACTTTAGTTTTCAATGGATTGCATTGAAACTTGGCATATAATCAACATTAAAGTACTGTTTACATCCATCCTTCTTAATGTCTATACCAATTGTATACAGTCTTGTGTGTTTAACTCCTATTTTATTTAATATACTGACATAACAACGTGTTTTTTATAGACTATTGTGATAGGTAAAATATATATCAAAGTGACGTCTGTGTTCTGCAGTGAGCCAAATGCAAAATCTGCAGACGTCATTTGATCGAAAACCGTGTTCAGTCTCGAGATCACTGTGCCATTGACCTTCATCCTACAAACGCCCAAACCCATATGAGATATATATGCCCTCATATGCAAACATCCTATGAAGATTTAATCAATAATTCTCCATTTTATTATCAGAAACCAAATGGTATACTGACACACAAGTCGACTCGCATATGCAAATTGATATACGAGTACACCTTCTTTTTGCATTGACATTCAGCTTTGGGTCAAGTACAGTCAAAAGCAGAAAAAATGAAATAGATATTGAACATGATGTTTGGTGTTTCTGTGACGTAAACAACATATAAAATGATGATTATAAAAAAACATCAATACTGCATTACATAATTATATAGACCGTTGATTAAATTTTAAGACAGAGGTGAATGGATAAAAGTGTTGACCTAGATTTGAGATTTTTCAGGAATGTGTCTATGCATACGAAATTAATGATCTACATATTTTTGGTATAGTTAAGCCATGTCTGTGTATTGCAACATAAAGAAATTTAATTAACTTAATGAATGGAAAAGGTATGAAGCAATGCGAAAAGATATTATATTACAGTAACATGTTGAACTTAATATTGTTATCTATTAAAGTGGTATGTAGTCCCATTGCATTCAAACTAGAATACAACTTGTAGTGTGTATTAAGAAACCTTTTTGATAGCGTAACCACCCTCAGAACAACCATCAGATGAGTGAATTCTGGACAATAAAATGCCAACTTACGTCCATTATTTTTGAAGACTAGAAAATGACTCAAGCATATGAAATGTATATATATGAAAATATATATGTACCGTTTGAATAAACGAGCGAAACATCTGAAATATTCGTAAATTGAAAAACACATACATGTATATTTTTAGGTCAAAGTTAAGTGAACATATAAATAAAACATAAACATATTAAAATACAATTTAGAAAGATATATCAATGGATGGAATAGTTTGGCTAGTCAGGTTCATCATTATTTGAAAACAGAACGATAGTAACAGTTACTAGTCTTCGTTTTTCCACGAACCATATATGCTAAGAAGGGTTACTGGTGCATGACCAAACAACTTTGGATGTAAACAAACATACATTTCGTACCTTTGAAAGCAAATAGCGAACAATGAATACGTTAAATATTGCTCCCTTTCGGCCCGTGGCCAAATGCTTTCTTAGTTTGTCATGTGGTGTATTCCTTCCATTCCATCCCATCCCCTTGTTTACCACATAAATTCTCCACGATGGTTGTTTTTTGTCACCCAGACAACTCTTTCAAACCCATTACGTAGATGTTTATCCTTACACCTCCTCAATCCCTTATGTTTCGACGGATCATATTCCCAGAGATCTTTGTGGGGAGACATTGCCTTGTATATGTGGCGTTCCTTGTGCCAACTTAATATTTCTTTATTGACTTCAAGACTTCCTTGACCATTATATCATACTATTATCACTACAATATTTGAGATGCTGTCTGTAAATGTTGTACTTTATGTCAAAACATCTCAGGAATATACATGGAACCTAATATTTGAACTAATACTTATTCATGAATGAAGGTCCATTATAATAAGTATTAACATTATGTTAATCTCCCATTTTAGTATGTACATGTTATAGTCATGTATTTGTGAAAATATACTCATGATAAAAATGTATCAGCATCATTGTGATTACATAAATTAGTAACATCTTTAAATGGTAAACTATTGCGAACAGTATTCTGTTAAATTGTCAAATTTTCAATGGTCATTTGACAGATAAATTCATGGCATATTACTCTGATGTTGATTACTAATTAATCTCCAGTTTAATCTGATTTGCTATGCTAGTAGTTTCCTACGAATATAATAATAATACTTTACGGCTCGTCACAATCGATTTTATCATACATCTTCTTAATTCAGTGAACAAATCAGTACAATTATATTGTCTGGCATTATATGAACCTCGTTTCTAGGAAATATAAGTACATTTCGTTTCGTTGTCGGTAGTAAACAATATCTGTTTTATATGGACTGGTAAGAGTCTTGTAGAACAATAAATTCGTTGACTTATAACGTTTTGTCTAGTAAATTCTCGAAGATATTACAAAAGACGTAAAATTCTTAATTTGCGTTTTAAAGCCTTTAAGTATACACCATTGGATATAAAAGACATACAAAAGATAGAAAGAATGGGGCATTTGCCTTACAGTTAAAGCATATATTCTATCATTGAAACGCTACCGCCCAGCTTTGAATATTTTGACACGAAAAGAGATGTACAAAAAAGAAGACGACAAAACGGATTTTTCATATTTATTTACCTTTATCAGTAATGAGCTGAATGCTAATGATGTACAAGCCAGTGCTAACCTGTTCTTTCATGAGCAATTGGCTACACTTCAACATAAACTAAGGGGTGAGAAATACCTACATATTTATCATCGGTCGAGTTGACACGGGGAACATTGTACTCAACCGCGGTTGAAATTATGGCCTTTATATAGGCAATAGAAGTTTAACAAAATAGAGAGAATACGTAACTACAGGGCAAGCCACATACATACATGTAACACAGTGCCTCCCCACGCAGATCTCCGGAAAAACAACAATCCACAAAACATAAGGCACTAAAGGAGGTCAAACGGTACACATATTAAGGAACTGAGGCACAAGGAATGGCCCAGCAGACCACAAAGAATAACTAGGAGAATCAAAGTGGACAGTAAAGGGAGGGGGAGGTTTGAATAAATGGATGGAAAAGATCACAGGACAAGTCAAGACAACTGGCCTTAATAGGCCAAAACTGGACAGGAAACAATCTGAACACTGTATAAAGTGACATAATTGCACAGGGGAAAGGGAAATACAAAACACATTCATAACACAAACATAAACAACAATCATATAGCGAATTACAGCCTTGGAACTGTCAGCAAAAAAATACTGGGCGATATTGTCTTGATGTTTTGCCAAAATTACGATGTATCCCAAAGGAATTTGGATTGTAAGCTGGTCTACAACATACGAAACGATCTGTCAGTACAAATAAATAATGACGAACAAATGCAGTCTCATAAATTGAGCGCCTCACAAATAGTAATCTTTGGTAATTGTTGTCAATGCCATAGAAGATAAAGTTGTCAGCTTGATATTTATAGAAGACAAGCTAGACATTCGGTTGACATCAATAATATTGAACGGATTTGTATCTTGATCTTACGTTTATGCTGGATCTTTATACATCGTACGGTAAACAATTAAAGTTGGCATTTACAAATGTTTTGGTAAACAGATGTTTGAGGTCATCGTTTATATAGTTGATTAGGCCAGTGTGCTCGCGCGCAATTCAAACATTGCTGATTCACGTCTAATTGTTATCACTTTAATAACTAATCTTATTTACTACTCAAGTGGTCTACGGGCGGAGGTCATACTTCGGGTAGGTTACATTTCCTGCACTTCTTCTTGCACTTAGATAGACACTGACGATAATGTTAATGTGAAGTTTATGAATATCACCCAGCTACGATAACAAAATTTCAATCGAATGGCCAAAGCGATGGTTTATACGATTATGTCTCTATTTAGAAAGATTAAACTGGGAACAAAGGGGTCAAGGGGTAGAGCGTCTCACTCCTTATCAGAAGATCGTGAGTTCGAGTTCCACTTAGGGCGAGGTTGAAACTCGTATTTCTCCGTTCCTGAGTTAGGCGCGAGGGGTTGCTAATACCTTAGGGAGACGTCATCGAGAGTATTAAGGATACATTGTAAACATGTTTCATAATAGATGTAAAATAACCAAGTATAACGTGAACTGGCACTGTAAGTGCTCAAATAGAAAGCTGAAAGGTGTCACCTCGTCACTTGAATATTCCTCGAAATGGTCGGGATCATCATACGTCTGATTAGCGATCATTATAACGGATAATTACACTCAGTATTCAAATCCAAGGCCCAGATAACAAACAATTTCAAGCAAGTGTGTAATGCATGCTGCTAAAGTCGATATCAATAATAGAATCAATTTAACAGCATCAGTGATGTAATCAATGACTGTCGTTATCTTCATTGTTATTCTTAATACTATGACATGTTGTAATAAATAGTTAATTAAAAACGAAAATTGGATAATCAAAAATACAAACGTTCTGTTGAGAGTGTTCATAAGGCCTGACTTTCCATTACACCGGAAACAGACACCAATAGTGCAAACTATTAGATAAGAATTTTTTTGAAATTACGTCGAATTCTACAAATCAAGCTTTCTCGTGACCATTAATAAAAGTTTAATTGAAGGTGCACTTCTAAACAAAAAACAATCCATTAATGGATTGAAATTGATTGCAATATTTTCTCTTTGAATATCTCTTGACTCAGTACCAAATTTAAGCTTGAACAGTAGGACATATAAATGAAAAGAAGGAGAAGAGAAATACACAAACTTGCAGGGCAATATCACTCGAATCTTAATTGTTAAACAAGTTCATAGAGCTTATATTCATCGCTCTCGATGGCTCAGCCAGTAATAACGTCTAATCCCACCATTGGCAGCTGCATCAATGTTTCGAGTATGCTGAATTCTTCTTGATCAGCTTAAGTGTTAAGGAGTTCATTGTAGCAACTTATTGTCTCAACAAATTCACTATTTAATTATTTATTGAATCTGTAAAGTATATTTTGACAACAACATAACCATATCGATGTAAAACAAGTCAAAGTGCAGATGTACTTACAATATCCACTCAGCCACTAGCTAAAAGATCACTAGTACAAACAGATTAACCATTATAATGATACCATTGCCAAAGAAAGTCAAAAACAGATCGGTCACACGATCCTTAATGACATATGTTTCCAAAATAGAAACATCATGCCTAATTACTATGGACACAGAGACGGTGAGTGGGGGGAAAACAACAATCATTCCATGGTATAACGGCAATACACCCTTTCAATTAATCGATTTAAGTCGCCTAAGAGTTGCGCCTCCTACCGGACGTGACGTAATGCGAGGATAAAAATATTTCCAAAACGACCAGTGCTGCTTACTAACGCTGCACGTCAACAAAAGTCTATGCGTTGCGCAAATTAATTAATGTTTTCGTAAAAATCGGACATTTTATTTGTCAAAGTAGAGCTATACAGAAAGTATTAGGTTATAATATATTAAAGTTTTTGCATTAACAGCATTCAAAAAATCATATGAAACGAACTAACGCTGCACACGGGGAGCGTATTTTTTTCACATACTCGCGGTTAGTTTCCTATAAATTCTCTGATTTTCACAACAAGTACCATATATTTAACTTACTCCAATGCAAAAAGCAATCGTTTAAGATGACAAATCCTTAAAAAATATGTGGTTAATATTAAAAGTTATTCCATAAACGGTGATCAAACAATCCCAGTTAAAGAAATTTTCAGAGCATTAATGCTTCATAACTCTTTCAAAACAAGTCGGTAATTTTCGGCTTCATTTTTTGATATTTTCATCGAAGTCTAATTGTACTTAATACACTTTCATGTCAATAAAATATTTTAAAAAGGCTGCTGTGAAGAACAATCAAGGCTTACATAATCATGTAAATGTGTAAAGATCAACTAAACAAATGATGTAGATCACGCCAGCATGTCATGTTTTGTGTACACAAGTCGTCTATTTTACCCAGCACAAGCGTGTGCAAAATATGAATTAAGTAGGTCAAATCAATGTCTTTATTGTCTGTGTGAGACAAGGGTTTTGGCATCAATTTAATTCTGAACATGAATTAACATTCAAAAATGTCGGAAGAGGCTGGCTAAATCTTTGAAGTATAAATATTTTTGGGTGACAGACAGTAATCTCATTGTGTGTATTACAAATTGAGATCACAGACTGATATGACCTAATCATTTCAATTATCAAAGGCACTAATTCTATCAAACAGGAAATAGCAATATATGAATTAACACATATAATAAAGATCTCCTGGGGTTTTATGACTCTTGTGTTTTTACAGCTGACACCTAGGGCAATTTTCAATTACAGTAGTGACCAGTAGAACTGATCTGCCGAGGGCGTGGTTTAGGAATTGCAAAACAATAGGCATCCACCAATCAAATTAATTAAAATACAAGAAAAGCAATTAATAACTGTCAATTATCAATTCATACGAGAACACAGAAATTGTTTGAACATTGAAACTAAATGGCCAGCCAGCCACGAAAGACGTCTAAAAATAATTGATGGATTATAGCGCTATGTCTCGTTTTCAGAAGAGATTTCTTTTAAAAGTGACTATAAACAATCTATATTTAATGTGAGTAGGAATAACCAAACAGACAGTGAGTTTCATATTTTTTTTTTACATAAATATATTGTTTTAGACAGTGCGTCTGCTGATAACATCTGTGGTATTGAGGTCTTTTGGCTATATCCATGTTCTTTCATATGACGGTCCATGACTGAAATGACGAAAAATATGTATGGTTCTTCTTCAGACATACGTACGATTTCACATTACCAATTAATAACATCAAAATACGGTCTTCCAAGTCCATATTAACGAACTGAGTTTGTGAAATAAAAATTCCCAGTATGTCGCAAAATTATGTGACAAACAAGTATTAAGCATCCAACTAAAGCAATTTCGCAAAATCCATTAGGTATAAGTTTTTTTATATATCTCAAAATACATCCTAAAACAAATTACATCTGTAACATACCTTATCTTTCATTCCATCGCCGAAAAATTGGTTACGTCGCCATTTCGCGCTCTAAATATTACCGTTATAGTAATTGTTTATCCTCTAATGACGTCATCGAAGGGCAGATAATTCTATTTACGGTATAATTGAAAGGGTGTATAACAATGCCGGAAGATAATTTGCATGCAATGGTTGTTAATAGCTTTGTGTATGCAACCGCAATAAAGTGCATCAATTGCCAGGATGTTGATTGATTTATGCCGACGTCATCATATAATAAAACATAGTACTACAATCCAATATAACCGAAAAATCAACCAAGTCACGCCTTTGTTACATGACGTGTTTTCTACTGTGTTGTGTGGTTGCTGTCTGGTGTCTGTCCTTTTTCGGGGCAGCCGTACTAACATGGCTTAGCTATTTGCATATTAGTGTTGTGTAAACCAATAAAAGCTTACGTTAACCACTAAACCAACTTCTGTTCAACCGAAATATGTTTGTACATTTTGTAACCTCGACGCGGATGGTTAACCTTTCGATAAGGGGTGCGTTACCTTACCACAATTCAGTGAATTTCGGTAAATTTACCGAAATCCATTTTGGATCCGGAGTGACTGCAATCTTAACATCTCGGCAATTCTTTATGTTGTGCAACAAGTCTTAACCTGCAAATTGAGCCGACCATCTTTTTTCAAGATATTTCTTGTTGTAAATGTACATTATTTCAATACTCCAGTGATCAACTACATTTTCGTCAAATGATAAGATGCAGATCACGAAGGGCACATTCACAAATCAGACATTCCGTATACAGATTCAGATAAACGAAATGAGAGAATGCACACGCAGGGTGGTGACTCAAAAATGCTACCAGAAGGGCCTGGGCATGTAAATTAAACACCACCACATTATTAAGTGCACGACACAACAAGAATATCAAAGTAATAAATCGTTGTTAGTAAAAATATCAAATCAAGGATGATATGAATGGTAGCTGTGTCAAGTCGTTTACGTTTCATCTAGCAGATTGTATTATATCAACCATGTAATGTACGGTATATATCAACAAACATGAACGAAGAAGCCGAGCTTGTGAATGTGATGGTTGTGTGATGAAAGTGTATGATAAAAAAGCATTGCTTCTACTAGATATCTTCTATTTGTAAATTAAAAACCTGATAACATGAAAATCAAAAGTTCTAAAAATGTTTTGTCACTTCAGGTGCCAGTTGCATTGTACATAGATGAACGACAAATGAGTAAATTTAATAATATCGTAAGCATCACAGAATCTTAACATCAACGCAGACTCTAACAACACGTTCAACCAATTATCTAATAGCGATACGATGTGTAGATATTATAAACTAAGCGATTTCGGCGATTCGCAAACATTTCCGCACGCGAAACGTCTGGAATCGGCAATTCGTAAACTTTTTAACATGCGATATTATCCACCTATACAGTATGCGATAAACAAAATGATATAAATTGGAACCATACATTCAAAGTGTTCTCATCAGTCACGTACTGAATTCATAATATGTTATTGTGATATGTGATCATTATGTATATAATAGTTACAAATAAACAAAAATAACACAGACGGCTGAATATGTATGCCAATTATTTATTAAAAGAGCGATTTTTTTCTTTTATTACGAAGGTGAAAGTGTATGAAGAAGACATTTACCGTCCTGTTATCATCATCCATTAGTCCACCGAATTTGATCGCAGATGATCGAGACAAGACGAATTAAGCTCTGCAACTAGTTTTCTTGCTTAATGTAGTACATGGACATTATCGATAAACCGCTATCGCTATTTTTGTAAATCCTTTTTAATCTAGTACATGTAGTGATTAATAACAATAAATGTCGCCACTGTGGTTTTATTGGCATGATGCATTGTCTTATGAATGTTGGGTTCTCTGTACCAACCTAAGCCTTCATTAATATGCAAGTACCTGTTAATGTTGCGTTAATGTGACATATTAAGTTCGTGTAAAGTGTCTTGTTATTACATCTCTATGTAAATATATGGAGTTTGAGATTAACCGAATCGTATTTCACTGATCATAATTGGTCTGCTTTAACAGGGTTGTAGTAAAATATGAGGACAGAGAAAACACGTAAAAAACAGGCGACAATTTAATTGCAGTTACTTTCCAGGGAATGGTCGCCTATAATGCTGGTTCAAGCTCTCAGCAATAGATAATAAAAAGTACTATGAAATATGCAAAGTAATTCATTGCGGAGTTCCGTAAACAAGAAATACTGTGGTCTTTAAAGAAACAGTAGTTCCGTAAACAAGAAATATTGTGGTCTTTAAATAAATAATAAAGGGATTCACGATTCAATTATTCATAAACTTTATGTGGATGATTGGCAAGAGAAATATTGTATTCGATTTAAAGTACATTCCTTCAAAGATGTTCAGATCAAGAAGCCAAAACGGCAATGTGGTTTAACACGACCACCGTGTTCTCATGGAGTTTGTCTGTGGATTAAATATTTAATAATATAGCTGAACTACTTATCTGACATATGTGTATTTAAAACAATAGTAAAACACGTACGTGTACAATATTAATATCATACATAAATTTGAAATTAAATTACAAACGCATAACTAATTCACTCCGAACGTAACATGAACGAATATTTTGTTTTGGTTTCGTTTTTCATTTTTCGATTACACGTGGATATCTCTGTACCTGATGAAAAGACAGGAACTGCAGGCAGGAAATATCAAATTCAATAGCATTATGATTTACACTGTGGGATGGCAATTCTTAGAAACATTGAAACACAAAAGTCGTGGACAAACAAGGTTAACCCATTTTTTATGGAGATCTAATATAAAAAATTCATAACAGTTGTAACTTTAATCAGTTATTCGTCAAACTGATAAATATGTTTATAAGGAAGGGTTATAATCCTGACATAACGAGAACTACTAGGCATACACCGTCAGAACAATCTTTAAATCAAGAAACACACAAAATTCACAAAATGTCTCGTAACTTCAGCAGGTTTCCATTAAATTAATTGTTTCACTCGTCGGAACAGTATGCAAACTTCGTTTAGTCCACGTTTGACATTTGGCAATTACGTTTCGGTGCGGTATAGACTATACAACATTTATTCCAACTGTAAATACTTTCTCATGAAAGAATGTGTTTTGTATTCAATAGAAGGTCACATACAAAGTGCAAAGCAACATCAACAGAACTTGGTAACATTGAAATATATTCACATTAAACGAATCCAACGTAAAATTGGACGAGACACAAACATAAATGATAGGCAAAATAGGTGCACCGCATTGGAACAAGTCAGCTGCAAAAAAACACCACTGGGAATTTAAACCAGGTTTAAATGGCGCATACATGTACTACCTCGCAAATCCTACAATTACCCACATGACACTAATCGGGTACCTCGATATCATCAGGTATGTATGAAATTTGATCAGGAACTCGGCGACTGAGAAGCACTGTATGATCGACTAAACTATTTGATGAAATTGATTTGAGTATAGGCGAAATGTTCAACATTGTGGCACGGATAAAATAAATTAAAATTTCAATTACCATAAGTTGTACCAATAATCAAATATATAGACAATTTTGTGAACGGCACGTTTTAAAACACGATTTGCACAATAATGCCATGTCGCGCATTTTTTTTATTGAAATGCACAATGCAAACACATGAGTGTTTAAAATTTACCATGTACACCGCAATCACATTTTACATTTTGCGATTTAATTTGTCTTCGCTTTCAGCAGAACTCGATTGTGGATACTGCGCAATGAATGCGGTATTTGTTTTAATAGTTTTGTCTTCATTAAGAATGCAGTCCTTTCCCACGGTAAAGGCAACTTGATCACGTTAACACGGATTTTCTTCGTCTATTACATTTGAAACGATGTAACGTAGAATTTGTCAAAATGATAGCAAGCATAAGAGAAAATTGTTGAAAGATGATATCACAATGCTATAGTTAAATTTGAACAACATGATTTGTCTGAATAGTTTCCCTTAACTCAATACTGGATATGACATGATCCATACATAATGTCCTTAGAACTTATTATGATTATGTGCCCATTTTCACCAAGACCACTTGCAAGTCACCATGCTAATCTCTATCAAATTAGAAATGGGAGACCATAATGATATCTAAAATGCATTAATTTGCAAGTTACCCAAGTAGGCTCTAAACAGAGCGATTTAGTTGTAGCTTAAATACTACTTAAAATGAACTACAGCTGAGGAAGAAGGGGCATAGCGGTCTATGGATAGAGCTCCTGACTCCTGGCCCGAAGATCACGGGTTCAAATCCCGTCATGGGCGGCATTGTTTGCGATCTTTGCAATCAATGAACTTCATTAATCATAAGTTGTGTATACAAAATACTTGCTTACTAGCTGACACAAACAAGACAATTGTAGATAACCCTTTAGTGTTATGGTTGACTGCAAACTGACCAATAAACGGAATTCACCATATATATGTAAAGCAAGATTTGCGCATTTCAAAACCCGTTATCTAGGAAGATTTTATCAAGACACATTCTATTGGACGTATCTTATATACCAGAACTATTTTGAAAGATGGTTTCATGTTATTTGATTTGTTGATGATATTTTTGTGGGTAGCACATGGTCCTTTTGTTATTGTTGTTATGTCCCTCCCTGTGCGAGGCTGTTCCCTTTTACCCGATATAACTAATGAAACGGCCCACTGAGCTACACAATTTTCACTCTTAACTATGTAAGGTCAGTTTCAATCTGTATACAGTTAATATAGTTGTAAGACGAACAATTATTACTAAAGGAACACGTTTTATATTTTGTCTGTTATTAGTAGTATTTTAAGATGCTTCATATTATACTGAGCACTTACATTAAATGCTTGGCATTAATGATAGAATCGGTCATGTGAAATATTTTGAGTAAGGATACATTAATGGCAAAGCTGTTGAAAGCATGTCATTGATTATGTTGATAATCGGTACAGAGTCAATGGTTTTCTTTCAACAAATGGTTTCATAAAGTTACCGTATCTCTAAGTAGCTTTGCATTCGCGAGAGAACGTTTAAAGCACTCAATCGCGAATGTGAGAGATTGTTTATGACGCCATTTAGTCTGGAGAACGTGACAACTTTCACAATGACAAAGTTCAAACGGTATGAGAGTTGATATTTCATCAATACAGATCAATAGAATTCACAGATAAATAATTTTAATTATTATATTTTGATTGATTGGTACTTCAGTACGAGCTTCTATAACCGTCTACCACGACAGAGTGATTAAGGTATCCGAATTGGTAGCGAGAGTTCAAACGTTCCCATCCCCGTAGGTTTCGTTCTGATAAGCACAAATAGGGAGCCGCTAGCTAGTTGAATCATAGTTACTATTTGTCTGATCTGCATGATGCTTCGTATTAAATGATATAAATCGGGAAGTAAATGTGCTCAGAAAGAGTAAGAAATAGCAAGAACTGTAAATATAAATAATACTATAATAAATAATCATATTTGCTTTTTATACTTGCAGAAACACATGATTTTTAAGACACAGGAATCAGTTGGTGTTTAATTATTCCACCGAAGAGTAACAAAAGAGAGTGAGAATAAGTACCTCGTAGGAACGCCACATACATAAGACACATGCCTCCCCGCACAGACCTCCGGAAAACAACAATCCATAACACATAAGGCATTTGAGGAGATTTAAGGGTAAATACATTAAGGAATAGATACGCAAACAATGGCCTGGTAGACCACAAGGAACAACCAGGATAATCAAAGTGGACAGTGAAGGAGGGGGGATTAATGAAAGGAAAATCTCACAGGACAAGTCAAGACAGCTGGCAACAATAGGCCGAAACTGGGCGGTAAAATAACCTGAACGCTATATAAAGTGAGAGAATTGCACAGGGGAAAGGGAAATATAACATACATTCAAAACACAAAACGAAATTATAACCATTCAGCGAATTACAGCCTAAATACTGTTATATGCTGTATGTTAATCAATTTATGTAAAATATTGAATCAGTTAAAGAAAAAAAGATCCACTGAAGACATATGTTCCAGACGAGCATTAAACCCAGAGTCAGCTGTATAGACTATATTTGATATTTGTGTAACAATTTATGACCCCAATTCTAAATATGTCAATTTAAATACAAAGGGAAATTACTATTGAGACTTTTAATATTTCGTTATCTTTATTTGTTGATTATATTAAAGTGTGTCCAGTGTATAACTACAGCAGTCTAAACATTAATATACTTTTGTTTTAGATCACACGAGGACACTTGGTTCATTCACCTATGCATACTAGACAGTACCATTATCGATGATAATTCAAGCTGTCAATCCTGATTGTATCAAGTCTAACTCGGTTTCGTCAATGCCAGGTCGAATAAGCCCTCTCTGAGATTCCAAACCACGCGTCCATCTCATTAGAATATATTCAATTAATTTGTAAAATGATGACATAATGGTTACTAGAACATCAAAATTGAATATCGTTATTTGATTTGGCCATATTATTACATTGTACAATAGGCCATTAATACTATCAAATGCTCCATATAAAGGTGATTATATTATATCATTGAAAAGTTTGATTAACTATTAACTTCCCAATGCAAGTTCTGTATAACTAAATGTAATATGACATGTACTTTTAGTTTAAACCAGCGCAACTCATTAATCTGTTAGAATTCTATGCGTTTTCCCAAATTGAGTTTGGTAATACATGTTCATATTAACTGCTAGTTGCATACTGAATGTTTTATAGCTGTCTTCATAGTTCAGACAGGGGTCACTAACTCTGGTTATTACATAATATACTGCTGGTTGCATGTCATTCGTTATAAACAGCACAGCAAAGAATATAAGAGATTAGATAACATGCATGTATTTGAAATAATTGTTTATGTGTAAGGTTTACATAATTTGTCAACAGTATTTCGGATATTTATGGCGGTCAGTTGATCAAACCAGAGCTCCAGGGTTATATACTTACATGTTCATCCACAAGCAGTCGACCTGTCCCCCCAAACACTTGTAAGATAGAGAACACATGACTTTAAATGAATAAACTTATAGTCAAATTGTCACAGTGAACTTACGAAATCCAGTTTGGCAATCGAACGCTCTACTGCCTGCGTTGAATGGGATGGTCGAAATATCTGTCAACTTGACTAAAACAATCAACTCACATTCGGTTGTAAAAGTGCATTCAAATACATAAGTGTTCAAAAGCATGCAGCAGACTTCGCCATAATTTCATTTATAGTTCAGTTAAATAATCTCAATCATAGTATAACTCAATATAACAATAGACAATTAAAATATATCAATGCGTAATTCTTACACAAGTGGCGAGTCAGCTCTTTTGACTCGAATATGTGTACTGCTCACAATAAGGCCATGCCAAATTGGAATTTTGTTAAGCGTCCGCGTGCGCCTAGGTTTTGCGCTCCTCAAGCCAAAACAACAACATTTTTTCTAAGCTAGAAATTCACAAATATTTATATGTCCATGATTCGACAACGATGTGATTATTATGCGGAAACTAGTCAATGTGTGTGTAAACAAGTCAGTTTTAAATTAGATTTTTCCATGTATAGATCTAGTTTTGAAACAAACCATTTTGTTTTGTTTTTATTATGTTTCTTTCATTAAAATATCTAAAATTATGCATCACTTATTATATCAGGATATTTGTTTTTTCGTTATGAGTTTGTGTTTTTTTGAATAGGTAGCTAGGTTTCGTGAATTTAGGTTGACGCTTAACAAAATTCCAATTTGGCATGGCCTAATTTCAACCATTATACAAAGTGAAATGCCGTGTTTGCGATTATTTTAGTAGGTCTAGATTTCAGACAAAACTCCCGTTAAAAGTGCTGTTAAGTAGTTGTATGACATGCAATTAAAGATATCTCGTCTAGGTCAATTAGCTGTGTCTTGTTCACTAGTAAGTTTACGATCCTTAATGCTTTATCAATTACAAGGTTTACAAACGTTGCCAATCCTTACACTCTGGTTCAACGACTGCTAATCACTGACGGAACTTGTCCATCGATTATACAAACAATTAGTTCGTACGTAAGAATCTGAACTACCAAAGTGAAGTGGTATTTTTCCAGACTTACTGGAATATGAATTTCAATGGTTTTGGTTGCCATGAACGTGTTTGAAATGTTTTGCAGTCGTCAGAGTGCTAGGAGATTAAACTATTGTTTTATTGTCATGTTAAGAAACAAAGTGCCGTTTACACTATGTGCAAATACGTTCAGGATACAGATATGTGGATCAATGTGTTGAAACCATACGCCTGTCAATTCGGGCTTTAAAGCATATGTTTATTTTTCTTTTATAGTTTAACGTGAAGTCACGCACTGAATCATTGGCAGTAGAAACAAAATATTAACGCGTTTTGTTGTAGCCATACAATATATTTTGTATTTATATTGTTCTGGCAGGCTTTTTGTAAACTGCTACACATCAAAAATGTTCATACATATACTTCGAATAACTACATAACACAATTATACAGGCAAATACGTAGTAGAATTACGATATTCGAGGTTCAACACAGATAAATTTAGGGACTGCAAAGTTCTTGATTAAATACCGCTCAAAATAGGACGTGAAATCATGACGTTCAGATTAGAAGTAAAACGCTCTATCTCTCAACCAGTACTCTTCCTCTGTTGTGTAGTATCTGTAGAAGCTCATATATTTGCGTCTATATCATACGTTTAGTATGTGTCTTGTTTTGATTCACTCTGCTGCGGTCGGTAAATTTATCTGCAGGAGTTCATGGCGTTTTTGGCGGTAGATCTACTCTTACATTCACGAATGTACATGTATTTGTTAGCCCCTTTGATTTACTATTGTTTACCTGTATACTCATATGTTCATATTTCCCTGTGCTTTATTGGCGGCCGCGTACTTTTTTGTTGTATTTCCGGCTCGACTTCTTTATTCAAAATAGTTTTAAAATACAGCATAGTTCGAGTATTTACTTTTACGTCTCAATGAATTGCTGTTTATAGCATGAAACACATCAACACTATCAAATGTATGTTACAACAGTATTACGTAATGTTACAGTGCTTTCTTCATTCATGTAATATTGTCAATATTTACAGTCCTAGCAATCAGTTAATTTAACCAGCGTATAACAACTAAGTTTATCGGAAATTGGAATCTGAAAGAGCCAGTGAGAATTTGTAATACATTTAATGACAAAGACAAACCTACGAACTGAGTATAAATGGTATATTGTATCAATCATTCGATGATTACTATCAATACTTGTGTTTATACAAATATTGGGTAAATGATTGCTGCGCGATGAAAGTTAAAGAATTTGATATAATGCCAATAATAGTTGAAAACTATTGTAATGTCTCCATTTGGACTAATTACATCCTATTAAGAGACATAAAGAACTAAGTGGAAAATATGCATGTATCGCTGCACGTACATGTTATTGTGAATCAAAGTTTCAGAAAATTCGTTCAATAAAGTCCGTATTGAATGTCCAGACATACAACTATCCTATATCTACGATACAGTTGGTCAAAATTTTGTCTCGCTGTGTGATTATACATTTCTTTATGTTTTTATATGTTTGTTAAAAGAGAGACTACATTGCTACTGGGAACGCCACATACACAAGGCAATGCCTCATCACACAGTCCTCCGGGTAAACAACTATCCACAAAACATCAGACATGCAAGGGTAAATACGTAAGGGAACAGAGGGACACGGAATGGCCCTGCCGACCTTAAATGGCAACTAATTAGAAATAAGGAGAACAAACAAGAGGGAACTTTAATATATGGGATACTTCACGGAGCTAGCAACAAAAGGCCGACAGGGGAGAATATAACATGAAATATCAAGTGTAAGTTTCTCTGTCCCATGTGTTGTTCCTTATATATATTATTCATATTTGTTCTCCCTCCTTTAGTCCTATGAATACTGACTATCTGGGCTTTTTGCCCCCTTGTTTCATTGATAGACTCGTATGAAGTAGGTCTCGAAGATAAAATGCTTGCTTTGATTTCAGTGCATTTTATGTCAGTCACGGAAAGAGGCCAGTTGTAGAAAGTGCAAGACTCATTGTCTATATTGTGTACTTATTGGGTTTAATATTTCCTCATTGTTTCTATACAAAGGGTGTTTTGTAATATTATGTTGTATGAGATAATTAGCTATTGGAAGATAACTATTGAAAATTACTTCATTAAAAGTTCATTTGTTTACTTTTTTAATGTATAAGTACAATACAGATGGGGAGTTGTTAGTTTCATTTTGTAGGAATATTGAATAATCTCAAGTGTATTTCGTCGTGCTCGCCCGACTGCTTCATCAACAGAAGCACTTTAATGTTTTCATCAAGCTCAACGATACAAGTGGATATATGACTATTTATGTAAATATGAATGATCATGGAATATTTAAGTACATCGATTCTATCATGCAATATATAGGTCGTATTTATTCGAATTTTTAATAGTGTCATTGGGTAGCTAGCGCAAGTTCAGTGATTCACAAGACTTGGATGACGCGTGCAGATCATGCAGGTAAAATCAAAGGAATTAATTTCCAAAATTGGGGTCGTGTTTATCACACAGGGTATTCTTTCTCATCAGCTGTTTTAAGTGATATTCGGGTTCGTCTGATGTGGATGTATAAATATGAGTATTTGTATTAAGTAGATTACAGTTTGATATACAATTTGGCTCATCACTATACATATATGTAGAAAATGACATTCCCTTTCTCTGAATTATGTGCATAAGTATGTTAAAAGTGATAAAAGTGAAAACATGAGGAATTATCATATTATAAATTGACATGACGTTGCCAATTTTGGCAAGTGAGTGCACACTTACGTACTTAGGAGTGAACACAATATTTTGTTAGTTTATTTGAATTACGTAATTATCAACCAATACTAACTTGCCCTTTCGCAAGCATCTGTCAACTATTCACATGTGGAAGACATGTCCGAGATAAATGTCACGGATGAACATAACGTGCCCAATTCGGGTATCGGACCCGAATCAACCGGATGACAGTCTAGCGCTATACCACCGTAGGAAGCCAGGCGGGCTACCAACCTTTTTATAGGGCGAAATAATTAATCGTAAGAATAGCTATAAGTACAGACAACGATATGGACAAACGTTCCTGTATAAATTCTGATATATTTGTTAAATATGTGTCAAATAAATATACCGTATTATCAAAAACGTTCACATTCTTTTCTACATCTACCATTCAACCATCGCGATCATCCTCGATTTGAAATGCGGAGAGAATCGTGACTTTTACTTCTATGCATACTCGGCGTATTGGGAAAAGGGTCTATTCAAGCATCTTGTAATATTACGTAGGTCTACGATTAAATCTTCTCAGGCAACAAGTTCATTGCTAAATGGCATACATTTAGTAACATATTTAAAGGATTATAACTGGAATTGTTTGGTAAATTCCGAAGTGAATAAGTCATATCCTAGAGCTTCTATACACATTTTAAAGTGTCCGATATAAATCTAAAAAAAACTTAATTTTGCTAAGCTATTGAATGTTGTTTGGTCGTTTATTTACGTTTATTTAAGAAAAGCATTTTATTAGTTGAAGACAAACAATGCATAGTACACCAAATGCTTAAATGAATGTCATAAATAATTCCATTACAGCGAGACACGATATTATAAATTTTCTTTCAATGCTTGTTACGTTTGTCGTAAATAGTAAATAGGTTACTGAGATTGATTTCCAGTGGATCTAATTGTCTCCGGACTAGATTCAATGTTCATTTTTTGTAATCAGAGCCCAGATGTCATTTGTATGCAACACGTCTGTGAATCAGTTGTTTTCAAAATGTTGTTGGTCTACGTAAATCTAGTTGCCTAGACACAATTATTAGACTAATGTCTCACATCTCATTACAACAACAATATGTCTTGTTTCGCTTTGAATTGTGTTTGATTTGCCATTGTTTTTGTTTATATAGCCATTTCTCCTCATGTTTCTGGGGTTTTGTGTGGAAATAGAATCTGGCATTTCCTACTCGATGTTTAGATTTGAATCCGAAAACTAAATGTAAGTGTAATAATAAAATAACGACAGTGCCATGATTTGGTTGGGACATCAATTTAGAAAAACAAGAATGAAGAAGTAGAGCAGAACATGTCACATACAAGGTGCACAGTCACCTCATAGCACAAGGACAGTCATACAAATATATACGTAGTGGTACATGTAACTATAGAGGCAACCTTGAAAACATAAAGAATGGGTGAAAATATGAGTACCGCATTGGAACGGTCGGTAGCAGAAACTCCATAGTAAGTTTAAACCTTAATTAAGACTGCAACCAACCTCTTACTTAATCAAACACCACCTATTATATATTATGATCTTATACATGTATAATACGAATATCTCCATTGCACCACTCCCAAACATAAGAAACAGTAATCACATAATAGTGCAGGCGGAACTTAAATATATCAAAGCTATTGAAAATGAAGTCAGTCAATAATATACACAATGTACGTTTTTTGATAATAAACTAATACTTGTACTTTTAAAAGAAATAAGCGAAATTGCAAATTCCAGTTTCATCCTGCGTTGGTAAGATTTAGGCAACATTGTGTTGAAAATGAAATTTTGCAAAAACTTGACGGTATGTTTTTCTTTAATTTGGATAAAGTCTATGTTATATGTTTCAAATAACTTTCATTGAAGAAAATTTGCTGCCCAATGGACATTTCGGTTTTCTAACATAGTTAATATTTGTATGTTGAAATGAACATTTTACCATTTTTGAATCTTTTATGACACAAGTGTTCCGCGTACGAGCAATAAACGGCCCAGCAATATTGATATTACGGGCTGGGCCCAAGCCCATACGGCATCAGCATGTATGTTACTGCACGTGCAAAGTACATGGCTCTTAGGGTATATGTACGGGTTCTTAAGATCCCTTGACCAAAATATCGTAACAGCACGCATAGAGCACGTAGGACGTTTGTATACTAGTGACTAGGACCTCATTAGACGGTGATTTTGTACTGACTGCCCGTACAAGCCTGGGACCAGATGTAGGTCGTATCTGACCGAGGGATAACGTAACTATGTTTTGGTTTATTACCAGAACAACGCATTATGCCAAAGTGAATCGATTTTCCTGTGAATATTGCAACATCATTGTAAGACACAATTTAGGACATCAAATGAACAAATGAATATGGAAGGCATTATTTGTACTTTACTCGCATTTAGTTTTATTCAAAGCCTTAACTTCTTAACTCTAACTCAGCCATTGTGTATGCCATATAGATTATTTTTTACTAAATATCTTTGTTTAACAATTTTGACACCAACTGTCATATCGCATCGTAAGGTTTGGAAACTAATGTCATTGAAGTTTTATCTCTATGACCTAGACTATGTTAACAAGCCTCATCCGATTAAGAAAAATGGGACGTAAGATAATATTACATATGTGAATAATGGATGTGATGGAACTCCGATTTCTTGTCTTGTACGATATATTTTTGTTTCAAGTTAAAGTGTTCTGCAAAAACTAAATTCAGAAATAAAGGCACTGTGTATGTATTATATAGTAAAACTGATTAAACTTAACACTGCATGTTTCACAGCTGGAACACTGACGGCCAATAATGAACCATTTTGTTAGTTTTTCATTTCACGTGTATGTTTAAGTAGGACAAATGCAATATTTTTGCAAATATGTTATTACAGCGTTCATAAAGCACACGCACAAATTAAATAGACAAAAAACATCCACTGAACGACGGGAATAGTAATTTGACGATTTAGTGAAAAAGACGTTAATGCATTCACTTATAAGTCAACTCCATGTTTATTTCATATATTTGTCTTAAAGCCGATTTATTGTTCAATGATAGTTGGTTGGAAATAAAATGACATACTTTTGCATACATACCGACTCTTTGTGACAGGAATAAAACAGAGAAGGTATAATCTGGTATGTGGTGCCAGTCGTGTTTGAAGATAGTAAAATAAAAATAACGTTATAATCATATCATTGATAATACTCCATGTCACATGTTAGCATGCTGCACGCCGCCCGGAGGTTCTATCCTTCGATGACATTTGGCTTCGGTTATTTGTCTAACATGCGGCGGAGCAGTTTTCAGCTGACTGCGGAAGGGTTACTTGGTACTGAGTGATAATTAATTCCAGAGAACCGGTAAGTTTAAACTATCCGCGTAGCTACCAAAACTTATAACTGCAATCAGACTCTCGAGATGTATTAATGCGATATTGATCTAATGAATCGTTGATGCACATTTTCAATATTGTTTGACATTTATAGAGTAATCAACAAGAAGGAGCACTACTGAGTAAATACGTATCTAAATCAGATTGTACAACATGGACACAGTTTAACTTTTCGGGTTTAAACGATTCGTAAGAGGTATATTGACATGTGCTTTTTCTGTTATAAGTTTCCTTCACAATATTTACAGCAGGATCCCCACATTTCTTGATAGATGGTGCTACCAGCTTCGTTTGTCTACCAGAACAACCAGCATTGGCCAAATAAATTGACGGAATGCAAGCTGTTTGAGTATATCTCCACTTCTGTCACTGCTATTTTGTCGTCCGCCAGGTAGTAGTGAGCTGTAGTATTGCTACTGTTACTGCTAGTTCGCTGCTACTATTGTAACTGCTATCTTCACCGAATTACATTATATCAACGACTATTTGATCGTTTGTGTCCGAAAATAATCTATGATGTAACGTTAAAAAGACAACTTATCATATATAAACTGCATAGGATCCTTTTAGATGACATATTCATCTTGCATTTCGTTAAAACGAGATATTTATGTAGAAATATTCGGAATTAATAGAAAATTATCTTATAGTTATTAGATCTTCCGTTCGTTAAAAGAAATTAAAAGGTATTAAGGGTTCGATGTAAGGATCCAGATTTCTTGAAAAATATATTGTCCCTGAAGGGGTTCCGTAAAATCTGACAGTAAAAGTAATTGCTATAGTTCACACGTTGCACACTGACATACGTGTACTAAGTATTGTCACGATAAACCAAAATTAGCAGTGTAATTAAGATAACGTGGTCATAACAAAAGTCTTGTTGTAAGACGAATAAGAACATTCTACTGTGTTAAATTCTCTGTGACTAGAAATAATGAGGTTCCAAAACGTTGTTATTTACGGTATGTATCTTTGATTATAGACGTTTACAGTAAAATAAATCTAAACTTATTTAGTTAACACACCAACGTACAAAATGGTTAACGAGTTCAATGAATTTCATATTTCGAGTTGTTGTTCAGAAACACACTAAACTCACAGTACCACCTTTCTTTCGTAGCGACTCTCTTGAGCATCAACCTCTCTTCAACAACACTATCAATTTTATCGTACTATAATAACATCCAATGTAACATCTCTAGAGCAAGACCCTGTCAGTCGGCATGTCATAAAGGGTGATACTCTGGAATGGCATATGTATACGAGTATGTGTTTGCTAATTATGCCAAATAGATTATGGACACAGTATATTGATGATGGAATTCTGAATGCTTGCTACGTAGAAGTTAAAACGCACATGTACTATGGAGTAAATCAATACTTAGAGAATACGATAGTATATTCGCACGTAAAACATATTCTGCAAGCGATATAATCCAGTCATACGTGGATGCGTTATATTTAAGATAATACCTAACTGACAAGTTTTATATTACATTGAATGGCAGGTTTGTCTATGATAGTACTGACACTTCATGGACTACTTTGTGGAGAAGAACGACGACTTTTACTACACAGTAATGATGATATTGCCATGGAGTTTCAGATGTTGAGACAAGAAATTGAGACTTTGAAAGTAAATCAGTCACAAGACATTGCGATGTTGAAGGCGACTCAGTCACAAGAAATTGCGATGTTGAAGGCGGATCAGTCACAAGAATTTACGATGTTGAAGGCGAATCAGTCACAAGAAATTGCGATGTTGAAGACGGATCAGTCACAAGAAATTGCGATGTCGAAGGCGAATCAGTCACTCGAAATTGCGATGATGAAGGCGAATCAGTCACAAGAAATTGCGATGTTGAAGTCACAACTTACTGGTATGTATGTAGATATATACGCCAAACAGTAATATATATTCTAACAAACATGTATTGTGTAAAACATATTGCCATTACAGTAATATAGATGTTACAAATATTTAATTAAATAGATGAACAATATGACACAGCATAATTTTTTTCGTAGTATTTTGTAGATGAGATAATGAATTAGAAATCAGCGCGCCAGAGGGGTCGCAAACAATATCATTAATACATTTATGAAAACTGTTTTTTTACAGAGAGGGGCTCTACATATGTACGATGGGGACGGACTACTTGTGCTGGAAATAGCACAGTGAAGGTTTATTCTGGTAGGTGAATGTGTGGTTTTATATTTCAGCTTAGATTTGCTGAAATATTTTATAATATATACAACGTAAGCGAACACCACTTGTCTTTACGTCTATTCACCAATTTGACATTTATAGGTGACTTCCCGGTAGCGCCATTGATCTATTGTTCGTGTTCCTCAAAACATGACTGTATTGCTCCAATCTCGCGGTACATTAGGAAGTTTTAAGAAATTGAAGAAACAAATTCATATCTTTGTGAACGCGTCATGCCATATCATAGTTCATGTTTATTATACACAATACAGGATACACAGCAGGATCCCCATATGACGTGTCAGGTGGTGCTGCCAGCTACGTCTGTCTACCAGAACATCCAACATGGGCAAAATACGTGGACGGAATTCAAAATATTGGTGGGTATATAAGTGGAACAGAATATAAAGATTACTCGTCCTTTAAGCCTTTTCCGCGACCAATGCATCATGAAGATGCACCTTGTGTATTGTGCCACACTCCACGTTATGTTACCGTTATGATTCCTGGGCGAACATATTGCTACCAAGACTGGACATTGGAATACACCGGGTACCTCATGACTGGGCATACAAACCATGCTGCAGCAACCGACTATGCTTGCGTTGATGCCGATCCAGATGCCGAGCTTCATGGGGAGGCAAATCTAAATGGAAAACTTCTATATTTTACAGAAGTCAAATGTGGATCTCTGCCATGTCAGGAATATCCGAATGGACGTGAACTGGCTTGTGTGGTCTGTTCGAAATAAATAGTTTAATACAATGTAACTTACTATGTTACTGTCCATCTAAATTCAACAACATATTATTATAATACAAAATTATATTGAAATAGTCACAAAGAAATTTTTCGTAAAGACACATCGACAATTCCAAAGTATCGTGAAGTCCCATAATCGCAAGTTCCAACAGTGTCGCCTGTGCCACTTTTATTGTAACTTGGATATGAGTCCACAGTTAAACATAATAAAGTATGGTTGTATTGATTGCTTCATCACTGTATTCATTATATTCAAATCGTTACCTTGTAGTATTTTGTACACATGCTTAACTTAATGTGTTATTATTCGAAATACAATCCCACTAAACAGAACCGTTAGTGACGTCAGGCGTGTCCGTTTCACTTACGAAATGAACGTAATTTCAGTATTAAGTACATTCCTGAACAAACATAACATACACTCTCCGAGTGTTTAAATACTCAATTTATGTTTGGTTAGTTCACTACTTGTCTATGTTGACGTTTTATCCAACTGGTTACTGAAATTGAAATAAGTGTCAGGCATTTATACCTGATCATGCAGTTGTTTCATATTTTTATGTTAGTTAAGAAATGCCGAACGTGAAAATCAGTTTACCTTTCTTTATTAGTTTCAGTGTAGAAAGTTGATATGGTTAAACATCTACCGTTAAGAAAATGGGTCACAATACATATGCAGCACGCAGTCAACATTATCAAACATGTTTCACAATCAACATGACTCACTGTCAACTTATTCTCTCACGGTCTGACTTATTTAGTTTCACAATCGATGTAAACTAAATAATAATACTGGTTACTGTTCGTATTTAAAGACATGGCAACACAGCAAAAAGATATGAAGAGAAACGTAGTCAACGTGTAAGGAACAAGCCCACATGGAACTGTCAGTATAACTACAACAGGTACAACTCAAACAAAACTTTAATTGTCCAAACTTAATTTATGGTAACCTTGAATCTGTAACAGTGTACAATTCAATAATTTTAACTTTTATGTTTTTTTACCGTTTTAAAAATATCGTTCTCAGATTATGTGACTTATGCATCAACCCTTTATTATTTCAATACACAATTATTTGTTAGGACGAAAAAGTCTCACTTTCTCTCATCTGGAACCCATCCTCTAATTGCATGTTAAAGTACAATTTAACAATTTGATTCATACATGACTAAGGCGTTTCTTATCTCCTTCAGTATACATGACACATTCTCTTATGTTTCATGTAGGGAATTTGACTTATTAAGACGTCTCTCCGGGAAAGCATGGTCTTGTGACAGTGGTGTTTCCTATACCAACTTACGTCTTCCTATAATATATCCATTCATTGCGAAACAATATCCTATAACCAAATCAGTTATGCCTGTCAGTTATCAGTACGGTTTGTCAATCATATTGTTTTATATATATACGTTCATTTTGTGTTTAATATTTACATTTCATGTTCATCAGTGCGTTACACATTAATTTGAACGAAATGGTCGCTTAAAAGAGAGAGAATAAATTGGTACAGGGAACGCCACATGCATAAGACGTTAATTTGAAAGAAATAATGTCTTAATAAATCGCATAGGAAAGGTGTCCCAGCAATTGATAATTTGTCGCATTCACCATAATATTGTTTTTCCCTACACAAAAAAAAAACCCATTTGATACAAAAAAACAAATTTAATCTCTGTACAAAAACAATATAGTAATAAACATTATTTTTTGTTTTACCAAAAAACGAACCACCTATGGACATGTAGTAGAATATTGTGGAGATTGTTAAAAAGTATCTGTTTATCTTTCCGTTAAAAATAAAACATATAGTACATTCGATAATACATTTTGCTAATCTCATCTGTCATTTAATACTTATACTAATATTTTCCATTGTGTTCATTTTGCTGTAGTTAACTTCAACTTCTTACACGTTTTATATTATCATGTAGTTTTCCATTTGGAACAATTTGTTGCGGAAGAATCAAAATTGGAAAGGTGTTTCAAAAGTTGATAATACCTCCTCTTCACGGTAAATTTCTAGAGAAACATATTTGATGAACTAACCGAAGTCGAACCTCTCTACAAAAACTCTTTACGTTATCATTTCTTTTACACAAAAAAAAACCCACCTGAGAAATGGTCAATGAGGAAATTGCAGACGTGTTGACAGTTATTGCAAGTTAACCTGCAATATGTCTTAAGTAGTAGATTTCAATTTCCGTGAGTGTAAATTCTGGTCTTTGTTTTCAATTATATATTCTGAATAAACAGACGCTTGGCCTACTAAACCTAACATAACAAAATATGAAAGGAAGAGTAGCACAGCAAATAGGAAAGATTCGCAAAATAATGCATCCCCAAAAAAGACGTACGGCAAAATTGAACATGAAAATAACACCGAAGTGTCCAGCATCACGAAGGAAAATTACCTAATACATTGACAACGTCGGGAACTTAACTTTGTTAGTCTAAACATTGTGGATTTAAACCTCACTGACGGCAAGCCAACCACACAATAAATTGCTAAGATTCCCAAACTACACCAATCATGTACAGTGATTAATACATAGCTAAAACACACAATACGAAGATGACGAGCTGGAAATTCCCCATTCACAGCCACCCTAAAAACAAAAGGGGTTATGAAAATATGTACAAACAAGTAAACAAATTCAAAACAAAAGGGTGAATACACAAACATAATAGTGGATCACAACACACCTGTATTACATTGTTTTTGACCTACATTTTAAACCAATCAAATGGTGTATAATGAAGCGCGCTGTTTAAATGTGCAACAAATTAACGATTTAATTGGATCATACTTTAAGCGGAGAGACACCAAACGGGGTGTCTCGAAAATATAATTATTTTTCTAACCAAGTCTTTATTAAAACTTAACGCAGCACATCAATAATATATGAAGAGAAAATTGGTTAACGTGTAAGGAACAAGCTCACATGGAACTGTCAGTATAGCGGCTAGAACCAAAACAACTGTTCTGTCAAAACTTAATCTATGGTAACATTGAATCTGTAACAGTGTACAATTCAATAAGTTTAACTCTTTACAGTTATCTATGAATTACTAATCTAATAAGGTACAGTAAATAATTAATTCCCCGGTGGACAAATCTCCAACATACAAAACTCCTTTGTGCGCCGTTCCAAGGCGATTCTCCTAGTTTTTCCCATCATTTATGTAGTTCGTAAGTTTCGTTTTTTACGAGTATGTATTTATCTATCAAATTTGGTCTCATTGGACTGTTTTGGATCTACGCTATTAATTACGCGGCACTGAAACCATTCATTCCACCATAGGCAGTGGTTACCAACAACCAAAATCAAAGCTTAATGCTACAAAATGTAATTGCATTTCCAAACAGCATTATCTACACCCAATGTTATATTAACTGATGAAAGCCAAACGCATGACAGATTTGTGAATCCTACACAATCCACGACAACATAATTAAGATAAACATGTATATCCGATAATAACAGATCCATCATTATGCCCATTATAATTTCTATTGCATGGAATATATCCGAAAACGATAATAGTTTATCATAAAGACATTCAACCTCTCAAACTAGGATTGTTCATTGTATGATAGTTGTAGGATTGAATTGACATTATTTCTTTGTATTGCTTCATATTGACCGATAAGTTGTAGATTTAGATATCTGCGTCTGTACCATGATTGCTAATGAGAGTTAATTATAGAGGATATAATTGGATTGTTCTCCCATCACAGAGAAGTGCAGATGTCAATACTATCATAGAATATTAACAGCATACTATCATAAAAACACTTATTGACTAAATGAAGTTTGGGAAACTGTTTTCGATTGCTTGTTCTTCGTAAAATTCATTTATGTTTGTAGGAAAAGTTACGCTGTGCAACAAATGTTTAATCATGATCAACCTGATTATGCAAATAGTATTCAAGCATTTTGTAATATTATGTAAGTCTAGATTTACTCAACATTGTGTTCATTCTTAATCATCTGTGCACTCAATGGCCAAAATTGGCAACGTCACGTCAATTTTTAATATGATAGTTCCATATGTTTTCACTTATATCACCCTTTTACATACTCAGCACATAACTTTTAAACATTTGAATTCAAAGAAAGGCAATGTCAGATGGTGCATATACATGTATTCATGGTGATGATCCAAATTTTATATCAAACTATAATCTACTTAAGACAAATACTAATATGTGTACATCCACTTAAAACGAAGAGGCAACATTGACAAGAACTTTAACATAAAGAATGGGTGAAAAAATGAGTATCTTTAAACCTTAATTAAGACTGCAACCAACCTCTTACTTAATCAAAAACCACCTATTATATGACACTATATGATACGATAATCTATATTGTACCACTACCCAACATACCCAACTTAAGAAACAGTAATCACAGAATAGTGCAAGCGGAACTTAAATATATCAAAACTATTGAAAAATGAAGTCATTCAAAAATGTACACAATGTACGTTTTTTGTTAATGAACTAATACTTGTACTTTTAAAAGAAATAAGCGAAATTGCAAATTCCAGTTTCACCATTCGTTGGTAACATTTAGGTAACATTGTGTTGTAAATGAAATTTTGCGAAAACTAGACGGTAAATATCTCTTTCATTTGGATAAAGTCCATGTTATATGTTTCACATAACTTTCATAGAAGAAAATGTGAAGCCCAACTGACATTTCGGTTTTCTAACATAGTCAATATGTGTACGTTGAAATGAAATTTTACCATTTGTACATATTTTATGTCACAAATGTTCCGCGTACGCGCCATATACGGCCCGGCAATATTGATCTTACGGGATGGTCCCAAGCCCATATGGCATCAGCATGTATGTTACTGCACGTAGGAAGTACATAACCGTGTTTTGTTTTTTACCAGAACAACGAATGAGGCAAAAGTGATTTGATGTTCTTGTTGAATATTGCAGAATCTTTGTAAGACACAATTTAGGACTTCAAATAAACAAATGAATGGGGAAGGCAGTATATGTCCTTTACTCGCATTTATTAAAAGCTCTAACTCCTTGACTTAGCCATTATGTATGCCATATGGATTAATTTTAATACCAATATCTTTGTTTCACAATTTTGACACCACCTATCATATCGCATCGTAAGGTTTGGAAACTAATGCCATTGAAGTTTTGTCTCTATGACCTAGATTATGTTTATAAGCTTCATACGATTAAGAAAAAATGGCACATCAGATAATATGATATATGTGAATTAAGAATGTGATGGAACTCCGAACTCTGGTATTGTACGATATATTTTTGTTTCAAGTTAAAGTGTCCTGCAAAAACTAAATTCAGAAATAAAGGCACTGGGCACTGAGTATGTATTATATTGTAAAACTGAATAAACATAACACTGCATGAAACAGGAAAAGGGCATTATTTGTGCAAATATGCTATTAAAGCGTTCATAAAGCACATGCACAAATTAGACAGATCAGTAAAATTCACTGAACGACGGGAATAGTATTTTGACGATATACTGAAAAGACGTTAATGCATTTAATTATAAGTCAATACCATGTCTTTTCATGTATTTGTTTTAAAGCTTATTTATTGTTCAAAGATAGTTGGTTGACAATAAAATGACATACTTTTACATACAGACATACTCCTTGTAACGGAGAAGGTATAATCTGATTTGTGGTGCTAGTCGTGTTTGAAGAAAGTAAAATGATAATAACGTGATAATACTCCATGTCTCATTTAAGCATGCTGCCCGCCGCCCAGAGGTTCTGTTGTTCCGTGACATTTGGCTACGGTTAAGTGTCTAACATGCGGAGCAGCTGTCAGCTGACTGCAGAAGGACCACTTGGTACTGAGTGATAATTAATTCCAGAACAACCAACATTGGCCAAATATATTGACGTAATGCAAGCTGTTTAAGTGAACCTCTACTTCTGTCACTGCTATTTTGTTGTCCGCCAGATAGTGGCGAGTAGCTGCAGTATTACTGCTGTTACTGCTAGTATTGCTGCTACTTTTGTTACTGCTAACTTCACCGACTTATCAACGACTATTTGATCGTTTTTGTCCGGAAAAAATATACGATGTTACGTTAAAAATACAAATAGCATATACAAATTGCATAGGATCCTTTCAGATGACATATTCATCTTGCATTTCGTTACAACGAGACATTAATGTAGAAATATTCGGAATTAATAGAAAATAAGTTTATAGTTATCAAATCTTCCGTTCGTTAAAAAGAATTAAAAGGTATTAACTTTTAAGGGTTCAATGTAAGGATCCAGATTTCATAACAAATATATTGTCCCTGAAAGGGTTCCGTAAAATCTGACAGTTAAAGTAATCGCTATACTTCACACGATGTACACTGACCTACTAAGTACTGTCACGATAAACCAAAACTAGCAGTGTAATTAAGATAATGTAATCATAATTTGTTGTAAGTAGAATAAGAACGTTCTACTGTGTTACTTTCTCTGTGACTGGAAAAAATGAGTTTTCAAAACGTTGTTATTTACGGTATGTATTTTTGACTATAGACGTTTGTAGTAAATAAATCTAAACTTATTTAGTGTACATACAAGTAATGTGTGCTTATTATTGCAAATAGATTATGGACAAAGTAGTTTGCTCGCTACTTAGAAGTTAATACATACATAATTATACTATGGAGTAAATCAAGACTTAGAGAATACGAAAATAGTCTCGCACGAATGACATATTTTGCAAGCGATCTTATCCAGTCATACGCGGAATACGTTAAATCTAAACTTATTTAGTTAACACACCTACGTACACAATGTTTAACGAGTTTCATATTTCGAGTTTTTGTTCAGAAATACTGCCACTTCTTAGTAGCAATCCTCACTTGAGCAACACTCTCTCTTAAACAACGCTATAAATTTAATAGTACCGAAATAACATCCAATGTAATCTCTCTACAGCACAAACATCTCAGGCGGCATCTCTGGAATGGCATATGTACATACAAGTAATATGTGTGTGCTTATTATTGCAAATAGATTATGGACAAAGTAGTTTGATGCTGGAATTCTGAATGCTCGCTACTAAGAAGTTAATACATACATAATTATACCATGGAGTAAATCAAGATTTAGAGAATACGAAAATAGTCTCGCACGAATGACATATTTTGCGAGCGATCTAATCCAGTCATACGCGGAATACGTTATATTTAAGATAATAGCTAACTCAAAAGTTTTATATTACATTGTACGGCAGGTTTGTTTATGATAGTACTGACACTTCATGGACTACATTGTGGAGAAGAACGAAGACTTTTACTACACAGTGAGGATGATATTGCCATGGAGTTTCAGATGTTGAGACATGAAATTGAGATTTTGAAAGTGAATCAGTCCCAAGAAATTGCGATGTTGAAGGCGAATCAGTCACAAGAGATCTCGATGTTGAAAGCAAACTATACACAGGACATATTAAGTCTTAAATCACAACTTACTGGTATGTATGTAATTATATACGCCAGACAGTTATGTATATACTAACAAACATGTTGTGTAAAACGTGTTGCCATTACAGAAACAATATATGATAAAAATATTTAAATCAAAGAGAAGAACAGTATGACACAACTTACTTATTTTCGTACGATTTTGTAGATGCGAAATTTATTAGAAATCAGCACTCCTGAGGGGTCGCAAACAAAAGCATTAATACAATTTTGAAAACTTTTTTTTTACAGAGAGGGGCGCTACATATATACGATGGGGACGGACTACTTGTGCTGGAAATAACACAGTGAAGGTTTATTCTGGTAGGTGAATGTGTGGTTTTATATTTCAGCTTAGAAATGCTGACATATTTTATAATATACACTATGTAAGCAAACAATACTTGTCTTTACGTCTATTCCACAAATTTGACATTTATATGCGACTTTTTTAATCTCGCGTTACGTTTATTAAGTTTTAAGAATAGAAGAAACAAATTCATATCTTTGTGAACGCGTCATGCCATATCATAGTTCATGTTTAATTTACACAATGCAGGATACACAGCAGGATCCCCATTTGACGTGCCAGGTGGTGCTGCCAGCTTCGTCTGTCTACCAGAACATCCAACATGGGCAAAACACGTGGACGGAATTCAAAATATCGGTGGGTATATAAGTGGAACTGAATATGAGCCTTCGTCCTTTCAGCCTTTTCCACGACCAATGAATGACGAAGATGCACCTTGTGTTTTGTGCAACACTCCACGTTCTGTTACCGTGGTGATTCCTGGGCGAACAGATTGCTACCAAGACTGGACATTGGAATACACCGGGTACCTCATGACTGGCCATAACAACCAAGATGCAGCAACCGATTATGCTTGCGTTGATGCCGATCCCGATGCCGTGTTTCATGGAGAGACGAGTCAAAATGGAAAGCTTCTATATTTTACAGAAGTCAAATGTGGATCTCTGCCATGTCAGGAGTATCCGAATGGACGTGAGCTAGCATGTGTGGTCTGTTCGAAATAACTATAATTTTTATACAATGTAATTTACTGTGGTACTGTTCATTCATTTCCAAACGACTTACTTAGTTATACTGAAATGTAAATAGTCACAAAGAAATCTCGCGTAACAAAACATCGACAATTTTAAAGTATCGTGACGTCTCGACAGTGTCACCAGTGCCCAATTCATCTGTAGTTTACTTTTATTGTAACTTGGATAT
This sequence comes from Mactromeris polynyma, assembly GCA_032209605.1. Classification (NCBI taxonomy): domain Eukaryota; kingdom Metazoa; phylum Mollusca; class Bivalvia; order Venerida; family Mactridae; genus Mactromeris; species Mactromeris polynyma. The sequence continues at coordinate 24,503,705 of JASFXZ010000007.1, read as the reverse complement.
GATTCCTCACTTAAACATAATAAAGTTCATTATTTACAATTATTCAAATCGTTACCTTATAGTTTTTGTACTTATAACAGATGCTTAACTGAATTTGCTATAATTATTCGAAAGACAATCCCACTAAATTAAAACAGAACCGTTAGTGACGTCGGAAGTGTCCGTTTCACTAACGAAATGTACGTAATTTCGGTATTCAGTATATTCCTAAGCATACACAGCAGACACGCTCAAAGTGTTTTAATACTGAATATATGTTTGAGTATTATACTACTCGTATGTGTTCACATTTTATCCAACTTGTTACTGAAATAAGTATCAGCACCTCTCTGTGATGGGAGAATATTCCAATTATTTCCTCTCGAATTTAGTCTCATTAGCAATCATGGTACAAACGCAGATATCTAAATCTACAGCTTATCGGTCAATATGAAGCAATACAATGAAATAATGTCACTTCAATCCTACGACTATCATGCAGTGAACAATCCTAGTTTGAGAGGTTGAATATCTTTCTGATGAACTATTATCTTAACTGATATATTCCATGCAAACAGAAATGATAATGGACATCTTGACGTATCGGTTATTATCGAATATATATCTTAATTATTTTGTCGTGGATTGTGTAGGATTCACAAAACGTTCATGCGTCTAGCTATCATCAATTATAAAACATTGGGTGTAGATGATGTTCTGTCGAATTGCAATGGCATTTTATTACATTTTGCATTGTTTTTGGGTGTTGGTACCACTGCCTGTGGTCAGTGCTGAGTAATTTATAGCGTAGATCCGTAATAGTCTGGTAAATAAGACCAAATTTAATAAATAAATATATACTGGTAAAAGTACTGAACTTATTTACTACATAAATGATTTGTAAAAGTAGGAGAATCGCCTTGGAACGGCGAGCAAAGGAGTCTCGTTTGTTGGAGATTTGTCCACCGGGGAATATATTCCATGCAAATAGAAATTATAATATGGGCGTATTGACGGATCTGTTATTATCGGATAATATTATGTATTTTAATTATTTTGTCGTGGATCGTGTAGGATTCGCAAAACGTTCATGCGTTTGGCTGTCATCAGTTATAAAACGTTGGGTGTAGATGATGTTGTTTCGAATTGCAATTACATTTTGTAACATTTTGCCTTGTTTTTTCGGTGTTGGTAACCACTGTCTGTGGTCAGTGCTGAGTAATTTATAGCGTAGATCCGAAACAGTGTGGTAAATAAGACCAAATTAAATAAATAAATATATACTGGTAAAAGTACGAAACTTATTTACTACATAAATGATTTGTAAAAGTAGGAGAATCGCCTTGCAATGGCGAGCAAAGAAGTCTCGTTTGTTGGAGATTTGTCCACCGAGGATTATATTCCATGCAAATAGAAATTATAATATGGGCGTATTGACGGATCTGTTATTATCGGATAATATTATGTATTTTAATTATTTGTCGTGGATCGTGTAGGATTCGCAAAACGTTCATGCGTTTGGCTGTCATCAGTTATAAAACGTTGGGTGTAGATGATGTTGTTTCGAATTGCAATTACATTTTGTAACATTTTGCCTTGTTTTTTCGGTGTTGGTAACCACTGTCTGTGGTCAGTGCTGAGTAATTTATAGCGTAGATCCGAAACAGTGTGGTAAATAAGACCAAATTAAATAAATAAATATATACTGGTAAAAGTACTGAACTTATTTACTACATAAATGATTTGTAAAAGTAGGAGAATCGCCTTGCAATGGCGAGCAAAGAAGTCTCGTTTGTTGGAGATTTGTCCACCGAGGATTATATTCCATGCAAATAGAAATTATAATATGGGCGTATTGACGGATCTGTTATTATCGGATAATATTATGTATTTTATTTATTTTGTCGTGGATCGTGTAGGATTCGCAAAACGTTCATGCGTTTGGCTGTCATCAGTTATAAAACGTTGGGTGTAGATGATGTTGTTTCGAATTGCAATTACATTTTGTAACATTTTGCCTTGTTTTTGGGTGTTGGTAACCACTGCCTGGTGAGTGCTGAGTAATTTATAGCGTAGTTCCAAAACAGTGTGGTAAATGAGACCAAATTCAATAGATAAATGTATATATGTAAAAGTACGAAACTTATTTACTACATAAACGATGGGTAAAAGTACGAGAACCGCCTTGGAACGGCGAGCAAAGGAGACTCGTATGTTGGAGATTTGTCCACCGGGGATTTGTTATTTACTGTATATTCAAATTAAGTTTTAGCCCCCATGGTATTTTGCAATTTTGCCATTGACCGTTCAAAAGTGGTACCCACCTATTGTGACCTACTATTATATTTGTGTATTCATCCTTTGTTTTGAATTTGTTTACTTGTATGTACATATGTTCATAACCCCTTTTATTTTTGGCTGGCTTTGAATGCGGAATTTCGAGCTCGTCTTCTTCATATTTTGTGTCTGGGCTATGTACTAATCACTGTTCATGTTTGGTGTATTTTGGGAATCTTAGCGATATATGAATTGTGTGTGTGTTTGGCTTGCCGTCAGTGAGGCTTAAAAAAGAGAGAGAACTACAGGGAAAGCCACATACATAAGACAGTCCATAATGTTTAGACCAACAAAGTAAAGTTCCCAACGCTGTCAAGGAATTATGTTTTATAGTATATATATTTTTTAACTTGTTCATGTTTTATTTTGCAGTACGACTTTTTTGGGGATGCATTATTTTGCGAATCTTTCCTATTTGCTGTGCTACACTTTCTTTCAAATTATGTAATACTGTTTAATAGGTCCGGCGTTTCTTTAATTATAATATAAAATTACAAAAATAAAAGACAATAATTTACACTCGTGCAAATTGAAATACAATACTTAAGACATATTGCAAGAAGGGTCAGGACATAGAAATTAAACACTACCACATTATTAAGGAACTCAAAAAAAACATTGAACGACACAAGCTGCACGACACAACAAGAATATCAAGGCAATTAACGTTGTTAGTAAAAATAAATCAAATCAAGGATGATACATGTATAATTGGTAGCTGTGTCAAGTCGTTTACGTTTCATCTAGCCAATTGTATTATATCAACCATATAATGTACGGTAAAATAACGACAAACATGAACGACGAAGCCGGGCTTGTGAATGTTATTGTTGTGTGATTAAAGTAAATAATAAAAAATCCTTGCTTCTACTATATATCTTCTACGTTTCAATTTAAAACCCGATAACATCAAAATCAAAAGTTCTAAAACTGTTCTGTGCAGAGTTGCATTGTACATAGATGCATCACATAATCTCAACATCAACGCAGACCCTAGCAACACGTTCAATCAGTTATCTAATTTTGATGTTTACGATGTGTAGATATTATAAACTCAGTAAACTTTTCAACACGCGATTTGATCCACCTATACAGTATGCGATAAACAAAATGATATAAATTGGCACCATCAATTCACAGTTTGTCTCAGCAGTCACATAATACATAATATATTATTGAGATTTGTGATCATTATGTATATACTAGTTACAAATAATCAAAAATAATCCAGACGGCTGATTGTGTATGCCAATTATTTATTTCAAGGGCGATAGTTTTTCTTTTATCACGAAGACGATCGAGACATGACGAATCCAGTAGCAGCCCCAACTACATGTAGTTTCCTTGCTTAATGTAGAACAAGGACATAATCGATGAAATGCTATAGCTATTTTTGTAAATCATTTTCAATCTAGCTGTTGTTAATAACACTAACTGTCCCCACTGTGGTTTCATTGGCATGATGCATTTTCTTATGAGTGTAGCGTTCTCTGTACCCGTACCAACTTAATCCTTCCTTAATATGAAAGAACCTGTTAATGCTGCGTTAATATTAAGACCGTGTACATTATATTATTGCATCTCTATGTACATATTATATGGAGTTTAGGATTACCTGCATCGTAATTGTATTGTAAATGTACTGATCATTATTGGTCTGTTTTAACGGGATTGTAGTAAAACAAGAGGACAGAGAAAATTCATGCAGTCAAACATGATAAAATAACAACACGTAAAAAACAGGCGAAAATTTAATTGCATTTACTTTCCAGGGATTGATCGCCAATAATTCAAGCTCTCCGCCAGGATAATAAATATTACTATGAAATATGCAAAGTAATTCATTGTGCAGTTCCGTAAACAAGAAAAACTGTGGTCTTTAAAGAAACTATAGTTCCGTAAACAAGAAATACTGTGGTCTTTAAATAAATGATAAAGAAATTTCACATTTCAAGTATTCATAAACGTAATGTGGAAGATTGGCAAGAGAAATATTGTAAACGATTTAAAGTACATTCATTCAAGGATGTTCAGATCAAGAAGCCAAAACGGCCATGTGGTTTAACACGACAACCATGTTCTCATGGAGTTTGTCTGTGGTAAGTGAAAACACTTTACCTAGCAAAATTCAACATCGCTCATTAATAACTTTCATTCAAACTTCGTAGTGCGTTACAGTCGAACCCCGTGTATTCGCCAACCTTCTATACGAATACTTGGCATCGGAAATAAATCTCACTTCCAAAATCACGTTCAAATTCAGAAACGACTGACAGTGAACAAAAAAACAAAACTCACTACGATCGTTCTTTTGCCTGGTTTATTACCATTTTTTTAAAAACTCAGCATAAAGGCAGGTCAAACATTAAGGAACATATATTTAAGGAAATTACTGGCAGACGAAAAGTTATCGAAGAAAATAGACTTCCTCTCAATGATAGTTTCACTATAAAATTTATTGTTTACAGTCTATTTGAACACCTAAGCATCATGTCAAGACAAATATACATCCACGAATTTTCAGTGAGGGCTCATCTAGCGATAATAACGTTTACTTTCGTGCAGCATCAAATACCCATTATTTAACGTAATTACTAAATGATAATCATAATATACATGATAAGGTAACATACACAGTAAGCATAACAAACATTGTCATGTAAATTTGTGTTCAGTAAGAATGTCGCCCAACAATAACAATAATAGTAATACTTGTATGTATACGACGTAAAGGAATTCAAGTTCTACAAAAATGTTATTGATTAAAATCTAAGTTTATTTGCTAATTTCTTCAGTTCTGCATAAAAATGTGTTGGTGTTAGGATTACATATTTCCTTCAATAATAGAACTAAACTACTCATCTGACATATGTGTATTTAAAACAATAGTAAAACACGTACGTGTACAATATTAATATCATACATAAATTTGAAATTAAATTACGAACGCATAACTAATTCACTCCGAATGTAACATCAACGAATATTTTGTTTTGGTTTCGTTTTTCATTTTTCGATTACACGTACCTGATGAAAAGACAGAAACTGCAGGCAGGAAATACCAAATTCAATAGCATTATGATTTACACTGTGGAATGGCAATTCTTATAAACATTGAAAAACAATAGTCGTGGACAAACAAGGTTAACCCAATTTTTATGGAGATCTAATAGAAAAAAGCAAAATTCATAACAGTTGTAACTTTAATCAGTTATTCGTCAAATTGATAAATATGTTTATAAGGAAGGGTTATAATCCTGACATAACGAGAACTACCACCTGTACCATTTTTAATAAATAAGTTGATATAATTCCAATGCTGTAAATCGCTGTGTGGTTATTATTTCTATTTATGTTTATAGATGTATGTTTAGTTCCCCCTTCTCTTGTGCAGTTCCTTTCGCTATAGTTGTCCATCTAAATTGACATTTGTTATTTTATTGTCGGCCAGACTATTACCTGCGCCCCTTTTCACATGCATGTTTATCCTAGCATCTCCTCAGTACCTAATGTTTTGTAGACTGTTGTTTACCCGGTGAACTGTGCGAGGAGACATTGTCTTGTGTACGTGGCGTTCCCTGTAACAACTTAATCGCTCTTTGAATATTTCATGAACAATGAATTGGTTCGATATTGAACTCTCTGTGCATATTCTGGTATTTTCAGGTATTTAATATACTCTGAAATTACGGTTATACATAATTATGCTGATTTTGTGGAGATGCCAGTCTAATATCCTTATGCCCCTTTATTGAAATGCAAACTGAAAAAGCATTGATCAAATGAGTTGCAACATTTGTGAAATGTTTAAAACTGGAACAGATTAAAGACTCGCAATTCTCACTAAAGCAAATGGCTGCCTTATAGTTTACACATTATTTAACACACACAATTACAGCCTTACTTTCTCAACTTTACAGTCAAGAACCACTTAAGATAAACGCTACGGAATGATAGAGCCCATTAAAGACACAATGATTCAGAATCATTGATTTTCAGTAACATTTTAATGATGAAGTTCTTGAAAGCATTGTTATAGACGTAGACGATTCACTCACTATTCGCCAGAATTTTTTTTAACATTTTATTATCAATTTGTAAAGGCGATAAAATCTGCGAACGTGACAACTTTCATGACCGAACTTCCATTATGTTTTAGATGCCTTTATTCACGCAGTGACAAACTACAGGAAAATCGTCACATCACTAAATATTAATACGTGCATAATCTAACGTGTTTTCATTACCATGAGGTATAATTTTTTACTTGTTGAAAAAAGTTGATTCGAAAATACAATAAGTCTTATGCATCGTTTTGTTGCGATAATTTTATTCCGGAGCATTTCTGACGCAGTTGCCAACCATTCCAATCCAAAAAAGTCAAAATATTTTCATTTCTCCTTGTGCTTTGGGTGGCTGTCCCATTTGTATGTGAAATAACCTGCCCGACTCCATAGTTCATTTTTATTACCACTTAAGTTCTCAATGTTAAGACAAATTAGTTGCTTACATTCCTAATAAATCATTCACTACTATCGAAACATATACGAATTTGTCGAAAGCTGAAATCTTGAAAAACTCAAACTGTTAGATAGAACTGATAAATCAGAAAAAAATGTTTTCAATCTGCTCAAGTCATTCACTAAAATTACTTTACGAACATTAAATATACCGTCACACACTTAAATCGGATTGTTGCTGAACTTCATACCAACGACCTGTTCACATATTAAACTGCAATAGTCTACAATCAATTCCCTTTAACGTCAACACTTCCGCACAAAAATAGGCATACACCGTCAGAACAATCTTTAAATCAAGAAACACACAAAATTCACAAAATGTCTCGTAACTTCAGCAATTTAGCTGCACAGGTTTCCATTAAATTAATTGTTTCACTCGTCGGAACAGTATGCAAACTTCGTTTAGTCCGCGTTTGACATTCGGCAATTACGTTTCGGTGCGGTATAGACAATACAACATTTATTCCAACTGTAAACACTTTCTCATAAAAGAATGTGTTTTGTATTCAATAGAAGGTCACATACAAAGTGCAAAGCAACATCAACAAAACTTGGTAACATTGAAATATATTCACATTAAAGAATCCAACGTAAAATTGGACGAGACACAAACATAAATGATAGGCAAAATAGGTGCACCGCATTAGAACAAGTGAGCTGCAAAAACACCACTGAGAATTTAAACCAGGTTTAAATGGCGCATACATGGACTACCTCACAAATCCAACAATCACCCACATGACACTAATCGGGTATCTCGATATCATCAGGTATGTATGTAATTTGAATAGGAACTCGGCGACTGAGAAGCACTGTGTGATCGACTTAACTATTTGATGGAATTGATTTGAGTATAGGCGAAATGTTCAACATTGTGGCACGGATAAAATGAATTAAAATTTCAATTACCATAACTTGTACCAATAATCAAATATATAGACAATTTTGTGGACGGCACGTTTTAAAACACGATTTGCACAATAATGCCATGACGCGCATTTTTTTCTATTGAAATGCAAAATGCAAACACATGAGTGTTTAAAATTTACCATGTACACCGCAATTACATTTTACATTTTGCGATTTAATTTGTCTTCGCTTTCAGAACTCGATTGTGGATACTGCGCAATGCATTAATTTGCAAGTTACGCAAGTAGGCTCTAAACTGAGGGATTTAGTTGTAGCTTAAATACTACTTAAAATGAGCTACAACTGAGGAAGAAAGGGCATAGCGGTTTATGGATAGAGCTCCTGACTCCTGGCCCGAAGATCACGGGTTCAAATCCCGTCATGGGCGGCATTGTTTGCGATCTTTGCAATCAATGAACTTCATTAATCATAAGTTGTGTATACGAAATACTTGCTTACTAGCTGACGCAAACAAGACAATTGTAGATAACCTTTTAGTGTTATGGTTGACTGCAAACTGACCAATAAACGGAATTAACCATATATATGTAAAGCAAGATTTGCGCATTTCAAAACCCGTTATCTAGGAAGATTTTATCAAGACACATTCTATTGGACGTATCTTATATTCTAGAACTATTTTGAAAGATGGTTTCATGTTATTTGATTCGTTGATGATATTTGTTGTGGGTAGCACATGGTCCTTTTGTTAGTGTTGTTATGTCCCTCCCTGTGCGAGGCTGCTCCCTTTTACCTCGATATAACTAATGAAACGGCCCACTGAGCTACACAATTTTCACTCTTAATTATGTAAGGTTCGTTTCAATCTGTATACAGTTAATATAGTTGTAAGACGAAAAATTATCACTAAAGGAACACGTTTTATATTTTGTCTGTTATTAGTAGTATTAGTAGTATTTTAAAATGCTTCATATAATATTCAAGCACTTACATTAAATGCCTGGCATTAATGATAGAATCAGTCATGTGAAATGTTTTGAGTAAGGATACATTAATGGCAAAGCATGTTAATGATATGTTGATAATCGGTACAGAGTCAATGGTTTTCTTTCAACAAATGGTTTCATAAAGTTACCGTATCTCTAAGTAGCTTTGCATTTCGCGAGAGAACGTTTAAAGCACTCAATCGCGAATGTGAGAGATTGTTTATGACGCGATTTAGTCTGGAGAACGTGACAACTTTCACAATGACAAAGTTCAAACGGTTTGAGAGTTGATATTTCATCAATACATCAATCAATAGAATTCACAGATAAATAATTTTAAATTATTATATTTTGCTTGATTGGTACTTCAGTACGAGCTACTATAACCGTCTATATAGTTACCATTTGCCTGATCTGCATGATGCTTCACATTAAATGATATGAATCGGGAAGTAAATGTGCTCAGAAAGAGTAAGAAATGGCAAGAACTGTAAATATATATGATACTATAATAAATAATCACATTTGCTTTTTATACTTGCAGAAACACATGATTGAAAATAAATGTATTAGCTGAAGTTTGGTGTCGTTTTAAGACACAGGAATCAGTTGGTGTTTAATTATTCCACCGAAGCGCTACAAAAGAGAGAGAGAATAAGTACCTACTGGGAACACCACATACATAAGACAATGCCTCCCCGCACAGGCCTCCGGAAAACAACAATCCATAAGACATAAGGCACTTGAGGAGGTTTAAGGGTACACACATTAAGGAATAGATACGCAAACAATGGCCTGGCAGACCACAAGGAACAACCAGGATAATCAAAGTGGACAGTGAAGGAGGGGGGATTAATGGAAGGAAAATCTCACAGGACAAGTCAAGACAGCTGGCAACAATAGGCCGAAACTGGGCGGTAAAATAACATGAACGCTATATAAAGTGAGAGAATTGCACAGGGGAAAGGGAAATATAACATACATTCAAAACACAAAACGAAATTATAACCATTCAGCGAATTACAGCCTAAAGACTGTTATATGCTGTATGTTAATCAATTTATGTAAAATATTGAATCAGTTAAAGAAAAACAGGTCCACTGAAGACATATGTTCCAGACGAGCATTAAACCCAGAGTCAGCTGTATAGACTATATTTGATATTTGTGTAACAGTTTAGGACCCCAATTCTAAATATGTCAATTTAAATACAAAGGGAAATTAATATTGAGACTTTTAATATTTCGTTATCTTTATAAATTTTGTTGATTCTATTAAAGTGTGCCTAGTGTATAACTACAGCAGCCTAAACATTAATATACTTTTTTTAGATCACACGAGGGCACTTGGTTCATTCACCTAGGCATACTAGACAGTACCATTATCGATGATAATTCAAGCTGTCAATCCTGATTGTATCAAGTCTAACTCGGTTTCGTCAATGCCAGGTCGAATAAGCCCTCTCTGAGATTCCAAACCACGCGTACATCTCATTAGAATATATTCAATTAATTTGTAAAATGATGACATAATGGTTACTGAAACATCAAAATTGGATATCGTTATTTGATTTGGCCATATTATTACCTTGTACAATAGGTCATTAATACTATCAAATGATCCATATAAAGGTGATTATAGTATATCATTGAAAAGTTTGATTAACTATTAACTTCCCAATGCAAGTTCTATATAACTAAATGTAATATGACATGTACTTTTAGTTTAAACCAGCGCAACTCATTAATCTGTTAGAATTCTATGCGTTTTCCCAAATTGAGTTTGGTAATACATGTTCATATTAACTGCTAGTTGCATACTGCATGTTTTATAGCTGTCTTCATAGTTCTGACAGGGGTCACTAACTCTGGTTATTACATAATATACTGCTGGTTGCATGTCATTCGTTATAAACAGCACAGCAAAGAATATAAGAGATTAGATAACATGCATGTATTTGAAATAATTGTTTATGTGTAAGGTTTACATAATTTGTCAACAGTATTTCGGATATTTATGGCGGTCGGTTGATCCAACCAGAGCTCCAGGGTTATATACTTGTATACTATGTTCATCCACAAGCAGTCGACCTGTCCCCCCAAATACATGTAAGACAGAGGACAATTGACTTTGAATGAATGAAAATTTAGTCAAATTGTGTCAGTGAACATACGAAATTCAGTTTGGCAATCGAACGCTCTACTGCCTGCGTTGAATGGGATGGTCGAAATATCTGTCAACTTGACTAAAACAATCAACTCACCTTCGGTTGTAAAAATGCATTAAAATACATTAAAAAAGCATGCAGCAGACTTCGTCATACTTGTATTTATAGTTCAGTTAAATAATCTCAATCATAGTATAACTCAATATAACAATAGACAATTAAAATATATCAATGTGTAATACTAACACAAGTGGCGAGTCAGCTCTTTTGACTCGAATATGTGTAGTGCTCACAATAATTTCAACCATTATACAAAGTGAAATGCCGTGTTTGCGATTATTTTAGTAGGTCTAGATTTCAGACAAAACTCCCGTTAAAAGTGCTGTTAAGTAGTTGTATTGACATGCACTTACATATATCTCGTCTAGGTCAATTAGCGTGTCTTGTTCACTAGTAAGTTTACGATCCTTAATGCTTTATCAATTACAAGGTTTACAAACGTTGCCAATCCTTACACTCCTGTTCAACGACAGCTAATCACTGACGGAACTTGTCCATCGATTATACAAACAATTGATTCGTACGTAAGAATCTGAACTACCAAAGTGAAGTGGTATTTTTCCAGACTTACTGGAATATGAATTTCAATGGTTTTGGTTGCCATGAACTTGTTTGAAATGTTTTGCAGTCGTGAGAGTGCTAGGATATTAAACTATTGTTTTATTGTCATGTTAAGAAACAAAGTGCCGTTTACACTATGTGCAAATACGTTCAGGATACAGATATGTGGATCAATGTGTGAAATCCATACGCATGTCAATTTGGGCTTTAAAGTATATGTTTATTTTCCTTTTATAGTTTAACGTGAAGTCACGCATTGAATCATTGGCAGTAGAAACAAAATATTGACGCGTTTTGCTGTAGTCATACAATATATTTTGAATTTCTATTGTCCTGGCAGGCTTTTTGTAAACTGCTTCACATCAAAACATTTCATATATATACTTCGAATTACTACATTATAAAATGATACAGGCGAATACGTAGTAGAATTACGATATTCGAGGTTCAACACATGTAAATTTAGGGACTGCAAAGTTCTTGATTAAATACCGCTCAAAATAGGACGTGAAATCATGACCTTCAGATTAGAAATAAAGCGATCTAACTCTCAACCAGTACTCTTCCTCTTTTGAGTAGTATCTGTAGAAGCTCATATATTTGCGTCTTTATCATACGTTTAGTATGTGTCTTGTTTTGATTCACTCTGCTGCGGTCGGTAAATTTACCTGCATGAGTTCATGGCGTTTTTGGCGGTAGATCGACTCTTACATTCACGAATGTACATGTATTTGTTTGCCCCTTTGATTTTACTATTGTTTACCTGTATATTCATATTTTCATATTTCCCTGTGCTTTATTGGCGGCCGCGTACTTTTTTGTTGTATTTCCGGCTCGACTTCTTTATTCAAAAATACAGCATAGTTCGAGTATTTACTTTTACGTCTCAATGAATTGCTGTTTATTGCATGAAACACATCAACACTATCAAATGTATGTTACAACAGTATTACGTAATGTTACAGTGCTTTCTTCATTCATGTAATAGTGTCAATATTTACAGTCCTTGCAATCAGTTAATTTAACCAGCGTATAACAACTAAGTTTATCGGAAATTGGAATCTGAAAGAGCCAGTGAGAATTTGTAATACATTTAATGACAAAGACAAACCTACGAACTGAGTATAAATGGTATATTGTATCAATCATTTGATGATTACTATCAATACTTGTGTTTATACAAATATTGGGTAAATGATTGCTGCGCGATGAAAGTTAAAGAATTTGATATAATGCCAATAATAGTTGAAAACTATTGTAATGTCTCCATTTGGACTAATTACATCCTATTAAGAGACATAAAGAACTAAGTGGAAAATATGCATGTATCGCTGCACGTACATGTTATTGTGAATCAACGTTTCAGAAAATTCGTTCAATAAAGTCCGTATTGAATGTCCAGACATACAACTATCCTATATCTACGATACAGTTGGTCAAAATTTTGTCTCGCTGTGTGATTATACATTTCTTTATTGTTTTATATGTTTGTTAAAAGAGAGACTACATTGCTACTGGGAACGCCACATACACAAGGCAATGCCTCATCACACAGTCCTCCGGGTAAACAACTATCCCCAAAACATCAGACATGCAATGGTAAATACGTAAGGGAACAGAGGGACACGGAATGGCCCTGCCGACCTTAAATGGCAACTAATTAGAAATAAGGAGAACAAACAAGAGGGAAATTTAATGGATGGAATACTTCACGGAGCTAGCAACAAAAGGCCGACAGGGGAGAATATAACATGAAATATCAAGTGTAAGTTTCTCTTTCCCATGTGTTGTTCCTTATATATATTATTCATATTTTTCTCTCCCTCCTTTAGTCCTATGAATACTGACTATCTGGGCTTTTTGCCCCCTTGTTTCATTGATATACTCGTATGAAGTAGGTCTCGAAGATAAAATGCTTGCTTTGATTTCAGTGCATTTCATGTCAGTCGCGGAAAGAGGCCAGTTGTAGAAAGTGCAAGACTCATTGTATATATTGTGTACTTATTGGGTTTAATATTTCCTCATTGTTTCTATACAAAGGGTGTTTTGTAATATTATGTTGTATGAGATAATTAGCTATTGGAAGTAAACTATTGAAAATTACTTCATTAAAAGTTCATTTGTTTACTTTTTAATGTATAAGTACAATACAGATGGGGAGTTGTTAGTTTCATTTTGTAGGAATATTGAATAATCTCAAGTGTATTTCGTCGTGCTCGCCCGACTGCTTCATCAACAGAAGCACTTTAATGTTTTCATTAAGCTCAACGATACTAGTGGATATATGACTATTTATGTAAGTATGAATGATCATGGAATATTTAAGTACATCGATTCTATTATGTAATATATTGGTCGTTTTTATTCGAATTTTTAATAGTGTCATTGGGGGTAGCTAGCGCAAGTTCAGTGATTCACAAGACTTGGATGACGCGTGCATATCATGCAGGTAAAATCAAAGGAATTAATTTCCAAAATTGGGGTAGTGTTTATCACACAGGGTATTCTTTCTCATCAGCTGTTTTAAGTGATATTCGGGTTCGTCTGATGTGGATGTATAAATATGAGTATTTGTATTAAGTAGATTACAGTTTGATATACAATTTGGCTCATCACTATACATATATGTAGAAAATGACATTCCCTTTCTCTGAATTATGATCATAAGTATGTTAAAAGTGATAAAAGTGAAAACATGAGGAATTATCATATTATAAATTGACATGACGTTGCCAATTTTGGCAAGTGAGTGCACACTTACGTACTTAGGAGTGAACACAATATTTTGTTAGTTTATTTGAATTACGTAATTATCAACCAATACTAACTTGCACTTTCGCAAGCATCTGTCAACTATTCACATGTGGAAGACATGTCCGAGGTAAATGTCAAGGATGAACATAACGTGCCCAACTCGGGTATCGGACCCGGATCTACCGGATGACAGTCTAGCGCTATACCACCGTAGGAAGCCAGGCGGGCTACCAACTTTTTTATAGGGGAGATAATTAATCGTAAGAATAACTATAAGTACAGACAACGATATGGACAAACGTTCCTGTATAAATTCTGATATATTTGTTAAATACGTGTCAAATAAAATATACCGTATTATCAAAAGCGTTCATATTCTTTCCTACATCTAACATTCAACCTTCGCGATCATCCTCGATTTGAAATGCGGAGAGAAACGTGACTTTTACTTCTATGCATACTCTGCGTATTGGGAAAAGGGTCTATTCAAGCGTCTGGTTATATTACGTAGGTCTACGATTAAATTTTCTCAGGCAACAAGTTCATTGCTAAATGACATACATTTAGTTACAAATTTGAAGGATTATAACTGGAATTGTTTGGTAAATTTCGAAGTGAATAAGGCATATCCTATACACATGTTAAAGTGTCAAATATAAATCTAAAAAAAAACTTAATTTTGCTAAGCTATTGAGTGTTGTTTGGTAAATATTTTCATGTCGTTTATTTACGTTTATTTAAGAAAAGCATTTTATTAGTTGCAGACAAATTTTACAGCTTCCCAAGTGTGATAAATTTACTCTCTTTACGAACCTTCAGCATATTACATCAAATGCTTAAATGAATGTCATAAATAATTCCATTACAGCGAGACACGATATTATAAATTTTCTTTTAATGCTTATTACGTTTGTCGTAAATAGTCTTGGTTTCTGATATTGATTTCCAGTGGATCTAATTGTCTCCGGACTAGATTCAATGTACATTTTTTGTAATCAGAGCCCAGATGTCATTTGTATGCAACACGTCTGTGAATCAGTTGTTTTCAAAATGTTGTGGGTCTACGTAAATCTAGTTGCATGGACACAATTATTAGACTAGTGTCTCACATCTCATTACAACTTGAATCTGGCATTACTTACTCGATATTTAGATTTGAATCCGAAAACTAAATGTAAGTGTAATACTAAAATACAGACAAAGCCATGATTTGGTTGGGACATCAATTTAGAAAAACAAGAATGAAGAAGTAGAGCAGAAAATGTCACATACAAAGTGCATAGTCACCTCATAGCACAAGGACAGTCATACAAATATATACGTAGTGGTACATGTAACTATAGAGGCAACATTGACAAGAATTTAAACATAAAGAATGGGTGAAAATAGGAGTACCGCATTGGAACGGTCGGTAGCAGAAACTCCATAGTAGGTTTAAACCTTAATTAAGACTGCAACCAACCTATTACTTAATGTAAAACAACTTATTATATGATATGATCCTATACATGTATAATACGAATATCTCCATTGCACCACTCCCAAACATAAGAGACAGTAATCACAGAATAGTGCAGGCGGAACTTAAATATATCAAAGCTATTGAAAAAAAAGGCAGTCAATAATATACACAATGTACTTTTTTTGATAATAAACTAATAATTGTATTTTTAAAAGAAATAAGCGAAATTGCAAATTCCAGTTTTATCCTGCGTTGGAAAAAATTAAGGCAACATTGTGTTGACAATGAAATTTTGCAAAACCTAGACGGTAAGTATTTCTTACATATGGATAAAGTTCATGTTATATGTTCAAATAATTTTCATTGAAGAAAATTTGCTGCCCAACGGACATTTCGGTTTTCTTACATAGTTAATATTTGTATGTTGAAATGAAAATTGTACCATTTGTGAATATTTTATGACATAAATGTTCCGCGTACGAGCAATATACGGCCCAGCAATATTGCTCTTACGGGCTGGTCCCAAGCCCATACGGCATCAGCATGTATGTTACTGCACGTGCAAAGTACATGACTCTTAGGGTATACGTACGGGTTCTTACGAGCCCGTGACCACAATATCGTAACAACACGCATAGAGCACGTAGGACGTTTGTATACTAGTGACTAGGACCTCACTAGACGGTGATTTCGTACTGACTGCCCGTACAAGCCCGGGACCACATGTAGGTCGTATCTGACCGAGGCATAACGTAACTATGTTTGATCAGAACAACGCATTATGCCTAAGTAGTTTGATTTTCCTATTGAATATTGCAGCATCTTTGTAAGACACAATTTAGGACATCAAATGAACAAATGAATATTGAAGGCAGTATTTGTACTTTATTCGCATTTAATTATATTCAACGCCTTAACTTCTTAACTTAAACTTAGCCATGATGTATGACATATAGATTAAGTTTTATATCAATATCTTTGTTTAACAATGTTGACACCACCTGTCATATCGCATCGTAAGGTTTGGAAACTAATGTCATTGAAGTTTTATCTCTATGACCTAGACTATGTTTACAAGCCTCATACGATTAAGAAAAATGGCACGTAGATAATATGACATGTGTGAATAAGGAATGTGATGGAACTCCGATTTCTTGTCTTGTACGATATATTTGTGTTTCAAGTTAAAGTGTTCTGCAAAAACTAAATTCAGAAATAAAGGCACTGTGTATGCATTATATAGTAAAACTGATTAAACTCATCACTGCATGTTTCACAGCGAGAACACTGACGGCCAATAATGAACCATTTTGTTAGTTTTTCATTTCACGTGTATGTTTAAGTAGGACAAGGGCATATTTTTGCAAATATGTTATTACAGCGTTCATAAAGCACACGCACAAATTAAATACACTGAACGACGGGAATAGTAATTTGACGATTTACTGAAAAAGACGTTAATGCATTCACTTATAAGTCAATACCATGTTTATTTCATATATTTGTCTTAAAGCCGATTTATTCTTCAATGATAGTTGGTTGGTAATAAAATGACATACTTTTGCATACAGACCGACTCCTTGTGACAGGAATAATACAGAGAAGGTATAATCTGGTTTGTGGTGCTAGTCGTGTTTGAAGAAAGTAAAATAAAAATAACGTTATAATCAAACCATTAATAATACTCCATGTCTCATTTAAGCATGCTGCCCGCAGCCCGGAGGTTCTATCATTCGATGACATTTGGCTACGGTTAATTGTTTAACATGCGGCGGAGCAGTTGTCAGCTGACTGCGGAAGGGTCACTTGGTATTGAGTGATAATTAATTCCAGAGAACCGGTAAGTTTTAACTATTCGCGTAGCTACCACAACATATAACTGCAATCAGACTCCCGAAATGTATTAAGGCGATATTGATATAATGAAACGTTGATGCACATTTTCAATATTGTTTGACATTTATAGAGTAATTTATTTGAATGAAAAAAATAAGTTTCAAATATAATTTGCATATATTACAATCGACAAGAAGGAGCACTACTGAGTAAATACGTATCTAACTCAGATTGCACAACATAGACACAGTTTAACTTTTCGGGTTTAAAAGATTCGTAAGAGGTATATTGACATGTTCTTTTTCGGTTATACGTTTCGTTTACAGTTTTTACAGCAGGATCCCCACATTTCTTGATAGATGGTGCTACCAGCTTCGTTTGTCTACCAGAACAACCAACATTGGCCAAACATATTGACGGAATACAAGCTGTTTAAGTGAGCCTCCACTTCTGTCACTGCTATTGTTTTGTTGGCCGCCAGATAGTGTCGAGTAGCTGCAGTATTACTGCTGTTACTGCTAGTATTGCTGCTACTATTGTTACTGCTAAATTCACCGACTTATCAACGACTATTTGATCTTTTTTGTCCGGAAAAGATATATTATGTTACCGTAAAAATACAACTTAGCATATATTCATTTCGTCGTACAATGTCCTATTTACAAAGAAAGTCGAAACAAATGAATTAAACGCTTTTATTGACAAAATCCAAATATGTTCAAATTTTTACAATTAATTACTAGTGAAAATGTTACCGAAATTAGAAACCTAGCCATTTTCGTACACCACGCTTTCACTGAAAGACAAAACCAGCATGCAATGGTGACTTATACATGTTTTGTCTAAACATATTTATTCTTGATGTTGTAATGCAATGTTGTTCTATATACCCTAAATGATTGTGCTACTTGTGTTTGTACATGTATGTTTTATATGTATATGTATATGTGTGTGTGTGTGTGTGTGTGTAGGGGTATATGCATATTATGTACATGTATATACGTGTATATCTATATATGTATGTGGAATATGTATGTGTATGTATGAGTAAATATATATGCTCATGAATTGTATGGCTCAACAATATGTTGTATTGCATTATAATAATTCTATGTCATACTATTTTGGCTTACATATGTTGTTTTATAATTGTTATATGTAATATATGCCTTAATTTTGCGGTATATTACATACACTATCTCTCCCGAGAACGCCATTTGTCACGATGCTTATTACTGTAAAAAATGATTATTGCTGCTTTGTAAAAAATACTTTTCAGTGTTCAATTCACAAATAAATATATCTATCTATATAAATTGCATAGGATCCTTTTAGATGACATATTCATCTTGCATTTCGTTAAAACGAGATATTTATGTACAAATATTCGGAATTAATAGAAAATTAGTTTATAGTTATTAAATCTTTCGTTCGTTAAAAAGAATTAAAAGGTATTAAGGGTTCAATGTAAGGATCCAGATTTCTTAAAAATTATATTGTCCCTGAAGGAGCTCCGTAAAAGCTGACAGTTAAAGTGATCGCTATAGTTCACACGTTGCACACTGGCCTACTAAGTACTGTCACGATAAACCAAAACTAGCAGTGTAATTAAGATAACGTAATCATAACTTGTTGTAAGAAGAATAAGGACGTTCTACTGTGTTACTTTCTCTGTACCTGGATATAATGAGGTTTCAAAACGTTGTTATTTACGGTATGTAATTGTGTACCTTCGATTATAGACGTTTGAAGTAAAGTGAATTGAAACTTATTTAGTTAACACACATACGTAAACAATATCAAATGTTCAACAAATTCCATATTTCGAGTTATTGTTCAGAAACACACTAAACACAAAGTGCAACGCCATCGTAGCGACCCTCTCTTGAGTACCAACCTCCTTTCAACAACACTATCAATCTAATCGTACTATGATAACATCCAAAAAATCTCTAGAGCATGACACTCTCAGTCGGCATATCATAAAGGGTGATACTCTGGAATGTCATATGTATACGAGTATGAGTTTGCTCATTATGCCAAATAGATTATGGACACAGTAGATTGATGATTGAATTCTGAATGCTTGCTATGTAGAAGTTAAAATGCACATGCACTACGGAGTAAATCAATACTACACAAGTATTATCGCACAAATGACATACTTTGCGATCTAATCCAATCATACGTGGATACGTTATTTTTAAGATAATAACTAACTCACAAGGTTTATATTACATTGTATGGCAGGTTTGTCTATGATAGTACTGACACTTCATGGACTACTTTGTGGTGAAGAACGACGACTTTTACTACACAGTAATGATGATATTGCCATGGAGTTTCAGATGTTGAGACAAGAAATAGAGACTTTGAAAGTGAATCAGTCACAAGAAATTGCGATGTTGAAGTCGAATCAGTCACAAGAAATTGGGATGTTGAAGGCGAATCAGTCACAAGAATTTGCGATGTTGAAGGCGAATCAGTCACAAGAAATTGCGATGTTGAAGGCGAATCAGGCACAAGAGATCTCGATGTTGAAAGCAAACTATACACAAGACATGTTTAGTGTTAAATCACAACTTACTGGTATGTATGTAAATATATACGCCAAACAGTAATATATATTCTAACAGACATGTCTTGTGTAAAACATAATGCCATTACAGTAATATAAACGTTACAAATTTTTTAATGAAATTGATGAACAGTATTACACAGCATACTTTTTTTCGTACGATGTTGAGGGGTCGCAAACAATAGCATTGATAAAATTTGCAAACTATTTTTTTACAGAGAGGGGCTCTACATATATACGATGGGGACGGACTACTTGTGCTGGAAATAACACGCTGAAGGTTTATTCTGGTAGGTAAATAATTGGTTTTATATTTCAGCTTAAAAATGCTGACATATTTAATAATATACACAAGGTAAGCGAACAATACTTGTCATTACGTCTATTCACCAATTTGACATTCATATGTGACTTGCTTTAATCTCGCCTTACATTTAGTAAGTTTTAAGAATCAAAAGAAACAAATGCATATCTTTGTGAACGCGTCATGCAATATCCTAGTTAATGTTTATTATACACAATGCAGGATACACAGCAGGATCCCCATATGACGTGTCAGGTGGTGCTGCCAGCTTCGTCTGTCTACCAGAACATCCAACATGGGCAAAATACCTGGACGGAATTCAAGATATCGGTGGGTTTATAAGTGGAACAGAATATGAGCCTACGTCCTTTAAGCCTTTTCCACGACCAATTGGTGACGAAGATGCACCTTGTGTATTGTGCAACACTCCACGCTCTGTTACTGTGATGATTCCTGGGCGAACAGATTGCAACCAAGACTGGACATTAGAATACACCGGATACCTCATGACTGGCCATTACACCTTCAATTCAGCAACCGATTATGCTTGTGTTGATGCCGATCCAGAAGCCGTGCTTCATGGGGAGGCGAGTCAACATGGAAAACTTTTATATGTTACAGAAGTCAAATGTGGATCTCTGCCATGTCAGGAATATCCGAATGGACGTGAGCTAGCTTGAGTGGTATGTTCGAAATAAATATTGTTATACAACATAACATACTGTTGTACTGTTTATTCATTTCCAAACGACTTAATTAGTTATACTGCAATATAAATAGTCACAAAGAAATCTCGCGTAACGAAACATCGACAATTTTAAAGTCTCTTGACGTCTCAACAGTGTCAGCGGTGCCCAATTCATCTGTAGTTTAGTTTTATTGTAACTTGGATATGATTCCTCACTTAAACATGATAAAATATGGTTAAATTGATTGCTTCATCTCTGAATTCATTATTAACATTTATTCAAATCGTTACCTTATATTATTCTGTACTCATTACATATGCTTTACTGAATTTGTTATTATTCGAAAGACAATCCCAGTAAATTATAACAGTTAGTGACGTCAGAAGTGTCCGTTTTACTAACGAAATGTACGTAAATTCGGTATTCAGTATATTCCTAAGCAAACATAGCAGACACAATTTATGTTTGGGTATTATACTACTCGTATGTGTTCACATTTCATCCAACTTGTTACTGAAATAAGTGTCAGGTATTTATTCCTGATCATGCAGTTGTTTCATTTTTATATTAGTTAAGAAATGCCTAGCGTGCAAATCAGTATACCTTTCTTTATTAGACTCAGTGTCGGAAAGTTGATATGGTTAAACATCTATCATTAAGAAAATGGGTCACACACAATATTCAACGCGCAGTTAACATTAGCAAACATGTTTCACAATGAGCACGACACACTGTCAACGTATTATCTCACTGTCAGACTAATTTTGTTTCACAATCGATGTAAACTAAACAAGGTCACTGCTTTGTGTAATACAGATTACTGTTCGTATTAAAAGACATGGTAGCTTAACAATTAAATATAAAGATAAAATTGGTTAACTTGTAAGGACCAAACTCTTTTGTTTGTATTTGCGTTTATTTATCGTCGCCATCGGTTTCCCATATGGGCGACGCCTCCAGATGAATGTTAATCATATTAGATTTTTTGAAGGATAGTGCATGATACAGGAAATACCCCAGTTCCAGAAGCACCCCTGGTTCTTTTATCTGCTCGATGTAAAGCATCATACACGGGACCTCGGTTTTTTGAAGTCTCGTCCGAAAGACTGTTAGTACGGTAAGTGATGGAGCGGGGAATCGAACTTGCGACCCCGAACAAACTTTCATGGCACTGTAAGTATAAATACAACAGGTAGAGTTCAAACAAAACGATTATTTTAAAATCTTAATTTATGGTTACCTTGAATCTGTAACAGTGTACAATTCAATACTTTTTTACTTCTATGATTTTTACCGTTATCTAAATAACGTTGTCAGATTATGCGAATTATGCATCTACTTTTTAGACTGGGGCGTTAGCTCCATGTCTTCAGTAACCGCAATTATGGAAACAGCCGTATCAGAGTTAGACACATTTGATAGTTACACAATTCCCACAGCCAGTGCGAATACACATCCTAGTATCAGAGTTAGACACATTTGATCGGTTTACAATCCCCACAGCCAGTGCGAATACACATCCTAGTCTATATTTAGACAGACGAGTCGACATGTGTTCAGAGCCATTCAGCGAGTCGTTGTAAGACAGTAAACATGTGTAAATTACCTTTATGCGAGTGTGCATTGAATAAGCTTTCATTGTCATAGAAAAGCCGCCAAGACTATTGACATTGCTAGAAAAACTAAATAAATCGAACGTAAGTGACTATCGTTGCGTCGGCATGCCAAAATTATTCCGATGCCTGTAAATGTGTAGTGATTTAAGGTCATTTAAACAACTGTACGTGCGGAATCTGTGTATATTTTGAAATGCGTCATATCGTTACTTGGCATCTTGTTAATCAGATTCGCCACGCTATTTTTAAAATGTATCAGTACAAGCCTCGATGAATGAACGAAACACTGCCTTCTGTAAGTGCTACACTTTTAATGACATGAACTAAAACCGATTAGCTAGATAGTCAAAATTTCCTTCGACGCGAAAGGCTATACACTGGGTACACATTTTATTGGTTTAATACTGGAAAATACCCATCTATTATAGACTCAGTACTCGCGTGATCGTGTCGACCAATGGCATTTAGTATCAGGAACGAACGGTGATTTCGTAAGGTCAAATATCAAAATTACTGGGTAATACAGCAGCGGGTGAATGTAACGGTAGAAGAATCAAAGCGCTGTGTGGAGCGTATAGTCATACATGCACGCTTTGAAATTAAAATTGCTTGTAAGTGAACCACTCCCTCTTTCCATCCCCAAGCGAGACAGTGCAATGCTTCTACAATCACTGCCTGAGAAGTCTTTACGGGTCCCAAGAAACTTCGACTGCCCCAGTATTTCTGCGCTTTCAGCGCTTTGATTATTGTTGTAATACAAACTTATTTGTAATGACGAATAAGTCTCACTTTCTCTCAATTGGAACCCGTCATCAAATTTTATGTTTGATGTAGAAATGTTGCTAGTAATATCCAGTACAACTCAATAAAATGCAATTAAGTGATGGCGAGTGGCTTAAACTAATTATATTTGTTATTTATTTGAAAAGTACACCTTTATAATTTGATTCATACATGTCTTATGGGTTCTTATCTCCTTCAGAATACATAACACATTCTCGTTTGTTCCATGTAGGGAATTTGACTTATAAAGAGGTCTGTCTGGGAAAGCATGGTCTTGTGAATGTGGCGTTCCCTGTACCAACTTACGTCTTCCTATATTCATTCATTGCAAAACAATGTCCATTAACCATAATTATGCCTGTCAGTTATCAGTACGGTTTGTCTATTTCAACAAACAATCATATTGTTTTATATATACGTTCATTTTGTGTTAAATATCTACATTTCATGTTCATATTGGAGTGCGTTACACGTTAATTTGAACGAAATGGTCTCTTAAAAGAGAGAGAATAAATTGCTACAGGGAACGCCACATGCATAAGACGTTAATGTTAATGTACAGTGATAAGTACATAGCTAAGACACACAGTACGAAGAAGACGAGCTGACGAAATTCCGCATTCACAGTCACCCCAAAAACAAAAGGGGTTAAACATATGTACATACAAGTAAACAAATTCAAAACAAAAGGATGAATATACAAACATAATAGTGGGTCACGATAGGCGAGTACAACCTTTGAACGGTCAGTGGCAAAATACCATGGAGGCTAAAACTTAATTTAAATGTACAGTAAATAATCAATTCCACGGTGGACTTTTACCCACCATTTACTTTTCGTACCTTAACCAGTATATACTTATCTATTGAATTTAGTCTCATTACGGGACTGCTTTGGATCTACGCTATAAATTATTCAGCACTGAAAGCATTCATTCCACCATAGGAAGGGTTTATCAACAACCAAATAACCAAGCAAAATGTTACAAAATGTCATTGCAATCCGAAACAACATCATCTACACCCAATGTTTTATAATTGATGATAGCCAGACGCATGAATGATTTGTGAATCCTAGACGATCCACGACACAATAATTAAGATATATATTCGATAATACATGTAACAGATCCGTCAATATGCCCATTATAATTTCTATTTGCATGGAATATATCAGTAAAGTTAATAGTTCATCAGAAAGACATTCAACCTATCAAACTATGAATGTTCATTGCATGATAGTCGTAGGATTGAATTGACATTATTTCTTCGTATTGCTTCATATTGACCGATAAGCTGTAGATTTAGATATCTGCGCCTGTACTATGATTGCTAATGAGACTAAATAAGAGAGGAACTAATTGGAATGTTCTCCCATTACAGAGAGGTGCAGATATCAATACTATCATAGAAGATTAACAGCATACTATCATGAAAAGACACTTACTGACTAATTGACGTTTGGGAAACTGTTTTGTCTATTACTTGTTCCTCGTAAAATTCATTTATGTCTGTAGGAAAAGTTACGCTTTGCAACACGTGTTTAATCATGATCAACCTAATTATGTAAACAGTAACCCCAATTGTTTCATTTTGTTGCAAAATGAAAACCATTACGGCTTTAACCTTCCAATATACAATAACAATATGTTCATACAAAGACGTGGTTATAACATCAGCAAGATCATTTTTAAACAATTGCTTTATGTTTATTGGCGCCGCCCATGAGGGCGGGGCCTTTAATGGAATCACGAAATGTTTGAGACTATGGTAAGAGCATCTAATTATAACTGAATCTATTTATTATTAAGGGTTAAACTGCAGTAAATATTACACGTTACTTTTTGTATTTTTATGATTTAGAAATAAAATATTTTTAATGCATTTGTATTGTCGAATAAATGTCTTTTACAAAGTTAAAACGATATGTTTATGATAAATACTTGCTGATTCCCGAAAAATAGGACGATTCTACATAAACAGCATGTGTGTTAGGTGTCGAAGATAAAATAAAAAAAAATTAATTATATAAAACTTCATTTTCAATTTACTTAATTATCGAATATTTTGAGGGATTAAGACACTTGGCGAATCATAAATAGACACCACTTAAGGATAGAGACAAAATATTTGTTCATGCGGAAGGCAAGAAGATAATTGTTAAAAAACGTTCACCATCATCTGCGTTCCATGTATTAGCGGTAAGTACCATAAATGTTTTTTTTATACCCCCACAAACGAAGTTTGAGGGGGTATATAGGAGTGAGCTTGTCGGTCGGTCGGTCGGTCGGTCGGTCGGTCGGTCGGTCGGTCGGTCTGTCGGTCTGTCAGTCTGTCGGTCTGTCGGTCTGTCGGTTTTCATGGTTTCCGGACGATAACTCATGAAAGGCTAGACAGATTTGAAAATTTTTTGGTACACAGGTGTAACATCAGAAGATACAGGTCAAGTTCGATATTGGGGCTGGTGGGGCCAAGGTCAAGGTCACTGTTACTAAAAATAGTTTCTCTTACTTTCACTTACTGTTTTCATGGTTTCCGGACGATAACTCATGAAAGGCTAGACAGATTTGAAAAATTTTTGGTACACAGGTGTAACATCAGAAGATACAGGTCAAGTTCGATATTGGGGCTGGTGGGGCCAAGGTCAAGGTCACTGTTACTAAAAATAGTTTCTCTTACTTTCACTTACTAGCAAATGGTTTGTTTTTAGTTGTAAGGCCACTACTTTTATATAAATTGGTTTACAAAACCGGCGGGTCTAATTTTCCGAAAAGTAGAAAAAAATAAAAATCGAATTTCACTTTTTTTTCAAAATTATTTTCCCGACCGTATCAAAACATTGTAAATCTTAACTATTTTACATAATTTCGTTGTTTTTTCCTAAAATTTGAGATTTGTATTAATAAACAAATGATTTAGAAGTGTTTTGCCACAGACAACTGAATAACAACAGTTAAAATACTCGAAATATACGACAATGACCATGGCGAGTAACTGCGAAGTTGCATAAATTTCGGATACGCTTATTTTCGGATAAGTGTTCGTTTTTAAAGTTTAATGTCAACTTGATAGTATGTAAGCTTGTAATAAGAGTCTTAAAGGTTTTCTTTTGCATTTTTGTTTACTGTTGTCAGTAGACATACAGAATTTTCTTGTTATGTAAACAGTGCAGTCAGTGACTTGCCCAGAAAATTTCAGTTACAGAATATCAATTTATCATGTGTCACAATATGTTATCTATTGCTTCAAGTTCATGACTCCCCTAGAATAATATGGCAATTTTATTTGGCTGGTAAGAAAAGACATTTGCTTTTAATCAAGTCTGTTTTTCAATTTGTATTTCACTTATTGAACTCTGGTTGACAGTGGCAAATTTTTAAGAAATTGACATTGCTAAACTTCATATGGATTTTTTTCACTTAAAATGATTCGAAATGAACTATTGAACAGTAAGAAAGATGAATCTATCAGTCTGATTCTGACACATGTTTACAGTAATTGGCATGGTTAAAATAATTCATATTTTTTCTCAAATATGTATTTTGATATTCAGCATAGCCTTAAAGCAAAACAAATGTCTGGCTGGGCGATATCAAATGTATCTTCGAAAAAAGTGTAGTATATATACATGTTTTCTAGTCAATTTCATTGATGTTCTCAAAGTATGTTTTATATGCACAGTATGTAAGATTTAAACAGTGTGTTTAATTAGAACTATGAAACTTTGTGTGTATTAATACATGTTTAAATAGCAGTTTAAGAATTAAAATGTCAAGTAAATGATATAAATTTTCAATGTTGTTAATCATTTCTCTGATTTTCACCCTTTTAGAGTATGTTTTGGGACTTTTTTCCTTTTTTTTTTTTTTTTTTTTTCAACCACCCATGCAGTGGACATTTTCCCCAAAAATTCTTGTAAACCAAAAAATAAAAAAGGAGTGGCCTAAACGACTTATCTTTCTGTGAAAATAACTGTTATTTCTAGCATATTGTTTGATATATTTTGCATTGATTTAGTTCCATTTTGCCCAGCTTTTTGTGAGCAATTCTATACAAGTTCAGTTTTTTATTTCACAGGAACTGTTGATTAGTTCTTACTGTTCTGTTGGCAGCATTTTTGGTTTATTACATTCAGATACTAGCAAATGGTTTGTTTTTGTTGTTGAAGACTCGCCTTTCAGTGAAAATAACGGGATTTCTTTTAAAATCCATTGAAATAAGGCATAATATAATGTTATATCCAGGTAGTTTGATTATTTGATTAAATCTGTGAAACTGCAGTCAAGGACAATGGAACAAAATGTCTTGATTGCGAATATAAATTGTATCAATTTAATACGCTTTGTTGCTATATTTGTTCGAATTTGAATGCAAAATGTTCAGATCTTGGGAGTTAAAATCAAATATATTGGTGTTACTAGTTCATACTCTAGTCGAATGTATCATTATATTTCTTTGTGACAAAGTGCTATATATTACTGTTCATTTTTTCTATTTTATTGATTTTGACCTGACTCCCATACTGTGGTATTCATATCACCTCCGAAATATTAAAATGTACACAATTCTTATTATAACCCCACTTCAAAATATGCAATGGGGGCTATATGGGAATCACCACTTGTTCCGTCATGTCACATAACATGGTTTTCCATGAATTATTTCTACCAAGCCTAGTTGTGTATATTGTCGGCACATTCTGATTGTGGTCCTGTAGTGATAGATAGTGATAGATAATTTCATTGTCTTGACTGGCGGCCATCTTTGAATTTATCAAAAATATGTCTGACAAAGCGGTATTGTGGGGGTATTAATCACCTTCAGTGATAGCTCTAGTTTGTTTTACTTCCGTATAAAACTAACAAGTTGTAGTCGAAATTTCGCACTCTATGAGTTATATTACACAGACACGTGTCAACTGTTGTACTAATCTAAGATAATTTGATATCGTACTGATGTTTTTGGTTAAAATGATATGTTACATACATATATGCATCATACATCATATATGTAACTGTTGCTAATAACATTTTAAACTATTGTACTTCTTTGTCACCATTGCTTAATGGGTTGTTGTTCATTAAAACTTTTTTGTGTGTAATGGATTAATATACTTCTAATACAATGTTAATGTAATTATCAAACGGATGAATTATATTGTATTTATACGCAATGGCTATTAATACGATAACTTTTGCTTTTCTTGCTGAAAAATTGATTATCACAGACATATAAAGTTTATATGTCCATGTCACCGACACTAATTGTTTTAACATGTGTTGCCATAACCGGAACAGTTTACGGTGTAAGTGCGCATACGTATCTTAAAATGTCACGCTGCTTATCGCAAATAGACTTCTATATCTGTCACCATTTTTGTTCACAAGTGACGGAATTAGATTCATTTTATATTGTGGAATAAGATGTGAATTTCTTTAATTATGACGACAACGATATCATTTAATATATACATTACAACATAGTTTCCAGTCGGAACACCTCGATAACATTTTTTTAAAGAGTTCTATTTGCGAACTTGCGGAAATGTACTTTTGAAATAGCTAAGATGATCCGACTGTAGTTTGCTTGCTGACCCGATCCAACGCGTAAAAACGTCTTAAAACAAAACAAAATTATGTATTGCTACACAAATCAAAGACAACCATGAAGATAAATACTATTTATTGTATTGTTGTTAAAATGTCAATAATGGTTGATGTATTACATAGATAAAAACCTTATATGTTAATGTAAATATAAATTATTATTCAAATCCACGATGTGGAATAGTAATATATATATATTAAAAAAAGTACCCACAATTATTTGTATTTGCAATTTTAATTGGACATTGCACGACAAAGTGTGTATAACAAATGCTAAGTGAAACGAATTCGTTGTTTTGTTTCTCTATTTTATTTCCTGAGCAAAAAAATTGCCTATCACATTGTTCGTTTTCAATACATAATGTTTTAAGCGTTTATTGGATACATAGATCTAAGATAGCCCGTGGCTACATGTTATTGTGTTATACCAGTATCAGTCGGTGATCATCGGAAAATTTACGATCACTTACGGAAACTACCGACAGACAAATCGTCTACTGACCAATAGCCCCATCGATATCGATTTGCATCGGCTGCATTTATCTGATGAGCGACATAGTTGTGTATGTTTATATTTTCATGTCTCCAGCTTTTCGGGTGCATGCATTGTTTACAGCACTTCATGTTTGAGGTCTATATCTACTTATATTATACTCAATGCCTTAAAAGTATTATGACAACGAAAAAAACATTATTTGCTGCTGATAATCCTCTTGAAATATTTTTTTTTTTTAGATTCAAGTTGGTGACGGTGTGGATGCAAAGTGGTTGATTGGAGGATGCTTATTAGGCAATCGTTAAAAAATTGAAATGAGTATGTATCGTTCATGTTATAATTTCTATAATGTGTTATTCACTATGTGAGTGCACATACTAGTTGAATCGTGGGCGGGGGGGGGAGTTGCGGTTAATTTATTCAGTGTTAACATAAATAAATGAAATTCATTTATATGTATAATTTATTGTACTTTTATCTAATTGGTAATAAAATGATATGTTTTCAGTAATTTGATTACAATGAAGTCAGCTAAGGTACTGCATCATGTCTGTTTTGTTCTGTAGCCACATTTCTAATCACAGTAATGTATGTCTTGAAGTGTAGGACATATTTTGTTTTTCATGTAACTTACACAACAATTAAAAATGAACATCTGAAGAAACCAAAAAACATGATTAAAAGATGCCTATGCTATTTTTCTCTGCAGACTCTCATAATACGCCTTCCTAATACGATAAGTACATTAAAATAAAGTCATGTTTGTGGAACACGAAAAATCGGTCAATGGCGCTACCGGGAGTCGAACACGGGTCTACGGATTTCCGGTTCGTTATGCTAACCACTACACCACAACGACATGACGTCATTTCCGTGTAAATTTAACTTATATAAAGTTGATTAAGGTTAACTACTATTTGGACGAAGTACTGGGCTTACCACAATGAAGTTTTACTCTATCGTTTTACATCAATGTGACACTGGCTTCTAATTCTTTGATTGTGAAGTTCAGAGTTAAAGCTCACCACAGGCAGGATTCGTGGTTAAAATATACAACTCATGAGTATAGTGTTCTACCAATTGATCCTTATGTCTACCACAAACACTAATGTGACTATGTATTCGTAATTTGTAATCTAAGAAAATATATTTGTATAGCACTTCGATTATTTTTTTCAGTGTATCATGTGGAGTTTGATTTTGACAGAGTCAGATTAAAAACCACGGAGGAAAAATGTCAGTGTTGTTCATCAGTAAGCTGCACTGGAATTGGCTATGCTCCTCACTACAGTGGGACTTAGCTCATAATTCGACGAATGGCGTTTGTTACATAGTGCAATGACTTTGAACGAAAAGAAGTACGGCATCAGCTACAGCATTTAATATTATATACAGTAATTGTTCAAATGTAGAATAGTATCTACCAGTCCAGTGTTCCCTTTGTTTAAATGATGAATATGTTGTGACATAAGAGATGTGATCAATCAGTTTCTATATAAATAGATATTTGGTCAATTTCTCTTAGAACGATCTCAGATATTTGGTCAATTTCTCTTAGAACGTTCTAAGGTTTTTGGGCCAATTTCTCTTAGAACGTTCTAAGGTTTTTGAATATTTTCTCTTAGAACGATCTCAGATATTTGGTCAATTTCTCTTAGAACGTTCTAAGGTTTTTTGGTCAATTTCTCTTAGAACGTTCTAAGGTTTTAGCCAAATTCTCTTAGAACGTTCTAAGGTTTTTGGGTCAATTTCTCTTAGAACGATCTCAGATATTTGGTCAATTTCTCTTAGAACGTTCTAAGGTTTTGGGGCCAATTTCTCTTAGAACGTTCTAAGGTTTTTGATTATTTTTCCCTTAGAACGATCTCAGATATTTGGTCAATTTCTCTTAGAACGTTCTAAGGTTTTTGATCATTTTCTCTCAGAACGATCTCAGATATTTGGTCAATTTCTCTTAGAACGTTCTAAGGTTTTTGGGTCAATTTCTCTTAGAACGTTCTAAGGTTTTAGCCAAATTCTCTTAGAACGTTCTAAGGTTTTTGGGTCAATTTCTCTTAGAACGATCTCAGATATTTGGTCAATTTCTCTTAGAACGTTCTAAGGTTTTTTGGTCAATTTCTCTTAGAACGTTCTAAGGTTTTTGGGTCAATTTCTCATAGAACGATCTCAGATATTTGGTCAATTTCTCTTAGAACGTTCTAAGGTTTTTGGGTCAATTTCTCTTAGAACGTTCTAAGGTTTTAGCCAAATTCTCTTAGAACGTTCTAAGGTTTTTGGGTCAATTTCTCTTAGAACGATCTCAGATATTTGGTCAATTTCTCTTAGAACGTTCTAAGGTTTTTGATAATTTTCTCTTAGAACGATCTCAGATATTTGGTCAATTTCTCTTAGAACGTTCTAAGGTTTTTTGGGTCAATTTCTCTTAGAACGTTCTAAGGTTTTTAGCCAAATTCTCTTAGAACGTTCTAAGGTTTTTGGGTCAATTTCTCTTAGAACGATCTCAGATATTTGGTCAATTTCTCTTAGAACGTTCTAAGGTTTTTGGGTCAATTTCTCTTAGAACGTTCTAAGGTTTCTGGGTCATATTCTCTTAGAACGTTCTAAGGTTTTTGATAATTTTCTCTTAGAACGATCTTAGATATTTGGTCATTTTCTCTTAGAACGTTCTAATGTTTTAGCCAAATTCTCTTAGAACGTTCTAAGGTTTTTGGGTCAATTTCTCTTAGAACGATCTCAGATATTTGGTCAATTTCTCTTAGAACGTTCAAAGGTTTTTGGGTCAATTTCTCTTAGAACGTTCTAAGGTTTCTGGGTTATATTCTCTTAGAACGTTCTAAGGTTTTTGATAATTTTCTCTTAGATCGATCTCAGATATTTGGTCAATTTCTCTTAGAACGTTCTAAGGTTTTAGCCAAATTCTCTTAGAACGTTCTAAGGTTTTTGGGTCAATTTCTCTTAGAACGATCTCAGATATTTGGTCAATTTCTCTTAGAACGTTCTAAGGTTTTTGGGTCAATTTCTCTTAGAACGTTCTAAGGTTTCTGGGTCATATTCTCTTAGAACGTTCTAAGGTTTTTGATAATTTTCTCTTAGAACGATCTCAGATATTTGGTCAATTTCTCTTAGAACGTTCTAAGGTTTTTGGGTCAATTTCTCTTAGAACGTTCTAAGGTTTTAGCCAAATTCTCTTAGAACGTTCTAAGGTTTTTGGGTCAATTTCTCTTAGAACGTTCTAAGGTTTTAGCCAAATTCTCTTAGAACGTTCTAAGATATTGCCTGCTTGTGTGTTTTGATAATGCAATTATGTGTAATTTTACTGAAAATAATTTGAAAATAAAGAGAGTTTGACAACCATTTGTACTTTTTCGTCTTCATTTTCATTTTTATATGCATAATACACCGTGAAAAATGCTTAAAACAGGGGGTAAAACTGGGAGTAGTGTACGAAGTCCCTTTTTAAAATATAACGTGTTTTATATCAATATTAACACATTGGTACATGTAACGTAGATATTTATGCAAGTTAAGGTGTTAAAAAGGAAATACACGCCAATGATAGTATGAAAATGGACTATTCCAAAACATTTTTCCGCCATTACGCTATTCCTAAACATTGTGCCGCCATTAGACACGCTTGAAAGGAACGCAAGAATGGTAAGAGGGATTTTTGGTAATTTTCATCACGGTTGTGTGCTATGTTGTTAGTTATTTCTTATAGCACCAGTTTTGCGGCGCCCTTGGATGCTTTGCATCAATGCATTTCTTGTACTTGTTTGTAGCACCAGATTTTTTCTACAATAATTGCTTGTTACGACTCGTAACACAACACTTGTACATGTACGTGAAGTACTTCAATTTGTTCTTATCGAAAACCTTTAATATACCGATAGGAAACTAATAAGTTTCGAATCCATTAGGCAAGTAAGAGTGATGTCTCAGGTTTGAAGCTTTCTGTATAGATAAACAACATTTTATGAGACAGTCACCAACAGAAATGAGCAACTGGACTAAGTGAAAGGGGATGTAAAGTGTTTGATGCACTGAGCCCAAACATTATACTGAGCGATTAAACTGATAAATATTTATTTAATAACTCTGATCATACATTTTTCATGCCCATGAATTTTATATGAGTAAAATGTCCCATTCCCAAGACACGATATTTTCACAAAGATCCCTACGCTACGAAATCAATTTTTTTTTAAAAAGGACGAGTATTTCCGATAGGGTCTTAAAACGGACAACATGGCCCGTATTCACAAACGTTTTAAGACTGAATCTCTGACTTTAATTCTACAAAATTAGATTTACAAGCATTTCGTTTTCATTATATTTCAACAGATCAATGTTTGGCTGAATATTTCTTGTTACTCACTCAACACTTTTGCCATGTTTTATCAAAACATATTGTGAAACAATAACGTAGGAACAAAATGAATTTTTTTAAAAGAGAGAAAACAATAAGCTACAGGGAACGCCACATACATAAGACAGTGCCTCCTCACGCAGACCTCCGGGAAAACAACGCTCCATAATACATAAGGCAATTGAGGGGGTTAAAGGGTACATACGTTAAGGAACAGAGGCACTAGGAATGGCCTGGCAGACCATAAGGACTCAAAACATGACTTTAGCCTCAGTCACACCGGATCGTACGTTTTCTGGATCGTGCGACTGGTGGCAATTTGGCCGAGGTACGACCAATCGGCAATGTTTGCTGCGATCTCCATTTGCGATCGCATACTGCGATTGCTCTTAAGACTGGTGGTACATGTAGGTCATCGTACGATCGGTGGTGTGCGTGGTCGGGCGTTCACAAACGATTGGAGAAGATATCTTGTGAGATCAATCGTAGGTTATCGTGCGACTAATAGTGGCACTCCGCGACCGATCGTGCGACCTCTGATTACCTACGATTTATCTTGTGATCGATCTTCTCCAATCGTTGGTGATCGCACGAACACTCGCACCGCCGATCGTACGATGCCTACCACCAGTCTTAAAAGCAATTGATCGGTGGCACCACCAATCGCCCGGTGGCAGGACCGGTAGCACGATCGATCGTGCGACTACTTGACCCACGATTATGCACGACTGGTGGTGCTTCAATGCGCGACTGGTGGTACGACCATGTAAGACTTGTATGCGACCTCTTACGATTTGGAATCGCAGGTCAGAAGTTTTGAACATGACCATCGACCTTGCTGCGACTGATTTTGCTCTGGCGATTACCCACGACCTCTGCGACCAGTCGTGCGCTCTATCTACGATTTGCCCACTATTCGAAATTGTTTCGGTCGCAGCTAGGTCGTAACCTGGTCGTATGACCGGTGTGACTGAGCCTTTTATTTCTCAATTCACCTTTATTTGTGGCGTTAATTACAATGTTACTAATACAGCAACCTAAATAAATAATACACTTAACGTCATTAAAAACGCAATTATTTCACTTATATATATATATATATATCTATGAATGATTGCACAAAAGGAGTAAATAAAATTGAGACCAACTACCGGTGTGAAGTTTGCATTGGAAGTAATAATATTTAATGTTGTTGCAGTCAACTGTAAGCTATAATTATACTTTATATAGTGTAACAATATAAAGTTGTTTATATTTACAGCTATTTCTCAATATTGATTATTATTTTAGTATATGGACCTGGAGGACCCTTTGTAACCGTTCCTGTACTTGTCACCTTTGGGTTAAATTCACCTTTTGGTTAATTAATTATCTTTGCACTCATTTACTTCTGTTCTGGATCAACAACGCGGAGCTTGTGATTGTTCCAGAGAAGTTTATTATTGCAATTTATCACCACTTTCCTCCCCACCACCCTCTTTGTAATATATTTCAGGATCTCTGTATTATATTTTATTTATGTTTGTTATGTGGACTTTTGTAGTCCAACTTTATGTCCTATGCTACCAAAAGTACACATTACTAGTCATTGTTTTAGTTTGATTTAGTTCCTTTTGTTTTGAAATAAATTGTCTGGCATGATTTCATGCCAGGCCTTTTTCAACTTACACTGTGTTGGTTGTCCTTTTGTTGCATGACATAAATGGAACTGCAGAGGCGGAGAGGCGCAAATATAAATAATGGTTTTCCTAGCAGTGGTACACAGCTCAACCGGTATTACCCTTACTGTTTACAGTAATACTGCAACAATGTTTGACGACCGGCAGTAAAAGCAGTGTTTATGTGGGTATTGCTTTTTTCATTTGTATTGTAACAGTATTACTGCTGTTACTGCTACATTTGTAGTATATCAACTATTTCATCGCCTTTTCCAAATATAAGCAATGTAAGAAACATAATGATAAAGAAGAACACATATCACGTACTCGGTTTTAACAAAACATCGGATATAGTATGTTTTATTCCCAAATCAAGCTGTTCTATATTGTATTACATAACTAGAATGTTATAACAAATATGGATATAGCGAAACTTTGGATGTAACGTGGTAATTTGTAGGTCCCAAAAGGGATATTTTAACGCAAACGTACTCTGTTATACGATTTGTTTGTAAGTGAAAACAGGTATAAGCTAATGCGATAATTTATCGCAGCAGGCATTCGGCATTGATTGACCAACTCGCTTATTGGTCATGTTTGCATAGGTCAAGCGTAAGTTGCATTGTACTTATATAAGGATATATCAAATATGACTACCAGAAGGCAAGACACCTGTGTTATTTACATTTTTATATTCCAGCTTTGAATTAGTCAT
Source organism: Mactromeris polynyma (assembly GCA_032209605.1). Classification (NCBI taxonomy): domain Eukaryota; kingdom Metazoa; phylum Mollusca; class Bivalvia; order Venerida; family Mactridae; genus Mactromeris; species Mactromeris polynyma. The sequence continues at coordinate 24,467,359 of JASFXZ010000007.1, read as the reverse complement.
ATGTAATAGTCTATTCGAAATTGATTAAGGTTCACATTTCTTATGAGTGATCGTGAATGCCATTTTGATATATATGACCTTAAATGATATATAAATGTTACGCCTAACATATTATTACACAATCCAATGATGCGTGACAACGTCCTGAGTAAGGTATTTTGAACAAGGAACGGATTGAATCGTGACCAGAAAATAGTTTTTGAGCATCTTATTTTGAGTACCACAGAATGTTGATCTGTACTATGTAAAGAAGCTGGAATGTCAATTTTGAAAAACAAAGTAAATATTAGTACATAAGTTTTGTCATGAAACACATTTGTTGGTTAAAATTCATTCTGCACCTAATTAAACTAAACACAACTTTTTTCGGCTGATGTCATACTTAGGAGCATGTCACGGTTGAATGTTTTGTGTGATAATGATTACCAAAATAGAAATTTAGAATGGAATATTTACATGAATTAAATTACTTAGGCTATCTTTCACACGAGTCAAAATGGCATGAAATATTACTCATATGAAAATGTGGAACATATTCAATTTTGAGAAGTGTATTTTAATGTTACATGCTCCAATAACTCTATCAAATTGATAAATCATACACTATCCAAATTGAGTTCTACAACTAATGTCATTTACTCTCAATGACTGATTCCTGGGTTGCTAAACAGTATTATTACATTCAGGAATTATAAATTTTGTGATCAAACTCCATTCGACGCTGGGATCGAACTAACCACCTTCAAATCATGCGTCATACGCTTTTTCTCTGCGACCACAACTGTACGTATTTGACAATTCATGTTGCTTTTGTCAAACATTTCGTTCTTATTCAGGAGCTGTGTAACATGAAGTTCGTAGTATTAATGGAACAAAATATAAACTGCTTAGGATCTTTGTAGATGACATATTCATTTTCTGTTTCTTTAAAACGAGAAATTTGTGTCGAAATATGCCTAATTAATAGACAATCAGTTGTAAACATTGTGGATTTAAACCTCACTGACGGCAAGCCAACCACACACTCAATCAATATATTGCTAAGATGTCAAAAATACACCAAACATGAACAGTGATTAGTACATAGCCCAGATACAATATACCAAGAAGACACGAGCTGGTAATTTCGCATTAACAGTCACCCCAAAAACAAAAGGGGTTATGAACATATATACATACAAGTAAGCAAATTCAAAACAAAAGGGTGAAAATACAAACATAATAGTGGGTCACAATAGGCGAATACCACCTTTGAACGGTCAGTGCCAAATGGCAAAATACCTTGGGGGCTAAAACTTAATTTAAATGTACAGTAAATAATAAATCCCCGGTGGACAAATCTCCCAACAAACGAGACTCCTTTGCTCGCCGTTCCAAGGCGGTTCTCGTACTTTTACCCATCATTTATGTAGTAAATAAGTTTCGTACTTTTACATATATATATTTATCTATTGAATTTGTTCTCATTTACCAGACTGTTTTGGATCTACGCTATAAATGACTCAGCACTCACCAGGCAGTGGTTACCAACAGCCCAAAACAAGGCAAAATGTTAAAAAATGTCATTGCAATTCGAAACAACATCATCTACACCCAATGTTTTATAACTGATGACAGCCAGACGCATGAACGTTTTGTGAATCCTACACAATCCACGACTAAATAATTAAAAACAGATCCGTCAATATGCCCATTATTATTGATATATGCATGGAATATAGCAGTAAAGATAATAGTTCATCAGAAAGATATGCAACCTCTCAAACTAGGATTGTTCATTGCATGATAGTCGTAGGATTGAATTGACATTATTTCTTTGTATTGCTTCATATTGACCGACAAGCTGTAGATTTAGATATCTGCGTCTGTACCATGATTGCTAATGAGACTAAATAAGAGAGGAAATAATTGGAATGTCCTCCCATCACAGAGAGGTGCAGATATCAATACTTTCAAAGCAGATTAACAGAATACGATCATGAAAAACTCTTATCGACTAATTGACATTTGTTGATCAATTTATGCTGTGATTGTAGAATGTTATTGGAGAATTATCTGCTTGGCTATTCTGCTTATTGTAAAAAATGTGCACACACTGTGATAGAAATTAGAAATATGTTTTTAGATTGCTTTGTCAATTTTTCTGTATGAATATTTTACAAAAAATCAATATTTTGGTCATAAGTCATACGAGTTGTACGCATGGTCATAGTACCCTACCAATTTAGTTAGAATGAATGTCAATTAATACGCGGGTGACAACTCTTGTTGGTTTGCATCGTAAATTATGTGAATCTATTTCAAAGATTTACAATATAGTTGCATAATCATGTATTCTTAATCTCTTATTTTTTATATGGTCACTATGCTAGGGTGCATTTTAAAATGTACGTGAAGATATGTTTCCGTTTATATCGTTTTATATTTTTTTAAATGTATAACGTCCATGTTAAAGGTATACTGATGTCCTTATTCAGAGTTGTTCAAAATTGATAGACAACATATATTTAATCAATATTAACCAGATTAGGTAAACAGTAAGCACAATTGTTACAACGGCTATTACCTTCACGAACATTGTAACAAGACGTTCATTCATTAAAATAAGCGTGGTTACATGTATAACATCAGCAAGAGCAGTTTAATAGAAAACCTTTATGCAAAATCAATATTCCATCGTAGTATCAGATTTGTTCTACATTAATGGCTTGTTATGACTCGTAAAACAACACTTACACGTGAAGTATTTGTATTCATAAATAGCAACCATGCAATTTGTTCATATCGAAAACCATTAATATGCCAATGGGAAACCAATAAACTTCCAGCCCATTAGGCGAGTAAGAGTGATGGCTCAGGTTTGGTTATTTTTCATGAAGCTTTCTGTACACATATAACCTATTGATATTACGAGAAGAAACACAAAGAGAAATGAGCACTTGGTCAAATTAACAGGGATTGAACTACATCTGAACCCAACTATTAAACACTGATAAATATTTATCGAACATCTTTGATCATACATTATTCCAGCTTGTGTATTTCATAACAGGACATCTCTACTGTACGAAATAAAATTCAATAAGTACATTGTAGATTTCAAGAGGACGAGTATTACTAGTAGATAATGATTACGGAGGACAACAAAGGACTGCGTACATTTATTGCACACGGTCAATAGCAATATATTACATATCAGTATCGATGCATTATAACTTTTTTCTGAGGTTGTTGTATCTGTAACATTGTAGTCTACACTAAAATAAAGGTGAATATAAAAGTAACAAATGCGTCTTACGTATTTTTACAATAATAATAAAATATAAAAACGGGAGTATATGTTTAGGAAACCCAACAAAACAAATGTATTATACCTTCATCAAAAAGCAGAAAAAAATGAAAACTGACCTCAAACTTTTGTCTGTTTTTAGATATGCTACGATTTACGTTAAATATTTCTTTTCTTATCTGATATGTGGAAAAGATACACAGTCATGTTTTCCTTTTTTACCCTAAAGTAGTACATCTGTTTTATGGACTTGCAATCACAAAAAAGCGTGTTTTGTATGTAACCTTTCGATTTGTTCAGATGTTTGAAAATGTGAAACCAGTAGATCGATTATTATATCGAATTTGACAATAGAGTATAGAAATAATTGACGAAATCAAAATACTTTATATGTGGGTACTTACATGTGTGTAATAATTGATAACTCCATCTTCGTTAAATTCGTTCTTTATTCAGTTTAAATCAATTTTTAAACATTGCAATATTATATATTATTATTATCTACATGTACACTCCGTCAGTAGTTTTCACAGAAATATAGACACAGTCAAATGAATCCCACCCGAATATTGCACAATTGTCTAAAGTAACAACTGTGGGAATCGTACACCATATTTTGAGAGTAAGTGATGCAATTTGTAAACTAAAGTTATTGAATCTTAAATCATTTATCCTGCCTCAAACGTTTATGCTTTGCGTTCCTGATATCTCCGGTTATGTCATACTGTAGGAGACAACGTTAAACTCGTTACTACACAATCTTATCCATTGCAATACGGTTAAATTTATATTATTGTTAGGCCCCCTCGAAAAAGACGGGGCGTATTGCTTTGCACATGTCGGTCGCTCGGTCGGTAACCTTTTCATTTCCGATCAAAAACTCCATGACCTACTCTCCTCTATCTTGATCCAAATAGTAGAGGAACCTTATTGATTTTGGGGTCACTGAGTCAAAGGTCACAGGGTTGTAAAGTTAAAATTGGGTTACTTGGTAAGAGGTTATGGTCACAAGGGTCAGTTATACATGAAACGTTTCCGTCTAATTACTCGAGAACGCCTTGACCTACCCTCCTCAGACTTGGTCCCAACATTGTTCGCGGGAAGTTGAGAAACCCTATCTTTTTTGGGGTCATTGGGTGAAAGATCACATGGGCTGTAATTCAATAACAGAAACTAAACTGAAACGGGTTTGTATCATCGATGCAGGAATGCTTATAAACATCTGCAGTTAACACTATTGATCTGATGAACACATCCCATCGTCATCTTGAGCAGTTTTCTAACCCGATCACTCCTTAATACAGCAAGGTTATACTGCATGCAATGGATATAAATGATTACCGAAGTCAGTATATTTGGATAGCAAATTCAACAATATTCAAATATCTATTAAATTTCATGAATATCTTGCGAACATCAAGGCGCCTGTCAGGGGCATATATGTTGTACAAACATCTCGTGTTATTTCAAGTTCTTATTCATTAATTAAGGCCAATAAAAGTCCTAGCAGTGGTGTCCGTCTGTGACCTACTTCATACATCTTATTACATGTATCTTTGAATAACCATCCACTTCAATGTATACACAACATAAACAATAAACAATACTGTTGACTGGATTTAAATTACACGATATATTTCATTATGGGTTTGAACTTAAATTCATTCGACAATGTTTGCCACTTACGAATAATATCAAGCTAGTTTAAATTCTAATTGCCAAGTCATGCAACGTTAATTCCCTCCATTAACAATACTTAATTGCTACGGTTGTGTCACAGGGTCTTGAAAAGCGGGATACATGGCAATTAATCGGATTTATTGGTAAAATGTATTTTTGAAGCATCACCTAACGTCCTAGGTTTCATGGATATTATTAAAATTCGTCAATAATGAAGTTGTGTACTTGGTCCAATGAAGTCGGCATCAACAGTCAACAACAAAATCCACGTCAGCAACATGTAAAAACAGTGGTTTTGGTAGCTGACTTTTAATCACGTGCCCCTCGCCTATGCGGGTTCGAATACCGCTTGGGAAATAGAATGCATGCGTGAGGAAGCTGTCCAGCCAGCTTGCAAAGGGTCGGTGGTTCTACCCAGGTACTCGCCTATGCACAAAATAATGATAAAATGGGAACATGGGAGTCTTTCGCCTCCCTAATAGCTTGAAAAGTCACTACCTGACCACGGCGGTTCATGTAACTTAAAGCCAATTACAAATTACATTACGAAATATTTCAAATCCATCCGGTGTGTTTAAGCTGGTGCCAGCCAGAGACGATGATTGCTTTGTAATGCAAATATGATCCATTACGGATTATTTACAATACGTATCAGTTAATGACATATTCGTCCATGTGCCCATTATAGGTCGGTTGTTCTGATTATCTCCGAGTAAACAAAGATAATAGTTCATCATTCAGCGTTTCTGACGTAGATTGTTCATTCCATGTTTGGCATAAAATTAAATTAACTATTTTGTTCCAAATGACCTGAGCTGTTGATAGGACATATTTCACGGACAATACAAGGTCATCAATGTATTCTGAATATCACTAGTTTCTTAATACCTGGTGCTTGGCTTTATTTGACATACTGATTATGACCAAGCAATCACTGAATATAATTATATTATGATTTTCACCAAAATATATACATACAAGATTATTCTATGCTAATTTGAGTTTGCAGATATTCTACGTCCAACCCGCTGGAATAAACACTCATCAGCGTGACATTATTAATGTCTCTTATCTCGTATTTATGTACCGCAACTAATGATGGCAAACTAAGGGAGGAAACAAACAGCATGTATCTTAACGAGTACACAATAAAATCGTTCAGCAAACAAATGTAATCCTAGAAAATTGTCGTTAGACAAAAACATACGAAAACACAAAATGACAAAGTCACAACTGACAATGTGTTTATTCGTGAATTCTCTAATGAGAGTTGTGTTTGTCGGAAGTTGGTAGAATAGAAATCTATAGCAAGTAAAAAGCATGAACTTAGCAACTGACTTAAAATAAAGAAAACTATCAATATTGTGCAATCATGAAGACGAAAGATGTTTGCTGATGTTTTCGATATACTTTCAATAGGCAACGTATGTTCAAATCACAGAGCAATGAGGTTATACGCATGGTCTTATATATGGGTCAACCAAGTGCTTTTGTTCTAAACGTCTTCAACTTTCGAAAAGTCATTAAGTACGTGAAATCTTAACATATGCTCTTTTCTATATGTTATATTAAAGATATCGTTTTGATAAGCGCTTAGAGCCGTACTTTAAGACTTCATATTCCATTTTTATCTTTAATTCATCACGATTGTTTCAGAACGAATGATAGCGAACCACATTTATTCAAATCAATTTATATATGTTTAAGTAGTTAGCACGTCGAATCGAGAAGTCCTCGTAGTGAGATTTTAGCACTAGTGGTAGTCCGTTCGTCTGTCGTTCAAAATCTGATTATTTCCGCTGAAGTATTTTATGTTTCTGAAGAAGATTTTAGGAATCAAACCTAGACAGAACGAATTCGTTCAATTTCGACTGTGTGCCATATAGAAACTTTAGGTCAACCATTCTGGTCGTTATTATATCGTAAAATGTCATATGCTACAATTTACAATATCAAATTCCTACATTTCTTCACTAACATTATTCATAGATTTATAGACTTTTGACCATAAGCTGTCAGTCAAGGCAGCTTATGAACTAATTGGACATGTAGGTTTCGAGTTACGATTCTTCATTCGTAAATATAATTTCATTCATAATGTGTATAATGTATATCAAAACATGTTGATGGTAATTACGGACCATATTGTACCGATAGAGTTATTTGCACTTGATTTGTCAAACAATCCATATTTCACTATTTTCACAATGTAGCATTTTTTTCGCCGATTTTAACAGAATATGTATATCAACACGACCTCGCGCCAGTTTGAATACTGGTCAATAAACACCAAAATAGCCAGAGTTACGTGCCCTGTACTTATTTAAGCAATATGTATAGTAAGATATGTCTGTCATTTTAACACAATGTTTTCTCACAAATCCTTCACCAATTTAAACCCGAAGAAGTTGATCAATTCGTTTTAACTTATTGGTAACACATGAACACTGATAGCAGTAAACGATAAGCTACTTTTATTGGTTCGTCACGAATCTTGATCAGAACAATTTTGCTCTCAAATCAACGGCAAGTTCAAGTTCAAATATAGCCCAATTAGGTCTTAACCAATGTCCACAATTTAAAGCGCGTGTTTGTTCATTGTTATGAAAGAGTCTTAATGTTACAAATGAGGCAGCTGAAATTGGTATTTTGTTTCCACGACAAAATTCATTGTTCCCCTCTTCAAGCTTAAGCCTGTCAATCCAGTTTATCGATGGAAGAGCATATATGACCCTTTGGTTTGTAGTGTGCTTTCCGACGCATCGTCAGGTCGACACTTAGCTTGTGAATATATCCACGGTAAGATAAGCTAGTTGATCAACAAGTTCTCTACGTACATCACAACCATACACAATGACATCTACGCCCAGCGCTTCATTGCTGTTAAGATAGATTTAATACGTTTATTAAATCAACATTATATTCGCTAATGATTGCACAAAACGAAATCTAGGTATGTATATTTGGCTTATTGCTCTAAGTTAGAATAATACATGTATTTACGTGTTTAACCCTTGCTTTTACATTTCTTGTTATAAGAAGGTCGGTAATGACAATATCAAATTGAATTCTACATTACAGTGAATGTAAGATAAATACCCTGCATTGAAGTCGGGCAAGATATCAATTCATTTTAGCAAAGTGGCGTGCTTTTTTGTATGGTACATAATTTGTTCATTGTGCTCAGTAGATTAAATGTAATAGGTAACATATGAGAACTACAATAGTTGGTGCTGCTAGTTTTGATTCCCCGATTAAGTGACTGTTCAGTGTTCCTTTATCTTTGAGCTTCCGTGAATATTGTACCATTCACTTAAGAGCTTGACTGAGTGAATATTGTTTCACTTACCTAGAAATCTACGTGTAAAGTGTTGCAATTCATCACTGTCAATATCCACCTTTATGCTGACGATTCCACCCTGTATACACCCGGCACTGATCTCAAAACTATACAGGCCACTCTTCAAACAAATATAAATGCAATCATTTCTTGGTGCCAAATAAATAACATGTCTTTACATCCTAATAAATCTACATGTATGATTCTATCGTCGAATAACCGTCTAAAAAACCTTGATATTGAACTAACGCTGTATATAAATAAAACTGAATTGCAAAATGTAAATGTTCAAAAGGTACTTGGTATTAACATTGATAACACCTTATCATGGAATACCCATCTTACAAAAATATATACTCATATCAATTCAAAAATTGCACTTTTAAAAAGAATTACGCCGTATCTATCATTTGAAATGAAGATATTATTATATAATGCATATATTCTTTCTATAATGGACTACTGTTGTACCGTTTGGGGTAATGGAAAAAAAATGTTATAAATCTTTAGGTAAATTACAAGCGCGTGTAGCTAGATTAATACTAAGTTTGCCAACCTTGATGACTCAAAATTACTAAATAAATTAAATTGGATATCGTTTGAAAATATATGTTTTTATCATTCTTCAGTCCTTGTCTACAAAGCTTACTGCACTGAGAGTCCCCAGTATATTCGATCATTATTAAATTGTTCATCCAATAGTATATACAGTTTAAGATCAGTGGAAAACAATGACTTAATCACGTCAACATTCAAAACAAAATACATGAAAAATTCTTTCACAAATGTTAGTGCTGTTAATTGGAACAAAATTCCCAACAATATTAAATCAGTCGCGTCAGTAAATACTTTCAAAAGACCATTAAAATCATTTTTATTGTAAAATGGTCTACATTCTATTATGTTTGTTATGAAAGTTATTATTAGCAATTACTATTATGCTGATATATATGTACTATTTACAATATTTGATGAGTGATTGTCTTGAATGAACGAATGTGTTTTACATAATTATTGTGTTTCAATTTATGTTGTTTTCTGTTAGAAGGCCATGTTTTATTTAAGAATTGTACAATTGTTTTTGTATACCTCTTTGCATGTCACCTTCTGTAAATAAAGATATTATTATTACTATCAATAATTTGTCCTAGCAAATGCGAGATACAAAACTGGGAGCATAATGCAGACAGTTCCATGTCGTTCTAATGAAGTAAGAATAATAATTATATTAAACTAACACAATTTCTTCAACGAGACTGTTTATTATGTCTGACAATACAAGATTAATCAATGTTGGCGTTAACTACGAAGCACATTGTTCCAATCTATGACAAAATACTGAATTAGAATCGCAATAATGTTATCGTTATGAGTCCCATACTTGCCTTATTCTAGTAGTGACTGTATTGAAAACTATTATCAAGCCGAGACGGGCATTGTCTGCATTTTTTCAATTGTATGATTGTATTGATATTAAAAATCATATCGTGGCCAATAGTGTCAAGTGACTATCACAGTTTATTGTGACCAGCATTTGAACCTTGGTTTTGCAACCACAAAATGAACTATCAAAAATAATACAATTATATATAATCACAGTGAAGACTTTTAGTGATTATAAACCTGTCAAGCGGTGTGTTTAGACATGACCATGACATTAACATACATTCGTCGACGTTTTTGAAAATACAATCCATTGGAATGTTTAATTCTATAGCTCAGAGCAATGATAATTAACGAGAGACGAATCAAGTAGAACAAATGTTTTAGCACTATTGGCAGAAATCCTTTGTAGATGTTTGGTATAAGACTCAGAAGCAAAAACAAGCGTGATTTCATACTTATATAGAATGAAGCGAACGTTTGTATTATGTTGAACCAAGTCAAAGTGCGTCCGCAATAGGGTCCGAACATTACGATGGTTTCGTGCCTACTCGGTGCTAAATTGAAGCAACACATTTGTCCTAAATTTTTATTCCGTATTGTTCCGTTTTGACCCTTAGACATTCAACGTAGGGACTGATCTTCATGAGTTTCAGGATATATTATAGAACACTGTTTAGCCATAGCAACCATACACGCGTAAATGACGAAATACATTAAATGTTGATAGAACGCCTTTAAATATATGGCATTATCAAGCAAGCGATAGTGGGGATTTATTATTTATACGTTGCCACACAAACAATTATCACCCTTATTGGCGTCAATATGCCACTTGTTATATTACTTTTCATGAAGCATAAACAAAGCCAATACGGAATAAATAAGTAACAGGGTATCAGTTGAGCAAGGATACGTACATACGCACACACAGGGTAGTTTCACCTCTACTAACCCTGAACTAACACCAGATACAAGAAACTGGAAGAAAAGAAAGTATTAAAAAGGTGCAACGTAACAAAAGCAAATAAGGAATGAATTAGTAGCGAATAAGTAACAGGGTATCAGTCAAGCACAAAAACTGGTACATATGCGCTAAAAATGGTTATTCCCACCCTAGGAGAACAGAACTAACACCGGAGACAAAAGACTAAAGGAAAAGAAAGCATTTAAAAGGTGCAATGTAGAAAAAGCGAATAGGGAACGAATTAGAAACAGGATATCAGTTCAGTGCGGAGACGGGTACATACGCGCCGACAGGGTAATTTCACCTCTTCGAACTCATAACTAACACCAGAGACAAGAAAATAGAAGAAATGAAATCATTCAAAAGGGTCAATGTAGAAAAAGCGATTAGGGAACAAATAAGTAACGAATAGGTAACAGGGTATCAATCGAGCGCAGAAACTGGTACATATGCGCTAATAAGGTTTTTTCAACTCTACAAACCTCGAACTAACACCAGAGACCTGAAAAGAAATCACTCAAAAGGGTCAATGTAGAAAAAGCGAATAGGGAACGAATAAGGAACGAATAGGTAACATGGTATCAGTCGAGTGCAGAATTGGTACATATGCACTAACAATGTTTTTTCATATCTACAAACCTCAAGCTACATGTAACACCAGGGACATGAAAATAAATCATTTAAAAGATGCAATGTAGAAAAGGCGAATAGAGAACGAATAAGTAACGAATAGGTAACGAATAGGGAATAGGGAATAAGTAACAAATAGGGAATAGGGAATAAGTAACCAACTTGACGACCCTTAAGATTTGTCACCCGCGTAATAATTGACATTCATTCTTACAAAATTGGTATGGTAATATACCCATGCGTATAACTCGTATGACGATTGACCAAAACATGACCTTAACATATTGTATGTGAATATTATTTTGTCTTTGTAAAATATACATACACGACAATGACAAAGCAATGTAATAAAATATTTCTAATTTCTATCACAATGTGTGCATATTTCCTACAAGAAGCAGAATAGTCAAGCAGATAATTTTCCTATAATAGTCTACAATCACAGCATAAACTGATTGCCAAATGTCAATAAGTCAATATGTGTATTTTCGTGATAGTATGCAGTTAATCTTCTATGATAGTAATGATATCTGCACATCTCTGTGATGGGATAACTATGGTGGCATATTACTGCCACCAGTTAGCATGATAGCGTTCGCGAATAAATTCGTGTTAACCACTTAATTATTACGATAATTATCTAGCTATCTAGTTAATATTCGTGATAAATTTTCGGTAAGATAAATATCATACAACTAGAAACAGGCTTGAAAGTGCCCATAACTGCCACCTCTTACATTTTTATGATGTATTACACTAGATTTAAGTGGCAACACGAATCTTATCTAGTTGACTACTTATTATGTTACTTAATAACTTAAATTCGCGAATTTCACTTAAGATTCGTGTTACCACTTATTTATAAAGGCGTTTTTGACTTCTACATGTAAGTGGTAACACGAATATTATCTAGTTGACCACTTATTATGTTACTTAGTAACTCAAATTCGCGAATTTCACTTAAGATTCGTGTTACCACTTATTCATTTTTGACTTCTACATGTAAGTGGTAACACGAATCTTATCTAGTTGACCACTTATTATGTTACTTAATAACTCAAATTCGCGAATTTTACTTAAGATTCGTGTTACCACTTATTCATTTTTGGCTCTACATGTAAGTGGTAACACGAATATTATCTAGTTGACTACTTATTATGTTACTTAATAACTCAAATTCGCGAATTTCACTTAAGATTCGTGTTACCACTTACATATAGAAGCCACAAATTAATAAGTGTTAACACGAATCTTAAGTGAAATTCGCGAATTTGAGTTATTAAGTAACATAATAAGTGGTCAACTAGATAAGATTCGTGTTGCCACTTACATGTAGAAGTCAAAAACGCATTTATAAATAAGTGGTAACACGAATCTTAAGTGAAATTCGCGAATTTGAGTTACTAAGTAACATAATAAGTGGTCAACTAGATAAGATTCGTGTTGCCACTTAAATCTAGTGTCATACATCATAAAAAGGTAAGAGGTGGCAGTTCTGGGCACTTTCAAGCCTGTTTCTAGTTTTATTATATTTATCATACCGAAAATTTATCACGAATATTAACTAGATAGCTAGATAATTATCGTAATAATTAAGTGGTTAACACGAATTTATTCGCGAACGCTATCATGCTAACTGGTGGCAGTAATATGCCACCATAGATAACATTCCAAATATTCCTCTCTTATATAGTCGCATTAGCAATCATGGTACATACGCAGATATCTAAATATACAGCTTATCGGTCAATATGAAGCAATACGAAGAAATAATGTCAATACAATCCTACGACTATCATGCAATGAACAATCTTAGTTTGAGAGGTTGCATATCTTTCTTGATGAACTATTGTCTTTTCTGATATATTCCATGCAAATAGAAATTATAATGGGCATATTGGCGGATCAGTTATTATCGGATATATAACTTAATTATTTTGTCGTGGATCGTGTTGGATTCACAAATCATTCATGCGTCTGTCCGTCATCAATTAAAAAACATTGAGTGTAGATGATGTTGTTTGGAATTGCAATTACATTTTGTAGCATTTCGCCTTGATTTTGGCTGTTGGTAACCTATCGTCGCCTTAGTATTAGGTTGATCTATGTCCATTTTTACATTTTTTGAGATAATTATATCACTGGATTTGTCTCACAGTGCTCTATCTCCCAGTATAAATTACCATATGTAATGAGGTCACTAACAGTGACTTCGCGGGTCACACATTGAGGTATATCCACGGAATGAAACAAACGCTGCTGTCATAGTATGACATGTCCAGGAGCTAGCTTACACTAATAGTTAATATTGGAACATCCAATTAAAATGTAATATATAGTCACGTGATCTACGCGGAACTGGCTATTGTAGTAAGGTAACTCCTTCCAGTTTAACATTATAGAGCGTTATGTCCAAGTAGCTACGCGCAAGAAAAACTTTCTGATTTAATACTACATGTATTAACTAAGTTGAAATTGCTTAGACAGTGTTCTATATAAGCCTAATAATAACGCAATCATTAAAATTGTATGTGTAGTATGCATAAACATTATTACATGTATACCTTGTTGTTGTTAAGGAAAATGTTTTCCTTGTATTAACTAAGTTAAAAGTTGTTTAGACAGTGTTGCATATAAGCCTGATAATAACGCAATCAATCATTAATAAATGGTTTTCCTTTTTAATACATGTTCAAAAGGTTACAGTTCAATTTATTATAATTACACTTGCTGTTCTTTAATGATTCAGTATTACAGCTAGGAGCAGAATAGCTGATATTAGTGTTGATTTGATTTCTTTTACTGTTATAAAATGTTTCAAGTTAAAGAAAACTGTTTGCTGTTTTGTTCATCTTCAATTAAATATGAGCTCTTAAAATAAATATATTTGTTTTCAAATACCTCGGTCAGAAGGTCGTGGGTTAGTCTATACTATTTTATTTTAGCTCGATTGCGACGAAAGCTCATAGCTTATTACATTCATCATCGAGTCTGCTTCCTAGCACCAACCAGGACTAGTCTAGTCTATGCCAATTTATTTAAGCTCGATTGTGAAACAAGTTCATCACTCTCGAGTACTAAGCATGCAATGTGGATTTAAGTTTCTTGCTCAAGGAAACAACGGCAGGTCCTGTCAGTGCTCTATTTCCCTCACCTCATCGACCTGGTCACAGTATCTGTAATGATTAAACTTGTCATTTTTCCTACTGATCCAACTTGTCCGACGAGTACAGGGTGTCGTGATTATACTGAATGGTTTAATATGACGCAAACATCAAAACCCTAACAATGGGGATATACTTTCCATGCATAATGCAGTATTGTCCTTTGACGTCATTGGTGAGCATTTGAGTTTGATGGCTAATGAGAATAAAGTAGACAACACAGTCATGTCGAGTTCGATCTTCACCGCAGTCACAGAATTGCTTATCCCTGGGATTATACTGTCATTCATTCGTCATTTACTTCTGTTTTATTTGAAAACATGCTCAGTTTTGGTGACAGAATGTGGCATGAAATCGAAAGGAACCCATGTAGTTTCAAAAACAACGAAATACAATTGATCCTCGTAGTTTCATACTCATCTGTTCGACATAGCAGATTTTCGACATAATAGACACAAACAAACTCAAATACAACAGTTACTATGATAACGGGAGACTCATTATGACCGAAATTCAACATATTCGAGTTCGAGACAACGAAGTTCAACTGTTGGATGAAAATAATGAAACAACGTTAAGTTATAAATATAATTGAAACTGAATTAGAAACCACATGATAATATTAAAACATCGTTTCTATATCAGTGCCTCATTTAATTCCAAAGTGGACATAGCTCATTTATTGAAACAATGAAGCACAGCATTTATCTCAATATGAGCTAAGTCCCACATCTCAACCTAATAATTAAAAAAAAAATATTGATTTTACTTCTTTGAGGTATCTCCAAATAACAGTTCATAATTTTGGTGCAATGAACTGGAATGTACAACATGTAGTTCCACATCCTAAATATAGTACACATAACATAACACTTCGTCTTTAAATGGGCCAAATTGGTCAAATAAGAGCGAAATGACAGCACTCTGAACTTTGAAGACGATTTTCTCAAAATAGTTGTTTTGGCATTTAGCTCAACCTAATATTAAGGCGACGCTATGTCTATGGTGGAATGAATGCTTTTCGTGCTGAGTATTTTATAGCGTAGATCCAAAACAGTCTGGTAAATGAGACCAAATTCAATAGATAAATATATACTGGTAAAAGTACGAAACTTATTTACTACATAAATGATGGGTAAAAGTAGGAGAATCGCATTTTTGCTGCACCTTTAAATTAAGTTTTAGCCTCCCCACTGTATTTTGCCATTTTGCCACTGTCAAAGGTGGTACATGTACTCACCTATTTTCACCCACTATTATGTTTGTGTATCCACCCTTTTGTTTTGAAATTGCTTTCTTGTATGTATATATGTTCATAACCCCTTTTGTTTTTGAGGTGACTGTGCGCTTTAAATATGGAATTTCTAGCTCGTCTTCTTTGTATTGTGTGTCTTAGCTATATGTACATGTACTAACCACTGTACATTCACATTAACGTCTTATGCGTGTGGCGTTCCCTGTAGCAATTTATTCTCTCTCTTTTAAGAGACCACTAAATTCGTTCAAATTAACGTGTAACGCACTGGTGAACATGAAATGTAGATATTTAACACAAAATGAACGTATATATAAAACAATATGATTGTTTGTTGAAATAGACAATCCGTACTGATAACTGGCATGCATAATTATGGTTAATGGACATTGTTTCGCAATGAATGAATATAGGAAGACGTAAGTTGGTACAGGGAACGCCACATTTACAAGACCATGCTTTCCCAGACAGACCTCTTTATAAGTCAAATTCCCTACATGGAACATACGAGAATGTGTCATGTATACTGCAGGAGATAAAAAACGCATTAATCATGTATGAATCAAATTATAAAGGTGTTCTTTTCAAATAAAAAACATTAGTATAAGCCACTCACCATCACTTAATTGCATTTTATTGATTTGTACTGGAAATTACTAGCAACATTTCTACATCAAACATAAAATTTGATGAAAAGTTCAAGTTGAGAGAATGTGAGACTTTTTCGTCCTTACAAATCATGTTGTATTACAACAATAAAAAGTAGATGCATAATTCGCATAATCTGACAACGTTATTTAGATAACGGTCAAAATCATAGAAGTAAAAAGTATTGAATTGTACACTGTTACAGATTCAAGGTAACCATAAATTAAGATTTGAAAATAACCGTTTTTGTTTGAACTGTACCTGTTGTATTTATACTTACAGTTCCATGAGAGTTTGTTCGGATCTGTAGTCCAGTGGTAACGCGCTGGACTTGTTATCCAGGGATCGCAGGTTCGATTCCCCGCTCCATCACTTACCGTACTACATGTAACATTCTTTCGAACGAGACTTTAAAAAACCGAGGTCCAGTGTATGATGCTTTACATCGAGCAGATAAAAGAACCAGGGGTACTTCTGGCACTGGAGCATTTCCTGTATCATGCACTATCCTCCAAAAAATCTAATATGACTAACATCCTTCTGGAGGCGTCGCCCATATGGGAAACCGGTGGCGACGATAAATAAACGCAAATACAAACAAAAGAGTTTGTTCCTTACACGTTAACCAAATTTCTCTTCATATTTTATTGTTATACTGCCATGTCTTTTAATACGAACAGTAATCTGTATTACAAAAAGCAGTGTCCCTTATTTAGTTTACATCGATTGTGAAACAAAATTAGTCTGACAGTGAGATAATAAGTTGACAGTGTGTCGTGCTCATCGTGAAACATGTTTGCTAATGTGACCCATTTTCTTAATGATAGATGTTTAACCATATCAACTTTTCGACACTGAGTCTAACTAAGAAAGGTTTACTGATTTGCAAGTTAGGCATTTCTTAACTAATATAAAAATGAAACAACTGCATGATCAAGAATAAATACCTGACACTTATTTCAGTAACAAGTTGGATGAAATGTGAACACATACGAGTAGTATAATACTCAAACATAAATTGAGTATTAAAACACTCTGAGCGTGTCTGCTATGTTTACTTAGGAATATACTGAATACCGAAATTACTTTGGGACTATTTATATTGCAGTATAACTAATTAAGTCGTTTGGAAATGAATGACCAGTACGAGAGTAAGTTATATTGTATAACAATATTTATTTCGAACAGACCACACAAGCCAGCTCACGTCCACTCGGATATTCCTGACATGGCAGAGATCCACATTTGACTTCTGTAACATATAAAAGTTTTCCATTTTGATTCGTCTCCCCATGAAGCACGGCATCTGGATCGGCATCAACGCAAGCATAATCGGTTGCTGCATCTTGACTATAATGGCCAGTCATGAGGTACCCGGTGTATTCCAATGTCCAGTCTTGGTAGCAATCTGTTCGCCCAGGAATCATCACGGTTACAGAACGTGGAGTGTTGCACAATACACAAGGTGCATCTTCGTCACCCATTGGTCGTGGAAAAGGATGAAAGGACGAAGGCTCATATTCAGTTCCACTTATATACCCACCAAGATTTTGAAGTCCGTCCATGTATTTTGCCCATGTTGGATGTTCTGGTAGACAGACGAAGCTGGCAGCACCACCTGACACGTCAAATGGGGATCCTGCTGTGTACCCTGCATTGTGTATAATAAAAATAAACTAGGATATGACATAGCGCTACCACATAAGTATGATTTTGTTTCTACAGTTCTTTAAAACTTACTTTTAAAAGCAATACGAGAGCAAGTGATACATAAATATTAAATTGACTACATGACTAAACGTAAATATTACGAGCAAGCATTATTTGTTTAGATTCATGAAATACTGGGTATAATAAAATATGTCAAACACAACATTTCTAAGCTGCCATATAAAACTACAAATTTACGTACCAGAATAAACCTTCACAGCGTTATTTCCAGCACAAGTAGTCCGTCCCCATCGTATATATGTAGAGCCCCTCTCTGTTAAAAAGATAGTGCATCAATGTGTTAATGCTATTGTTTTCCGGGCTGTAGAAGCGGTGATTAAGATATCACATTCTCGTCGAAAAAGCTTTTGATCAGAAGTAAGCTACAACTGACGGGTAATACTTCAACTACATTTCATCTTGGATGATACTGGATATATTTTATAAAAAATCATTATATTACTTTTACGACTGCATGTAACTACACTGCTGTGTAAAATGCATGTATGTTAAATTTAAATGAAGTTGATTCTATCTTGCGTATATATCTACATACCTCGAAGCTGTCCTTTTAGGCTTGTTATTTCTTGTGAGTAGTTTGCTTTCAATATCGCAATTTCTTGTGACTGATTCGCCTTCAGAGTATCAATTTCTTGTCTCAACATCTCGAACTCCATCGCAATATCATCATTACTGTGTAGTAAAAGCCGTCTATCCGCATCACAATGTATGCCATGAATTGTCAAAATCATCAAAGACTAAATGTGATTTAAGAAAGTTGAGTTAAGTATTATCTTAAATATAACTGATCCATAATATTACTGGATTAAATTCGCTTGCAGAATATGTCCTCCGTGCGATGTTAGTTTCGTATTGTCTAGGTCTTGACACGCATTAACATTGTTTCTGTTTAGCAAGCATTCAGAATTCCGTCATCAAACTACCAAGTCCTAATTTTGCGTAATTCCCAAACACATATAAATGTATTACGGAACCTTTCCAGAAGAATACGCTTTGTGAGATGGACAATTTTTGTTTAGAGTAGTTACATTACATGTAAATTGTGTAACATACATTGTGTAGTGTTGTTGAAGAGAGATTGTTTCTTACGCTACGAAATTGCGCCTCTGTAGGTATTCTATGTGTTTTGACCAAATACTCGAAATATGATATAAATTCAAATTCAACAAGCTTATATTGTGTATGCAGGCGCGTACATTAATTTCAGATTTATTTAACTTCAAACCTTTATAGTAAAAGATACATACCGTAAACAATAACATAATTTCCAGTCACAGAGAGAGCAACACAGAAGAAAGTCCTTATTCTGCTTACGACAAGTTATGATCACCTTATCTTAAATACATTGTGCTCGTTTTTGTGTATCGTGATGGAACACATATAAGGTCATTGTAAACTGTTAAACCACAGCAATTACCGATACAGTCATATGTTACGGAACCACGTCAGGGACAATATAAAATTTAAGAAATCTGAATCGTTACATCAAACTTTTAATACATTTTAATCCCTTTTACCGAACTCAAGATTTCATATCTATAACAACTAATTGTCTATTAATGAGGAATAGTTCGACATAAATTTGTTGTTTTAAAGAAACGGAAAATGAATATGTCATCTAAAAAGATCCTAAGCAATTCATGTATTTTGTTCGTTTAATACTATGAACTTAATGTTACACATCACCTGCATAGGAACGAACGACAACACTGAACAACAGTCACTTAATTTTAACCTGCGATGTTTATGGTAACCATGCAAATACATGCGTATATTTGAGTACGAAGGGAAACCGCGTCTTACTATATGATTACAAATAATTTGGCAATTATAATTTATGACACCAAAGCATCATTTCAGTGCGGTTCTCGATACAGTGTGTTTGTTGTGTATGTTTTATCTATTTGATCAAGAGTTTCTCAAATGTGTTTTAAGAATATTACCAATATTATTTCTATGGTCGAATGTTTGTCAAAAGAAACATCAATTGTCAAATACGTAGAGTTGTGGTTGGAGGGTAGAGCGTATGACTCGTGATTTGAAGGTGGTTAGTTCGATCCCCGCGTAGAATGGAGTTTGGTCACAAACTTCATAGTTCCTGAATTTAATAATACTGTTTAGTAACTCAGGAATCAGTCTTTTAGAGTGAATGACATACGTTGTAGAACTTGAGTTAGAGAGTGTATGATTAATCAATTTGATAGAGATATTGGAGCATGCTGTAACATTAAAATACACTTCATTTTCATATGAGTAATATTTCATTCAATTTTGACTCGTGTGAAAGATAGCCTAAGTAATTTAATTCATGTAAATATTCCATACTAAATTTCTATTTTGGTAATCATTATCACACGAAACATTCAACCGTGACAAGCTCCTAAGTATCAGCCGAAATAGGTTGTGTTTAGATTAACTAGAGGCAGAATGAATTTTAACCAACAAGTGTGTTTCTCGACAAACCTTATGTACGAATATTTATTTTGTTTTCCAAAATTGACATTCCAGCTTCTTTACATTCTGTGGTAGTCGAAATAAAATATTCAAAAACCCTTTTCTGGTCACGATTCAATCCGTTCCTTGTTAAAATACCTTACTCAGGACGTTGTCACACTTCAATGGATTGTGTAATAATATGTTAGGCGTAACATTTATATATCACTTAAGGTCACATATATCAAAATGGCATTCACCATCACTCATACGAGATGTGAACCTTAATCAATTTCGAATAGAATATTACATATGACTAATTCAAGCTGGAATATTTAACAGAAACAGTATGCATAACCCAAATGCAACTGTTCACAGCAACATGCATTTCTACTGACAGTTCCCGGGCTGTATATCGCTATGTGTTATTATTTCCATTTTGCGTTTAAATGTATGCTAAATTTTACTTTCCCCTGTGCAATTCTTTCTCTTTATATTTATGTAATTTTCTCCCCAGTTTCGGTATTTTGTGTCCAGCTGTCTTAACTTGTCCAGTGATATTTTCCATCCATTGATCCCCCATCTGTTTGTGCTCTTTGATTCTCCTAGTTATCCCTTATGGGAGTCCCGCACTGATCGGACCTTGAAAACTAACTGAACAATCCCTTCATTTGGTTGGTAAGTTCTTGTTAGTAATCATTGAAGCAGTCATTGCGAGTAATTACTATGAGTTGCTAAACTTGTTTGACAATGTACAATTAATCAGTTAAAACTTAATCAGTGAAGGTTCCAGTCATGCGTTTGTAGATACAAGTACATGTATATCTATAGGTAATTTGAATAGTATATATACGTATGTTCCATTTTCGGAATTGTATAATTCCTTTTAACACGAGAGTGTTCGTGTATCAGGCCATTGTCACCTTAAACATACACACCAAACGAATAGTTTACGACGCCTCACTATGGTGCATTCATCAATACATTGTTCTCGGTGTATAAATATCACAATTTTTGTTGGAAAAATCAATGAAAAAGATGAAGATGCATGGTACAGTGGAACACATTTATAACGCATGTTTTGAGACTTCGTTATATCCAATCTTTTGTTATCTTGATACAGCGAAGTGTCGTTATAATTGTATGAAATTAATTGGATTATTTGAGAAAAGACACATTCGTCTGGACTCACTTCATATTAAAAACAATTAGTGAAAATTAGGACTCCTGGTTTAGGATTGGTTGCTTTATTTTATTACCACATTGCATAATTATAATTATTTACTTATAACCATGACGAACTATACACATAATGCAATGCACTTGTTTGGACAAACAATTCGAAAACTGGTCATTATGGCTTCCTTCATCTTGTAAGGCAGCTTCTGGATTGGAATCAACGCATACTATGGATAATCGGTTTCCGCAGCATCAGTAATGATCAGTAATAAGGTACCCTGTGGATTACACTGTCCAACCTGAGTAACAATCTATTCCTGCAGGAATCATACTTGTGTTATACCTTGTGGCACTATGCATCTTTGTCATACATGCTCGAAGCGGATGAACGGAACTGTATCCCGATATTCTGTCCCTGACAAGTAGTCAGCATAATTTATGCTGACTTACTGTCATCATAGTCAGCCATGTTGAATGTTCTGGTAGAAAGACAAAGCTGAATTAATTTCAATACTTCTGACGAATCGATTAAACCTGCAGTGTCTCCCCTGTGTGTAATTTATCTACTAACTTGCGTCCCTTCTTGTCTACTGTTAGACAATATTATGCAAATTACATGTGAAACATACATTTTGCAATGTAACTCCATACATATTAAATAATAAGAAAGTATTAATCAACGTTCATTAGATTAATAGCATCTCCAATCTATGAATGGCATATGATTTCAGTAATAATAAGATTTAGTTGCTACTTGAATATTTTAACAGAGCAGTGAATGTAGCCAAATGCACGTAAGGACATGACCCACTTCCCAGGTGATAGTCCAGCATTCTACCAACTGAGTATATCGGGCGTCGCGTCATGCTCAAATGAGATATGTAGTGTTAATACTTTTTTCGGTTTGATTATAACGTTACTTTCATTATACTTTCTTCAAAAATAGTAGCGCCACATGCCATTATAAACCTTAAGTGTATTACTTCCATCACACATAGTTCGTCCCATCTTATATATACGTTTAGCCTCTGTTCGCCAAATTTTAAAGAAATTGTTACAGGAAACACCACAATCACAAGACAGTGCTTCAATGCACATATCCAAGGAAACATCGGCATACGAAATATTAGAAGTTGATGAGGTGTAAGGACAAACATTAATGGTAACTGGGAAGTAAGGAATTGTCTGATTGTCAAAAACAACATTGTAGAATTGGAAGGGACAACAGTGGGTGGGGTGGAGAAGTGATGACATGTGGGGAATACACAAAAGGACAAGCCAAGACAGCACATTGGCAACAGACGAAAAAGGTAATACAAATATTATAGCAGGTCAAGGAAGTGTCAACGAGGAAAGTGGTATTTATTATGTACATGTATTTAAAAACACAGAGTTTAATATTAATCATACAGCAATGTACAGCGTTGTAACTGTCAGTAAAAAACCGGCAAGGGATGTTAAATCAACTGGCAGTTAGCAAACTCATTTGCAAACTCATTACCCGTAGTTACGTATTCTCTCTGGTTTTTTTCACACTAACTAGTACCAACATAATCATACATTGACTAAGAAAGCGATACCTTACAATGAATCTGTTTTAAGACTAATTATGTACAGGAATATGCCATGGAATGTACTTATCATGGACTTCATAAACATTTTATTAGATAACATATATTTTGCTTATTGCCACATGTTTTATTTTGGTGAAGCACTTCTTGTGGAGGTATCGCGTTTTAATTCGCAATTTCTTGTCGCAACATCGGTAGTCAATGAAACTGGTGTTCAAAGCAAACTTGTATTTTGGTAGATCTGAATTTTGAGGAAGGATAAACTATTTATGATTGAATAAGTGAATTTTAGAAATTTGCATCACTTACTCTCCTCAGAACATAGTGTGTGATTCAAATGGCGGAAACGTCAGGCACTTCCTGGAATTAATGTGTGCTTCTATGTTTTTGATATTATTATTGACCTACTGTACATGTAGATTAAAACATTTGGCACAAATTGGTTATCAGAGAAGAGTGCGATTTTGGTGAAAAAGGAATTATTAATACCGTAAACACGTCAGTTACCCACTTTTATTTCTTTTATTCCATCTTTTTGTATACGAAGTATTGTAAATGAAGTCGAGATATACAATATAAACAGAATTCACTATATTGAATATAATTTTCAAAATATGTCGTGTTCATTCAAAATGTATCCCTTCCATGAAAATTTTACAAAAATGTCGATTTTTCTCCACATGTGGAGAAGTTGCCGGCTCCTTGTGGAAGGGTAAGTTAGTACTGATATGAATTCAGTCCAGGAAAAACTGGTATGGTGAACCGGCCGCCGTATATAACTGAAATATCGTTGAGAAACGGCGTTTAACCCGATAAAACAATCAAAATGTATCCACCTACTCGTTTTCATATTGATATGTTTAAACATGTCGATAAATTTTAGAATTTATTGAATTTCTTTTTATTTGATTGTACAGATAAAAGTATTCAAAATTATGTAAGTACCTTATGAGGAATGATTAAGTTGGTACATGTACATGGAACACCATATTCGCAAGACAGTGCCTCCCCACACAGATTTCGAGGTAACATCAGAACCAGAGCAATTAAGGATTGAATTGCTGATTTTCGAAACAAGAATAATTGTAGGAAGAGGCCTAGCAGAAAACTTATTAATAGTTCATTTCTTTACCTTTTAATGTATAAAAATTCAACATTTTCAATTGAGTAC
The DNA here is from genome assembly GCA_032209605.1 of Mactromeris polynyma. Lineage (NCBI taxonomy): Eukaryota > Metazoa > Mollusca > Bivalvia > Venerida > Mactridae > Mactromeris > Mactromeris polynyma. The sequence continues at coordinate 24,442,918 of JASFXZ010000007.1, read as the reverse complement.
GATATAGATGGGGATTTGTTATTTTCATGTTGTAGGAATTTGGAATTATCTCTAGTGTAACAAGTCCTCATTACATTTGTGCGCAACTATCCAACATTTTCATTGTTCGCGCAACTGCTTCATCTCAATAACCACTTGGTTGTTCCATTAAGCTCAACGATACAAGTGGATATATATGACTATTTATGTAAGTATGATTCATCATGGAATATTTAAGTACACCAATTCTGTCATGTAATATATAGGTCGTTTTTTTGTTCGATTTTTAATAGTGTCATTGTGTAGCTAGCGCAAATTCCACAGATTCACAAGACTTGGGTGACGCATGCGGATGATGCAGGTAAAACCAAAGGAACTAATTTCCAAAATTGGGGTCGTGTTTATCACACAGGGTTTCATGGTATGCTTTTTCATCAGCTGTTTTAAGTAATATTCGGCTTCGTTTTATGTGGATGAATAAATATTAGTATTTGTCTTAAGTAGATTATTGTTTGATATACAATTTAAATCATCACTATAAATGTATGTACCAACTGACATTTCCTTTCTTTGAATTCAAATGTTTACAAATTATGTGCATGAGTATGTTAAAGGGTGATATAAGTGAAAACATAAGGAATTATCATATTAAAAATTGACGTGACGTTGCCAATTTTGAGTGCACAGTTACTTAAGAATGAACACAATGTTGAGTAAATCTACTTCGCAACAACACTTTAATTAGTTTCCTTGTTTGTTTTGCTTATCTGGTTAAACGCCGTTTGTTTCAACAATATTTCAGTCATATACCGCTGCCATTGGACCTAACGAATTATGTAATTATCAACCAATACTAACTTGCGCTTCCGCAAGCATCTGCCAACTATTTCACATGTGGAAGACATGACCGAGGTCAATGTCACGGATGAATATAACGTGTCCAACCCGGGTATCGGACCCGGATCTGCCGGTGCCATTCTAGCGCTATACCAACTTAGGTAGCCTGGCGGACTAACAACTTTTTTAAAGTCGAAATAATTCATCGTAAGAAAGAATAACCATAAATGCAGACAACGATATGGATAAACGTTTATGTATAAATTCTGATATATTTGTTAAATATGTGTCAAATAAGATATACTGTATTAACAAACGCGTTCACATTCTTTCAGCATACATCAAACGTTCAACCATCGCGATCAGCCTCGATTTGAAATTCGAAGAGAAACGTGAATTTTACTTCTATGCATAATCGGCGTATAGGGAAAAGGGTCTATTCAAGCATCTTGTAATATTACATAAGTCTACGATTAAATCTTCGCAGGCAACAAGTTCATTGCTAAACGACAAACATTCAGTGATAGACTTAAAGGATTATAACTGGAATTGTTTAGTAAATTTCGAAGTGAATAAGTCATATCCTCCACTATACACATGAGAGGAATGTAAAAGTGCCCGATATAAATCTAAAAAAACTTACTTTTGCTAAACTATTGATTATATGGTTAATCTTTTCATGTCGTTTATTTACGTTTATTTAAGAAAAGCATTTTATTAGTTGCAGACAAACAGTACAGCTTCGACATTCCTAAGTGTGAGAAATTTACTCTCTTTACGAACCTTCAGCATATTACACCAAATGCTTAAATGAATGTCCTAAATGATTCCATTACAGCCAGACACGATATTATCAATTTTCTTTCAATGCTTACTACATTTGTCGTAAATAATCTTGATAACTGAGACTAGATTCAGTGTACATTTTGTGTTATCAGAGCCCAGTTGGCATTAGTATGCAACACGTCTATGCATCAGCTGTTTTCATAATGTTGTCGGTCAACGTAAATCAACTAGCCTAGACACAATTATTAGATTAATGTCTCACACCTCATTAACTCACAACAACAATATGTCTTGTTTCGCTTTGATAATGTGTTTGATATGCCATTATTTATGTTTATATAGCCAATTCTCCTCATGCTGTTAGGGTTTGGTGTTGGAATCGAATCTGGCATTTCCTAATCGATAGTTAGATTTGAATCGGAAAACTAAATGTAAGTGTAATAATAACATACAGACAGTGCCATGATTTAGTTGGGACATCAATTAAAAAATAACATGCATGGAAAAGTCGTGCAGAAAATGTCACAAACAAAGTGCACAGTCACCTCTAAGCACACGGACAATCTTGCAAATATATACGTAGTAGTAACTATAAAGGCAACATTGACAAGAACTTTAACATAAAAAATGGGTGAAAATAGGAGTACCGCATTGGAACGGTCAGTAGCAGAAACTCAATAGTGGGTTTAAACCTTAATTAAGACTGCAATCAACCTTGTACTTAATAAAAAAACACCAACTATATAATGTGATCCTATATAATACGAATATCTCCATTGTACCACTCCCCAACAGATATTATACAGTTAGTCCATAGTTATTTGGGTAACAATCAAAACTGTTGTCCCTTGGTGTCGGGCACCAAGGATGAGGGATGAGGGTGGAGGGGATGAAATCTGAACTGTTGAGAATGTCATGCCCGACACCAAGGGACAACAGTTTTGACTGTTACCCAAATAACCATGAAATAAATGTTTTATTACCTGATCAAAATCGCGAATCGAATACGGAAACGACCGAACGTTAATGATATGGCGTCTAAAAATAAAATTTGTAAATTCCAATGACTTCATAGCGCCAGAGGGAAACAGTTCATAATGTTGACCGGGGAATAGTTCAATCCAAGACAAATTGATAGCTTTCAAGTTAAACAGTCAACAATAACAGATTTGTATTTATATAAGGAATCAGGTAATAACACAGAATAGTGCATGCGGAACTTAAATATATCAAAACAATTGAAAATGAAGCCAGTCGAAAATTTACACAATGTATGTTTTTTGTTAAAAAAAATATAACTTGTACTTTGAAAAGAAATAAGCGAAATTGAAAAAGTTGCTTCATGTGTTGGTAAACTTTAGGCAACATTGTGTTGAAAAAAATGTTGCAAAATCTAGACGGTAAATATCTCATAAATTTGGATAAAGTTCATGCTATATATTTCAAATAATTTTCTTTGAAAACATTTGATACCCAATTGACATTTCGATTTGATAACATAGTCAATATATATATGTTGAAATGAAATTTTACCATTTTTAGATATTTTATCACACAAATGTTCCGCGTACGATCCATATACGGCACAGCAATATTGACCTAACGGGATGTTCCCAATCCCATACGGTAACATTACATAACTCTTATGGTATACGTACATGTTTTACGATCCCGTGAAAAAAGCGTAACAACATGTATGACGTTTGTATACAAGTGACCATGACCTCATTAGATGGTGATGTCGTACTGACTGCCCGTACAAGCCCGGGGACCACATGTAGGTCGTATCTGACCGAGGCATTACTATGTTTTGGTTTTTGACCAGAACAACGCAGGATGCCAACGTGATTGATTTTTCTGTGAATATTGCAGCATGTTTGTAAGGCACAATTTAGGACATGAACAAATGAATATTGAAGGCATTATTTGTACTTTACTCGCATTTAATTTTATTTAAAGCATTAACTTCTTAACTTTTACTTAGCCATTATGTATGCCATATATATTAATTGTTTATATCAATATCATTGTTTAACAATTTTGACACCAACTGTCATATCGCATCGTAAGGTTTGGAAACTAATGTCATTGAAGTTTTATCTCTATGACCTAGACTATGTTTACAAGCCTCATATGATTAAGAAAAATTGGCACGAAAGATAATATGACATATGTGAATAATGAATGTGATGGAACTCCAATTTCTGGTCTTGTACGTTACATTTGTGTTTCAAGTTTAAGTGTTCTGCAAAAACTAAATTCAGAAATAAAGGCACTGTGTATGTATTATATTGTAAAACTGATTAAACTTAACACTGCATGTTTCATGGCGGTACATGTACATGTAACACTGACGGCCAATAATGAACCATTCTGTTATGTTTAATTCACGTGTATGTTTAAGTAGGACAGGGGCATTAATTTTGCAAATATGTAATTAAAGCGTTCATAAAGCACACGCACAAATTAAAGAGATCAATAAAATCCAGTGAACGACGGGAATAGTAATTTGACGATTTACTGAAAAAGACGTTAATGTATTCACTTATAAGTCAATACCATGTTTATTTCATTTTGTCTTAAAGCTGATTTTTTGTTCAAAGATAGTTGGTTGGTAATAAAATGACATACTTTTGCATACAGACCGACTCCTTGTGACAGGAATAAAACAGAGAAGGTATAATCTGGTATGTGGTGCTAGTCGTGTTTGAAGAAAGTAAAATAAAAATTACGTTATAATCATACCATTACTACTACTCCATGTCTCATTTAAGCATGCTGCCCGCCGCAGGTTCTGTACTTCCGTGACATTTGGCTATGGTTATTTGTCTAACATGCGGCGGAGCGGTTGTCAGCTGACTGCGGAAGGGCCACTTGGTACTGAGTTGTAATTAATTCCAGCGAACCGGTTAGTTTAAACTATTTGCGTAGCTACCACAACTTATAACTGCAATCAGACTCCCGAAATGTATTAAGGCGATATTGATATAATGGGGAAACGTTGATGCACATTTTCAATATTGTTTGACATTTATAGAGTAATTTATTCGAATGAAAAATATAAGTTTCAAATATAATTTGCATATACATGTATTACAATCGACAAGAAGGAGCACTACTAAGTAAATACGTATCTAACTCAGATTACACAACATGGACACAGTTTAACCTTTCGGGTTTAAAAGGTATATTGACATGTTCTTTTTCTGTTATACATTTCGTTTACAGTTTATACAGCAGAATCCCCACATGTCTTGATAGATGGTGCTACCAGCTTCGTTTGTCTACCAGAACAACCAACATTGGCCAAATATATTGACGGAATGCAAGCTGTTTAAGTGAGCCTCCACTTACGTCACTGCTATTTTGTTGGCCGCCAGATAGTGGCGAGTAGCTGCAGTATTACTGTTGTTACTGCTAGTATTGCTGCTACTATTGTTACTGCTAACTGCACCGATTTATCAACGACTTTATGATCGTTTTTGTCCGGAAAAGATCTATGATGTTACGGTAAAAATACAACTTAGCACATATAAATTGCATAGGATCATTTTAGATGACATATTCATTTTGCATTTCGTTAAAACGAGATATTTATGTACACATATTCGGAATTAATAGAAAATTATTTTATAGTTATTAAATATTCCGTTAGTTAAAAAGAATTAAAAGGTATTAAGGGTTCAATGTAAGGATCCAGATTTCTTAAATATGATATTGTCCCTGAAGGAGTTCCGTAAACTCTGACAGTTAAAGTAATCGGCATAGTTCACACGTTGCACACTGACCTACTAAGTACTGTCACGATAAACTATAACTAGCAGCACAATTAAGACAACGTTGTCATAACTTGTTATAAGAAGAATAAGGACGTTCTACTGTGTTACTTCCTCTGTGACTGGATATAATGAGGTTTCAAAACGTTGTTATTTACGGTATGTACATTTGTACCTTCGATTATAGTCGTTTGAAGTAAAGTGAATCGAAACTTATTTAGTTAACAAACAAACGTAAAAAATATAAATGTTCAACACATTTCATATTTCGAGTTATTGTTCAGGAACACACTAAACACAAAGTGCACCGCCATCGTAGCGACCCTCTCTTGAGCATCACCCTCTCTTCAACAACACTATCAATCTGATCGTACTATGATAACATCCAATGTAAAATTTCTAGAGGTTGACACTCTCAGTCGGCATGTCATAAAGGGTGATACTCTGGAATGGCATATGTATACGAGTATGTGTTAATTATGCCAAATATATTATGGACACAGTAGATTGATGATTGAAGTATGAATGCTTGCTACGTAGAAGTTAAAACGCACATGCTCTATGGAGTAAATCAAGACTTAGAGAATACGAAAGTATTATCGCACGAATGACATACTTTGCAAGCGATCTAATCCAGTCATACGTGGATACGTTATATTTCAGATAATAACTAACTCACAAGTTTTATATTACATTGTATGGCAGGTTTGTCTATGATAGTACTAACACTTCATGGACTACTTTGTGGAGAAGAACGACGACTTTTACTTCACAGTAATGATGATATTGCCATGGAGTTTCAGATGTTGAGACAAGAAATTGAGACTTTGAAAGTAAATCAGCTACAAGACATTGCGATGTTGAAGGCGAATCAGTCACAAGAAATTGCGATGTTGAAGGCGAATCAGTCACAAGAGATCTCGATGTTGAAAGCAAACTATTCACAAGACATGTTAAGTCTTAAATCACAACTTACTGGTATGTATGTAAATATATACGCCAGACAGTAATATACATGTATATATATTTACACGATGCTTTGTGTAAAACATGTAGCCATTACAGTCATATAAATGTTACAGATATTTTAATTAAATAGAAGAACAGTTGGACATATGCTCCCAAGCAGCGCTTTGAGTCCCCTACCGGTACATTCACACGCTGCTGTATTACCAAGCATATTTTGATATAATCGGTTTTATTTTATGTCATTAAGCATTACAGAAGGCAGTCTTTCATTCTGTCATCGAGGATTGTACAGATACGTATTACAAATAGCGTGGCGAATTTGAGTAACAATATGCCTTTTAAAATATACGCAGATTCCGCATCGACAGCTGTTTAAATGACCTTAAATCGCTACAAATTTACAGGCATCTGAATCATTTTGGCAATGCCGACGAAACGATAGTCACAACGTTCGATTGATTTGGTTTTTCTAGCAATTTTCATAGTCACCGCGCCATTTCTGTGACAGTGAAAGCCGTCTATTCAATGCACACTCGCATACGCTTTATTAACATATGTTTACTGTCCTAAATTTGGGACATTAGCGAGTCGCTGAATGGTTGTGGACTGATGTCGACTCGCCTGTCTAAATATAGAAAATATCGGTCGTGCAGGAGTTATTAAGCAGAGAGTGATTATGAAGGTATCGGAATAAGTTAGGGGCCGATTCTAAGGGAGAGTAAGTTGGACACAGCTTACTTCTTTTCATAAGAGTTTGTAGTTGAGAAAATGAATTCGAAATCAGCACTCCTGTGGGATTGCAAACAACAGCATTAATATAATTTTGCAAACTTTTTTTTTCACAGAGAGGGGCTCCACATATATACGATGGGGACGGACTACTTGTGCTGGAAATAACACAGCGAAAGTTTATTCTGGTACGTTAGTTGTCATGGGTTTATATGACTGCTTACAAAAGCTGACATATTTATAATATACACAATGTAAACGAACAATACTTGTCTAAAGTTTTACATCTATTCACCAATTTGACATTTATATGTAACTTGCTTCAATCTCGCATTGCAAAGTAAGTTTTAAGAAATTGAAGTGAACGCGTCACGCCGTAGTCTATTCATGTTTATTATAAACAATGCAGGGTACACAGCAGGATCCCCACATGACGTGTCAGGTGGTGCTGCCAGCTTCGTCTGCCTACCAGAACATCCAACATGGGCAAAATACCTGGACGGAATTCAAGATATCGGTGGGTATATAAGTGGAACAGAATATCAAGAGTACTCGTCCTTTAAGCCTTTTCCACGACAAATGTTAGACGAAGACGCACCTTGTGTATTATGCAACACACCACGTTATGATACCGTTATGATTCCTGGGCGAACAGACTGCTACCAAGACTGGACATTGGAATACACCGGGTACCTCATGACTGGCCATAACGTCCATGATGCAGCGACCGATTATGCTTGCGTTGATGCCGATCCATATGCCGAGATTCATGGGGAGGCGAATCAAAATGGAAAACTTTTATATTTTACTGAAGTCAAATGTGGATCTCTGCCATGTCAGGAATATCCGAATGGACGTGAACTGGCTTGTGTGGTCTGTTCGAAATAAATATTATAATACAATGTAACTTACTGTGTTACTGTTCATTGTTTTCAAAACGACATAAATAGTTATATTGAAATATAATAATCACAAAGAAATATCTCGTAACGAAACATCGACAAAGTTGAAGTCTCATGAAGTCTCATAATCGCATATTTAAGTTCCAACTGTGTCGCCTGTGCCATATTCATATGTTGTTTACTTTTATTGTAACTTGGATATGATTCCTCAGTTAAAAATAATAAACTATGGTTGTGTTGATTGCTTCATCTCTGTATTCATTATTAACAATTACTCAAATCGTTACTTAATAGTATTTTTGTTCATCACACATAATTACCTAAACTCGTTGTTATTCGAAAGACGACCCCATTAAATTAACCCAGTACCGTTAGATCCAGTGTGACGTCAGAATTGACCGTTTTACTAATTCTGAGATTTTAACTCTGGGTACCGAGGATGGTTCGACTATGCTGCTTCCTGTAGATCATTTGAAATTCAGTTCTCCAAATGGTTTGCATCGTAAAATATGTGAATCTATTTCCTACATTAACAATATAGTCGCATAATTATGTATTGTTGATATCAAATTGTGTATGGTCACTATGATCGTTGTGTTGTGTACTTGGACCATGCACTCGTAGGGGACATGTTTACCTGGTGGTATTTGCAATACATTCAGATGTGTGGCTGAATTTTACAAATGTACGTTTCCGTTTATACCCGTCTATACATGAACTACGTTAAAGGAATAGTGATGTCCTTTTCAGCGTCGTTTGAAACGGTTAAGCAGCACGTGTTTTATCATTATTGACGTAATTAGTTAACCACGCGAAAATCATCGTAATGTTAATTTTTCATTATATAATAACACGACTTTCATTCATTGATACAAGCCTGGTTATAATATCAGCAAGAGCATTTCGAAAGAATTGTTTGATGCAAAATCATTACTTTATCGTAACATCAGATTTATTCTTCAGTAATGGCTTGTCATGACTCGTTAAAACACTTGAATGCTCAAGAAATCGAGAGGAAATGCCACATGCAAAGCCTGCAGCCACTACAACAGCTTTATTTCACAAGAAAGCAATTACGTAATGAAGCTAGTATCAAATATAATCTTGATCATATTTTTTCGCGACCATTTGTTTCGGTTTAACGTGTTTTCAAAAATATATAATATTCCTGTAAAAGCACGTTATTCGTGTCTATATAAAATCCGGTAATTCACTAGTATTAACGATCCTAGTGTCAGACCAATGTGCATTTAAACCCAACCAAAATACCTCCGTAGGCGATGATTATAATGGTTACCAATCGTTAAGTGGTTGTGATTAAATGAACAATAGACAGCATAAACGAATTTTCCTAATTTCTGACATGACTGTAAATCTGAATGTGTTCACCTGGAATTAATGTTACCGGGTTTATGACCAGTTGTGGTTTTTTATGTGACGCTTTGAATGAATATTCGATTGACTTTGTTGGTATATCCGAACATTGGCTATATAACCATAACCTGTATACACTGAACTCAATGCACAGTAATTACAGGGCTTATGGTATATCAAACAACTCGCTCACAATTTCCAGCAACAGACGTGTTGGTAAGGCAGGTGTCGCCATGATAATTTTGTATCACCTTTGAATATTGACGACGATCGTATTGTCGGTATTCAATAGCAGTACGCCAAAAATAAATTCATGTATTTATTTCAGGTTTATCTCCCCTGTAGTAACTACTCGGTCACTATATAGAATTTTAGATTTTTTTATTTTCAAGAATCCAGAAGGTCATAGACCCATGAGGAAATACAAAATACAATATATATACACATGCATATATGCATATAAACATATACCTACACACACTCACACACACACACACACATGCTCACATATACTTTCTAGCTCTACCTATCTGTCTATCTATCTATATGCATCTCTCTTTCTATATCTATCTTTCTCGCTACCACCACTCTCTTTGTCTCTCTCTATCTCTTTCTACATACTATGTATCAACAGATAAACACATGTTCATGGTTCATAAATTACATATTCTTGTTTATATAAACAAAGATGTACACATACTATGTATGTCAAAACACGTTAGAAAGTTTCAATCAGATAAATAATTTTCATGGTATACTTATACAAAAAGTTATGTATACATAATCTAAGATATCTATTTGGTACACATACTATGTACAATGAAACACAACAGTAATTATCAACATATCAACAATCAAATATTCATAGTACAAGACATATATATACACGTTTATATCAACATAATGAACCATTACAAATTAATCCCCATGTATAACACATCCTACCGAAAACGAAATGTAGGATATAATGGACAGGGATTACATACAAAACGGTAATGTCATAGTACCGGTTATACATGTACAATATAAAACAATTCAAATGGTAAAATAGTGTCAATTGTGTGATTCTTAAATTTGCTGATGTCGATATAGGAATGCTTCATGAATAAAGGTGCTTAGCTTAATCAAAATTTTCTTATTTTCTGTTGTTAATAGTTCAATGAATTTCAACATATTAGGACGCCTCCAGTAATAACTTGGTAAGTATTTTCTACGTATATAAGTGAACCGTCTGCATTCTAAAACAAAATGATATTCATCTTCTAATAATGAGCATTGATTACAAAGTCGTTCCGATATAGGAGTAATATGTGGTTTAGACCATCTACCTGTTTCTATGCTCAGTCTGTGAGATGAAACTCTCAATCGAGTTAAGCTGATACGAAATTTGTTAATGTTTAAAATATCAAGATATGGTTGAAATTGAAAATGAGAAATATGTTTGTATAAATTAGCTCTGCTAGAATCGTTTATATCACCAGTCCATTTTTGAATAAATTGATCTCTAATCCTTTGTTTAACATATCTTAGAATTTTTTTTGAATCTCCAACAGTTTGAAAAATCCATGTATCGTGGAAACCTAGAGAGCATAGTAGGTCTCGTGTTAATGAACACCAATTCTTGTGATTCGGGTGGTTATCTATATCATTGATAAGGTGTAAATATATCTTTTTTGCATATTTATTATTATCAAGTTCTATCAATTTTATTAATATATCTGTTAAGTTTTAGCGGTATTCGACCCAGTTCACCGTATACAAAATTATTTTGTGTAGATTTCTTAACACCAAGTATATTTTTACAAAAATTTAAATGTAAACGTTCAATAGCATCAGCTGCAGTAAAACACCATACTTCACTTCCGTAATTCAAAATTGGAGTGATTAGTTTATCGAACAGGTCAAGTTTATGTGTAATTGAGATATTAGTGAATTTTGATAAATGTTTTTTCATAGCAAATATTGCTTTTAAAGCTTGACCCGCTAAAGTGCTCTGAGCCTCAGAAAATGAACCGCTAGGAGTGAACACTATGCCTAAATAACTAAATTTTCTAACAATTTCAATGGGACTATTATTGAATAAGAAATTAATGTTTTGCGGTAATCTACCCGCTTTTCTAAAAATTAATATTTTTGTTTTGTTAACATTTACTATTAGTTTCCATTTTTTACAATATTTGGATAAAACATCTAGGCTACGCTGTAGTTCATTTTGTGACGTAGCAAAAATTACTATATCATCTGCATATAATATCATAAATAGTTTAAAAGTGCCGATATCAATTCCATCTAAGCCATTTAATACATAAGTCTCTTCTAAGTCATTTAAAATCATGGAAAATAGAAATGGCGATAAACATTCGCCTTGTCTAACACCTAACATGCAATCAAATTGGTCACTAAGTTCGTTGTAATATTTAACCCTTGATTTTACAGTAGCATACATTGATCGCATAATGTTTAGAATTTTACCCCTTAAACCAGATTTAATTAGTTTTAACCATAAATTGTCCCTTACAACATAATCAAAGGCCTTGGTAAAATCTATAAATGCGCAGTATAAAACCTTGCCAATATTTAGTAAATGCGTGATAACCCCATGCAGCACGAAAATATTGTCTACAGTACCCATTTTTGATCTAAATCCTGCCTGAGCTTCAATATAAACATTATATTATTCAGCCAACTTGCTCAGTCTATTATTAATCATTCTAGTAAAGAGTTTCCCTAGTGCACTCAATAATGTTATACCCCGATAATTGTTTACATCATTAATATTGCCTTTCTTATGGAGCGGAACAACAAAACCCTCCGACCATTCTTCCGGAAAATAACCAGTCTCAAAAATTGTATTAAAGAGATTTAGAAGGAATGGTGATAAAACACTTTGACCGTGAATGAAACACTCATTTATATACAAATCAGGACCACCACTTTTATTTGTTTTAAGCTGCCTTATAGCAGTGGATAGCTCTTTTTCAGTAAAGTTAAAATTCAATTCTTCGAACATCACACGAAATTCCTCTTGCTCAAACCTTTCTAAAAAGTACAATACTTCATCATCAGGCTGGAAAAATCTATCGCCCGGATTATTTACACCCTTGAAATAACGCTGAAAAGAATCTATGTCAATATTTGAATTACATATTCCAGAGGACATTTTTAACATGTTCCAATATAGTTTAGCATTCTTAAATCTGGCTGCAACAAGTTTTTCAGTTTCTTTATTATCATGATCATACTTACATGTTTGTACCAGATTTTTGTAACGAGATCTAGCTAGTACCATTTTCTGACGATTTTCATTACTTTTATCTTGACGAAATATATTTAGCATGGCATAAAATTCGTCCCTTAGACTAAGACATTCTGGGGTGTACCACTCATTTCCCTGACCAGTTTTTACACAACTATCATCAGCTACTCGCAGTTTCTTCTTAAAGCCAGAAGATGCTACATCGTCAATAATATTAGAAAATTCCGAAATACAACAATCAATATCAGTATTATTTTGTGCAAGCGTTATACAAGAGTTAAAACTTTCCAACTTGTTTAAAACCTCATCACATGATAACTGCTCTATAAATCTAGATTTCTTATCCTTATTCCACACGTATTTATACTGTATAGTATTTGGTTTGTGAATACTTGTATTTGACTCGACAAGTTTATCAAACGTAAACGAAAAATCAACTACACAATGGTCAGACAATATGTTCGGATCGTGAACATTAAAACTGTTTACATATCTAAATAAATTCTGTGAAGCAATTACATAATCAACTACACTGGAGCCTCTACTACCCACATGCGTAAAACGACCACATTTATCATTACAAACTCGTCCGTTTAAAATACGTAATCCCGTCTGTTTGCACATATCCAATAACATTGTACCATATCGATTAGTGCGACCTTTATCATGTGTACTACGAGGCATATAAACATCCGTAAAATATGTATCAGGTAAAATATCTAGATGTGAAATATCGTCGCAGACGACAAAATCAGGTAAATCAGAGGTATGAGCATTCAGATCACCACACACAATCAAGTTAATATTATTGTCATATTTAGTATATAATGTTACTATAAAATCTAATAACCTATCAAACGTATGTGATTCTACAATATTTTGTCGGCTGCTATTTTCTGGTATAACATAACATAAACATATAAAGACATCATTATTTAGTGACAGGCAATTTCTATCAATCTTAACACATACAATGTCGTCTATACTAGTAAAAACAAGTGTATCGTTCGTTACAAAATTATTGCGTATGTATACAATTAATCCACCAGACGAACGTTTAGTATTGGATTTCTTTTCAGTTCTATTTAAACAAAATGACAAAACCCGTCTACAGAAACCTCCGAAAAATCATTTGTCCACGTTTCTGTAAGTAAGATAATATCATGATTCATAAATAAGTGTCTTAATTCACCAGAATGTAATTTGTTTGTCCGTTTAGTGGTCAGTCCGTTAATGTTAAGCAAGGCACATCGAAGCGCGACCTTCTGGTTTATGTCCTAACTCACCGAGCTATTGTTCTGTACAGGACAACACGTTTCCACCGGTGTAACTTTAGTTTTATCACATGTCACATTTGACTGTGTGTTATTTTTAGCACACTGTGCGTTATTATTAGCACATTGGGAATTCCGGTCTTTAGACTGGTTTCGGTTTGTACTGTTACGCCTATATGGGATAGCTGACTGGGAGCGCTGTTTCGCACGTGTGATGGATTTTGCGCGTCCGCGACGAGAAACAAGTCCTGCCTCATCACCTTGTAGATCCATGGCCGGTGTTTTCATGAATGTTTGATCACAAATATTATCACAAATAACCTCAGTTGTTTTGACATTGAATAAAGCATAGTTAATCATAGGTTGTGGCTGGCTATCTGAGGACGGCGTCATTTTCTTGGTTACTAGTGTTTCGAGTACTGTCGTTTTTGGGGCTTCAATTGATGTCTGACCAACCTTGTCTTGTATAGTATCAGACACCTGCAATGTCGTGTCCATTTCATTATGCATCGTTACATTGGTAGGGTTGATAGTTTGTGTGTTAACACTATTTGGCGCTACTGGCATAGTTGACTGCTCTCGTGCCGAAGGAGGTGGTTCATAATCAGGTTGGTGTATATCAGTGATCGAACCACTGTCCTTAAGTCCATGTGCGAGCTGTAGTCTGTTACAGTAGACATACTTGTTCCATTCCGGCAGCTCGTCTCTCCCAACTCTAGTGTCATGAATAATTTTGGCGGGATATACAATTGCAGTCTTTGATTTTGGATTATCATTTTTAAGGTTTTTGTAAGTAGGCCACAGTCGACGCCGGGCTTCTTGGATTTCATGAGGCAAATCATAGTCGATGGAGAAAGCAGTACCTTTTAGCAGTTTAACTCTACTCATGATTAGCTCGACATCACCAAAGTCACGAAAATTCACGATTATTGGCCTCTTCTGAATTTGATGTTGTCTATTACGCATGCCAAGCCTTTGTGCACGCGCTATGTATATGTGTTGCGGGTTGATATCCAAATGGTTGCGAAGGAGATCCCTTATCAATATGAGACAGTTTTCACCATAATTTTCCACACATCCTCTAATGATCAGGTTGTTTCTTCTGGATCTAGCCTCAGCGTCAATAGATTTGTATGATAGTACCTTGATTATTTCAGTCTGTTGATTTGTTGTTTCCATAACATTACACAGTTTTTCATTCAATTTTCCGACACAATCATGTAATCCAAACACATTTCGGGACAAATTAAACTGTTCAGTTTTAATCGATACTAGTTGGTCAAACATATGTACCATTTTCATGTCAAGTGATCCATGTATAAATTCATCCCGACTAATCTTGTTGGAATGTTCATTGTCCATATTTTCCCGCGTGTACAAAATTTGAAAATGGTTGTAAACAGGTATACCGTGTTTGTTTTGATCGTTATTCCTCGCCATCGTTTATATACGTCCGATATATGTTGATAATAATCCCACACTCACTAGTTCACTAAAGACACACTGTTAGTTTAACAGCTTTCTCCTTATATTTATACTTGCCTATTTTTATCCAAATTTTTAAACAAAGGAAAACATTGAGATGTCAGCCAAATTACTAAAATTACGCCTATTTCACCACAGCTTTTTTGCTAAATAGTCGCGCATACACTTAGTTACATTTAGTTTCATGTTTATCACAAAACTATTCCATTAAATCATCCATTTAAATGAGTAATTTGTAATTTTTTCAAGAGCTCATATTTTTTACGTTTACACCTGGCGCATGCGCAGTAAATATTTCAGTATATATATAGGATTATATTGACAAACTGTATAACTTGTGGTGCCAATATTGTGAACACGGAATTCTTATATGTAAGAGCACTTATGTTTTTTTCACGTGACGCCTACTTTATAAACTTTCTTAATGACACTTGCCTATTAGCTGTAAACTATCTTGATATTTGTACTGTTGCTAAGAATTATTTTGTATCATATGACAACAGAGAGAGAGAATACGTAGATACAGGAAACGCCACATACATAAGACAGTGCCTCCCCACGCAGACCTCCGGGAAAACAATAATTCATAAAACACTAAGCACTTAAGCAGGTCAAAGGGTACATAAGTTAAGGAATAGAGGCACAGGGAATGGCCTGGCAGACCATAAGGAATAACTAGGAGAATCAAAGCGGACAGTGAAGGAGGGGGGGGGACTAATGGGAAAGATCACAGGACAAGTCAAGACAATCGGCAGCAATAGGCCGAAACCGGGCGGGAAACAATCCGAACACCATATAAAGTGACACAAGTGCACAGGGGAAAGGGAAATATCAAACACATTCAAAACACAAACAGAAATAAACAACCATACAGCGAATTATAGCCAGTGCAACAGAAATACAACAATACCAGACAATATTACAGAATATTGAAACTCTGATGAATATGGCTTCGATAAAACCTCAATGTCAAAATGACATTAATCAGTACTATGAAGACCTAGTCACATGTATCACAAACACATCATCATCAGCTATACGAAAACCTAAATTCAAACATTTCCTGAAACCTTATTGGTGCGATAAACTTACGAAACTCAACAAAGAATTGAATCAGTTACGGTGGATGTGGATCAGAAGCGTCAAACCTAGAAATCACACGGATGTGTCTTTCTCCAAGTATAAGTTGGCAAAACAGTTATTCCGTAAATGTCACGGGAAACATGTAGCTTTATATATGGAAAAACAAGATAATAAAATTGACTCCATGGCCGACCTGAACAATCAACAATTCTGGGACTTGATAAACAAACGTAAAACACTTCTGCGAATAAACCAGGATGTAAAATGATATTCGACAATAGTGTATACAGGGGTGCTGAATCTATAGGTAAAAATGGAAACAATACTTCGAGAACCTGTATTCTCCGAAACCAAGTACAAAAATGTATATCATTCGATATTCGAAATCAACCATCGATGACGAAATCACCAATTCTGATGCAGATATACAACATACAGACAATCTATCAAGATCATACGTAACCACAGAAGAAGTCGCCCATGCAGTTAAGAAGTGTAAACGGGGGGAAAGTTGTGGCGTCGATAAAATCTACTATGAACACTTTACTTACGGGAACGATATACTGTATCGCGCACTAAGTGTACTGTTCAAAGCGATGCTTCCACATGGATTTGTTCCTCCAGAAATGAATAAAGCCACCATAATAACACTTCATAAGGGTTGTAGGAAGCGTACAGATGACCCAAATAGTTATAGAGCGATCTCATTGACATCGTGCATCCTAAAATTGTTTGAAATTACTATCCTGAAATTGTTCGAACCCAAGTGTTGAATGAGATTAGCCTACAGCAAGGAGGATTCCAAAAAGAGCTTGGATGTGTAATGTCCTCATTTCTGCTTAAAGATTGTATACTTTATGTAAAATAAAACAGAAGTAAAGTATTTGTGTTTTTCCTCGATGCACGTCAAGCGTTCGACCGAGTGTGGCATAATGGTCTTCTATACAAACTTTTAAAAATGGATATTGACCATAATATATACAACGTGATACGTATCATGTACACGTCAATGCAAAGTCGGGTCCGTAATCAATCATATGTATATGACTGGTTATCAATATTACAGGGGGTTAGACAAGGTGGATGCAGCTCCCCAGTTCTGTACCTTTTATATAAATGATATTATCAACGAATTAGAGGTTAGCAATCTTGGTGTTTGTGTATAATAATATATTATAACTTTAATATTTCTAGCCCAAGAGTAGCAGACGACTTACTACTGATATCATACTCGAAGACAGGACTTCAAAAAGTGCTTAATATATGTAATGATAATGCAAACAAATGGAGATATCTCTACAATTCTAGAAAATGTGCTATCATTGTGATTAACGAATCGCCGTCTGACTATAACAATCATACTAGAATGTGGCACCTTGGTGATAGCGAAATGATTGAAAAAGGTCAATATGTCCATCTCGGAATTAGACTGGACAAATATATATGCTGCTCTGATAACATGAGCGAATCCTGTAGAAAACTACGCGGTACACTCCTAAGCATCATGAACAATTCTTTACAAACTACGAATCTCAGTCCTGCAACTTGGAGAACAATCTACAAACATGTTGTACTACCGAAGGCTTTATATGGATGTGCCTTATGGAACAACATAACACCTGCAAGCATTCTCACGCTCGAGCGGTCGCATCGATTTTTCGTATAACTCATTCAAAATATACCCCTTATAGTGACACGGACGTCTCGCTGACCTTACTAGGCTTAGCCCCGATAGAATTAGAAATCAATTACCATAACTGCAATTCCTTGGTCAATTATGTCGCCTTCCCTGCAAATAGGCTTTGTACCGGATATAATGCGAATCTTACGAATTTACAATCTCAGAGACTACATAATGTTGTTCCTGAAGGATGGTACGTTCCCAGCGAAAATTCAATGGAAATCAATTCTATCACGGCATTTGTACGACACTGAATTTCTCCACAGGATTGAACGTATAAACCGAAAAAATACCGATATCACAACCGTAGGTCTTTTCTATGGTGGCATATTATTGCCACCAGTTAACATGATAGCGTTCGCGAATTAATTCGTGTTAACCACTTAATTATTACGATAATTATCTAGCTATCTAGTTAATATTCGTGATAAATTTCGGTAAGATAAATTTCATACAACTAGAAACAGGCTTGAAAGTGCCCAGAACTGCCACCTCTTACCTTTTTATGATGTATTACACTAAATTTAAGTGGTAACACGAATCTTATCTAGTTGTCCACTTATTATGTTACTTAGTAACTCAAATTCGCGAATTTCACTTAAGATTCGTGTTACCACTTATTTATAAATACATTTTTGGCTTCTAGATGTAAGTGGTAACACGAATCTTAAGTGAAATTCGCGAATTTAAGTTATTAAGTAACATATTAAGTGGTCAACTAGATAAGATTCGTGTTACCACTTACATCTAGAAGCCAAAATGAATAAGTGGTATCACGAATCTTAAGTGAAATTCGCGAATTTGAGTTATTAAGTAACATAATAAGTGGTCAACTAGATAAGATTCGTGTTACCACTTACATATAGAAGCCAAAAATGAATAAGTGGTAACACGAATCTTAAGTGAAATTCGCGAATTTGAGTTATTAAGTAACATAATAAATGGTCAACTAGATAAGATTCGTAGCTAGATAAGATAGCTAGATAATTATCGTAATAATTAAGTGGTTACATGTAACACGAATTAATTCGCGAACGCTATCATGCTAACTGGTGGCAGTAATATGCCACCATACTTTTCTTTGCTAAACGGCCATGCATTTATTGGCAACTTGGTCGTCATTACCCACACTGGAGAAATCAGTACGAATGCGCTGCCAAAACACTTGTTAGACTGATGTGCTACTCACCACCTAAAACACGCCTAAACTGTGATGCCTTGAACGATCATTTGACTATACACGAAGTTTTTAGTTGCCCACACTATGAATCGTCAAGAGTCGTGCTTTGGTCCAATTTAATAGACATAGTTGGTATGGCAAATTTTATGTCACTAATGAACAAGTCGCGCATCAGTCAGTGTTATGACCTGTTATCAGGAACGTGCTCATACTTTGAAGACGCTCGGTTATTATTTGCAACATTATTGCTCCGCGTTTCCTCGGATCGGAAAATACGCAATACGCCTGTTGTAAATAAATACACCTTGAATGAATCATAGTTGTTAATTTAAATCAAAATACTGGTAAACTGTTGCGTCACGACTTGATTCTGGATATTGTATCGAATTTTATTTGCTGATTGTTTTGCCAATGGTGCATCTATGTTGTGTATATGTATGTATACTCATGTCTGAAATGTCTAATTAATGTAATGTGTTTATTTGCTGATGTTTGCCAATGATGCATGTATGTTGTTTATCATAGTTGTTAATTTAAATCAACATACTGGTAAACTGTTGCGTCACGACTTGATTCTGGATATTGTATCGAATTTTATTTGCTGATTGTTTTGCCAATGGTGCATCTATGTTGTGTATATGTATGTATACTCATGTCTGAAATGTCTAATTAATGTAATGTGTTTATTTGCTGATGTTTGCCAATGATGCATGTATGTTGTTTATATATGTGTGTATACTCATGTCTGGAATGTCTAATTAATGTAATGTGTTTATTTGCTGATGTGTGTGTGTGTGTGTGTGTGTGTGTGTGTGCGTGTGCGTGTGCGTGTGCGTGTGCGTGTGCGTGTGCGTGTGCGTGTGCGTGTGCGTGTGCGGGTGCGGGTGCGGGTGCGGGTGCGGGTGCGGGTGCGGGTGCGGGTGCGGGTGCGGGTGCGGGTGCGGGTGCGGGTGCGGGTGCGGGTGCGGGTGCGGGTGCGGGTGTTTACTGAGAGTAGATATATAGTATATTTCAAGATGTTTCTATTGAGTAGTGTTGTTAGTCAACTCCTCTGCAAATTACCCGGATTAGTTATCTATACATATATACACATTTTTTTGAAAATCAGAACATGCACCTTTTTGATCATGATCATCGAACTAACCTGAAATTTGATATGCACTGATCCAACCAATGACGTTTTGTCAATGTTATTGTGCCTTCATATATTGGCCGCATATATCACCCTGTTACATGTACCTAAAGAAGTCAATTAGTTCAGAATTAAAACAAAAATGTTTTGATTGCAAATCCACGAAACAGATATACTACTGTGGGATTAAAAGCATTTCACCATATCAATAAAAATAGAAATACCAAGTGTATATCGTTGATATCTAAATAAGACAGACCTTTCAGCATTTTTTTTTCATTTTCATATATGCATAGATAACTAATCAGCGTGTTTATTACATAGCCTAATAGATACGCGTCAGAATATCAACGCAGACTATCTGGGTTCGATTCCTGACATTCTGGTTTTTTATTATCATTTAAGCCTGAAAGTATCATGCTTTTCACGAAATATGAGTGGGTTTATCGCAGCAAACTAGACGAATATGTGTAAACATAAAACCATTTTGGCAAAGAAGATTGAAAAGCATTTCGTGTTGTCCCAGCAAGACAGAGACATTGTTTCAAAAGTTCACGGCTTCGCGTACAAGAGGCTGCAATGAAGCAGCCTTGGATTCTGTTATCTTGCCCAAGAAAAGGAACTACAATGCCTTTTTTGACTGGGGTGTTAGAGCGGCCGGTGCCGCGAATTAAAAGGACAGCAGTGAAAAAATGTTTCAAGAAAAAAAGAAGTAACAAGTGACATATCATTGGATTACTTTCATCTCCCTGTGGTTCGCAAGACAGTAAATGATATGATTTTAAGCGAGATTCATCAGCCTTTTTAACAAGTCCAGCACGGACACTGCTGATGAGCCGTGCTAAATAGTATATACGCTCTAAAGCAATATTTTTTTATGAATTTGTACTGAAACAAATTATCTTATTTTCCGTGTCAGCTCAATCAGTTACACTCATACACTAGTTTGGGATGCAATTGATGCTGCTGCGGGGAGGTGCAAATTGTAGATTCTTAACTATCCATCACAGAGGTAGGATGAATAATTTCACTTCATGGTCACACATATTTTACCGAAATTCAAAATATTCAAGTGTGAAGGAAATTTTGGATGGCAGTGTATAAGATGTAACAAAGAACATAATATGAATGGAAATGAAATATATAACTTAATATTGCAACCATAGAAGGATAGATAAACAAATATATGTTCTAGAAGTATATAATGTTGTATCACTGTGAATAAAAATAAAACCTATATGTGAGGCTTCAAACAGTAATCTCTAGATTGCTAAGTGACTGCTCACCTACTTGAGCTACAGAGGCACACGTAAGTATGTACTTGAATACTTGTTCATGTTTCGACAAATTTGTACGACACAAGCGTTTACTGACCGAGACTCTAAATGATTACCCCTTTTTATGCAAAGTGAAGCCGTCGGCTCATTTGTATAAGTAAATATTATTATGCCATCAGATCTTGACCTACTATATCTAATCATTTTCACTGATGCTTCACACAAATGTCTAATTGAGGTTTGAAAGATGCTGCATGTATTTGCCTGTAAATATTGCAAAATAAACCGCATGTCTTCAACCGATAATGAGACCATTCAATATTTGCAATCAATGATTTCGATTGTAAAGTGTATAAAACTATTTGTCCACCAGATGAGTAAAACGTAGTTTTTTATTTGGATATTTCTAGGTTCCATCCTGTTCTCAAGCGTTTGGAACCTCTCGGCAATGTTCGTTACGGAATAACGTTCGACGTTAGAAGGGGCTTAATCTAACAAATCTTACATCTATGTACTATCCGTATCACGTTTTATGAACTGCCGCATGTCGATATATTTACTTTTCCTTTTTCTACTAGTATGTGCTTTCGGTTACTTGGAACAATACGCCGTTTTGTTTCGAGACACACAATTGGTACAAATGGATGAATTTAGAGCTGATAAATATTATACTAATACAAATTTGTACCCTGACACAATACAATTGATAACATTTCGACTTAGTTGAACTCGAACTTCAAAGAGCAGTTCATTTAATGTCATAATGTACACAAAATAGCAGATCAGTTGTTTTCTGGAATTGTTTGAGAAACTGTAGTAGTCGAATTTCCATCATCGATTGTCAAGAAGTTTGATTTCATATTGTTACCCCTCTAGTGCTTTGTTTTCAATTATATACATACACGTATTGCATGAACAGAAAATATGTCTTAACTGCGATGCAGGGTGCTCACTTGTCTTATCCTAAGATGCAAAGAATGAAATATTTATCTTTATGTCATCACTTTCGATAGCCCCATTAGTATTGTCTATATAAATTTTAACTTCATGATTATACTGAGAATATCACGCTTTATTTCCAACCTGTTATTTATACATTTCAATAAAAACATATTGGTGCATTCCATTTCTTGATAGTACAATTTAATAATATTCTCATAAGAGCTGAACAAATGCTAAAAGAAAACCGTCGTAATGATAGAGCCAATAACAATAGTATTGTTCAGTAATAGTAGTTTTTTATATAAAGGCATTGCTCTGACAACGATTTGTGTACAATAAATAAAGTGCAAGTTTCTACTGTAATAATTATTGCGTATTGTTCGACCAACACACTCATGATTTTGCACAATAACATTTGACTTTCGAAGCAAACTTTTACACGTTTCATATTTATTCGAGCCTACAGCCTGTCCATTAATTATACTACCTGATAGTTTCGAGGCAGGGCTGCTATCTTCATCCTTTCTTCTATTTTTTATATGTGGCAATGTGATTGTTTTATGTGTTTTACATTGACCTTTTGCACTTACAGGGTAGCTGTGCCCTTTATAAGTGCACTTTTCTGCTTGGCCTCTTCCTACAATCATTCTTGTTTCGAAAATCAGCAAGTCAATCCTTAATTGCTCTGGTTATGATGTTTCCTCGAAATATGTGTGGGGAGGCACTATCTTGCGAATATGGTGTTCCATGTACCAACTTAATCATTCCTCATAAGATACTTACATAATTTTAAATACTTTTATCTGTACAATCCAATAAAAGAAATTCAATAAAAAAAATTCTATCGACATGTTTAAACATATCAAACACGAGCTTTTATCTTAAAAACGATCACGGTGACCACCTTTTTTCATTTTTGGTTTTCTAATACTTTTTACTATTAAGTGTGAAAAAATGAAGGATTTTCATAAAAGGAAAAAAACTATAGAAATCGTCTTTAAGTCATGCTGTTGCGTACAATTCCAACACTACAAACCTGGTTTTATTATAAGTAAGTAAGAAAGTAGGTAAATATGTTGTTAAAGTGACGCTTGTAAAATGTATGAATATAAACAGTAACACAAACACTCAGGACTGGTACAATGAGCCTATAAGTCACCTTATAGATATAACCTATTCATAATCGGTCGTTTATATTACTTGCATAATTAATTAAAACATGTTAAGCAGTAAACATGTTAATGCAATTTTGGTATGGAACACTGAAACACTTATAGTAATAAACTTATAAATTATGCTTAGATTTAGATCAATTACAGTTCTAGTCAGTGACCTACTTCATTAATCTGTATTATATTCATTATTGAACAACCTATCTCGTTCAATTAAAGTTACATACA
This sequence comes from Mactromeris polynyma, assembly GCA_032209605.1. Classification (NCBI taxonomy): domain Eukaryota; kingdom Metazoa; phylum Mollusca; class Bivalvia; order Venerida; family Mactridae; genus Mactromeris; species Mactromeris polynyma. Next base: position 24,418,856 of record JASFXZ010000007.1, on the reverse strand, counting down.
ATTACATGATACTTCATATGTTTCGTTGACATCCATCGAATGCAATGTGAACGGAGATGACATCGATGATGTTGTCATTGAGACTCAGAATTGCGAATTCAAACGCGATACCTTCACAAGAAATGCTTCACCCAAATAAAACATGTGACAATCAGCAAAATACATGGACATACATACTATGTACGTGATCGTCATCGTCATCTAATAAAACTGTACAGACAATAGTCTTACTATCCTATCACTAATATCTAAGAATTGTTTAATCATTAAATACATTATCGAGTTGACTTTAATTGAAATTGCATTATTTATTGACATTTTAAGGTTATTTCACATTCTGATGTTACTATTTCAGTTACAGGGAGCAAGGTCAGTATAAGCCTGCTTGTTCCTTCGTGCTGGATTAGTTACTTTATGTCGGTTGTTATTTACGTGCTCTTAATGATTAGTTACTGCCCACTTAGTCAAGTTATGTATATATGTTGGAAATCAATGACCATATAATCGATTTAAACTCCCAGTATTTGTACTGACAGTTCTAAGGCTGTAATTCGCTGTATGGTTATTATTTCTGTTTGTGTTTTGAATGTGTTTTGTATTTCCCTTTCCCCTGTGCAATTATGTCTTTATATGGTGTTCGGGTTCTTTTGCGCCCGGTTTCGGCCTATTGCTGCCGACTTTCCTGGCTTGTCCTGTGATATTTCCCATTATTTCCCCCCTCCTTCGCTGTCCGCTTTGATTCTCCTAGTTATTCCTTATGGTCTGCCAGGCCATTCCCTGTGCCTCTATTCCTTAACATATGTACCCTTTAATATGCTTAAGTGCCTTGTGTTTTGTGGATTGTTGTTTTCCCGGAGGTCTGCATGGGGAGGCACTGTTTTATGTATGCGGCGTTTCCTGTAGCTACGTATTCACTCTCTTTTAAAACAGATTCATTGTTAGGTACCGCTTTCTTAGTCAATGTTATGTTTGTATTAATAAGTGTGAGGTTAGCTAGCTGTAAAATTGCTTCAACACCGCTGGCCGGTATTTTACTGACAGTTACAACGCTGTACATTGCTGTATGATTACTAATCCCTCTGTGTTTTTTAATACATGTACAAGTACATTATAAATTCCACTTTCCTCGTTGACACTTCATTGGCCTGCTATAATAGTCGTATCATCCTTTCCGTCTGTGGCCAATGTGCTGTTTTGGCTTGTCCTTTAATGTATTCCCCGATTTCATCTCTTCTCCACCCACCCCCTGTTGTCCCTTCCAATTTAACATTGTTGTTTTTGATAGTCAATCAGACAATTCTTTACTTCTCAATTACCATAAATGTTTGTCCTGATACTTCATCAATTTGTAATATTTCGTATGCCGATGCTTCCTTGGATCTGTGTAGTGAGGCACTGTCTTATGATTGTGGCGTTTCCTGTAACAATTTTCTTTATAATTTTGCGAACAGAGGCTAAACGTATATATAAGATGGAACGAACTATGTGTGATGGAAGTAATACAGTTAAGGTTTATAATGGCATGTGGTGCTAGCATTTTCGAAGAAAGTATAATTACAGGTGTAATCGATTCGTCCGAAGTATTGAAATTAATTCAGTCTTTCTACCACAACATTCAACACGGCTGACTATGATGACAGTAAGTCAGCAAAATGGTGACTCTTGTCAGGAACAGAATATCGGGAATACAGTTCCGTTCATCCGCTTCGAGCATGTATGATAACGATGCATAATGCGTTCTTTGTAACACCACAAGGTTTGTCACAAGTATGATTCCTGGAGGAATAGATTGTTACTCAGGTTGGACAGTGTAATCCACAGGGTACCTTATTACTGATCATTACTGATGCTGCAGAAACCGAGTATCCATAGTATGCGTTGATTCCTATCCAGAAGCTGCCTAACATGTTGAAGGAAGCCAGAATGACAAGTTTTCGAATTGTTTGTTCAAACAAGTGCATTGTTTTATGTGTATAGGTCGTAATGGTTATTAGTAAATAATTATAATTTTGCAATGTTGTAATAAATTAAAGCAACCAATCCTAAACCAGAACTTCTAATTTTCATTAATTATTTTTGATATGAAGTAAGCCCAGACGAATGTGTCTTTTCTCAAATAATCCAATAATACAAAGGTAACATATCATGCACGTCACAGAAAATCCCATTCGATGTTGTTATTGATCAAGTGAATAGATTAGTAAGAATTGTCTATCAATGAATACTGAATTAATAGTATACCAGTCATTACCGACATGGTTAACAATACACAACATCTTAGTTATTTTATAACCATTTGATGTTTAAATACCGAGTAATATGGCTATTACGGAGCAATTGGTTTACTAATACATCAGTTGGTATTAGCATAATATGCTTATGACCTCGTAAATATGTATCAAATCAGAATATTACATAACGCTGACAGTTACAAATGACATAAGGCCTGGGTAAAATAACCTTTTCCTAGTTTTATCTAATATTTTTCAGCCTGCACAATTTACAATTCTTGACTGTTCCACACACAGGTGAGCAGTTCGTTGTATAATTTTACTCGTCTTAGAATAATGCTCTTGAGAAATTTCTGGCAACAGTTTGCTTGAAGAAGATGTTTCTTTTATGACTTCTTGTCGTGATATGCATAATGCTAAATGTCGTCCTACATTATGTTTCACAATCACTTACTTACGCTCGACTAGCGACGCGTAGTCATACATTTGTCTAATTTGGCAAGTTATTGTTTACTGTGCAGGCAATAAAGCTATATAATGGTTTTCCTAGCAGTAGTACACAGCTCAACCAGTATTCCCCTTACTGCTTGCAGTAATCTCAGTTGTGATGTTTTACTGCAATAAGTTTTGACGACCGACAGTAAAAACAGTGTTTCTGTGGGTATTGCATTTTCATTTGTATGTCATCAGTATCACTGCTGTTACTGCTAGTATAACAACTATTTGATCGTCTTTTTTGAATATATGCAATGTAAAAAAACACCTTAGCATAAGCAGCATAATACTAAGGAAAATACATATCAAAACTCGGTTTTAACAAAACATCGGATAGTACGTAGTTTGTTTTATTCCCCAAACTAGCTCTTCAATATTTTATTACATAACTACAATTATGTTATAATCAATTTGAATACAGTGGAACTTTGGATGTAACGTAGTATTTCGTAGGTCCCAAAAGGGATGTTTTAACGAAAACGTACTCGGTTATACGGTAATATACAAATTTGATTGGTTTGTTTCAGCACTGTTTTGTATTCCTACAGTAAGACGCCTTTTTCCCTACATATACTCGTACTCAAATATACGCGTGTATTTGCATGAATACCATAAACATTGCAGGTTAAAAATTAAGCGACTGTAGTTCAATCATTGTGTCCGCTCGTTCTTATTCGGTAGATGTGTGACACGGCGTTTCTAGTATAAACGGAACAAAATATAAATTGTTTATGATCCTTTTAGATGACATATTCATTTTCTATGTTAAAACGAGAAATGTATTTCGAAATATTCGGAATTAATAGACAATTAGTTGTTATAGATATGAAATCTTGAGTTCGGTAAAAGGGATTAAAAGGTATCAAGAGATTGATGTAACGATTCAGATTTCGTAATGTTATATTGTCCCTGAAGGGGTTCCGTTAAATATGACTGTTTCGGTAATTGCTATAATTTCACATTTACAATGACCTTATATGTGTTATATCACGGAATTCACGGTACACAAAAACTAGCACAATGTATTTAAGATAAGGAGATCATAACTTGTTGTAAGCAGAATAAGGACTTTCTTCTGTGTTACTTTCTCTGTGACTGGACATTATGCTATTATTTACGGTATATATCTTTGATTATAAATGTTGTAGTTAAATAAATATAACATTAATAACCGCGCCTGCGTTCAAACTTTAAGATAGTTCAACTGTGACTGGCTTGTTCAATTCATTTCATATTTCGAGTCAGAAACACTAGCGATCCTCTAGCAACAACATCTTCAACAACACCATAAAATGTATCTTACACATGTAACTCTATAGAGCTAAAATGTCCTTCTCACAAAGCGTGCTCTTCTTGAGAGGTGGCATAGTACATGTATACGTGTTTGGAAATTACGCAAAATTAGATTTCGGACTCATTTGATGATGGAATTCGAAATGCTTGCAACGAAATACAGTTAAAACATGCAAAATGTACCATGGAGTAAATCAAGAACTAGACAATACTAAAGTAATATCGCACGAAGGACATATTCTTCAACTGAATCTAATCCAGGCATACATGAATCAGTTACATTTAAGATAATATCTAAAGCAAATTTCTTAAATCACATTTAGTATATGATGGTTTTGACAATGCACGGAATACATTGTGATGCGGATAGACGGCTTTTACTACACAGTAATGATGATATTGCCATGGAGTTCCAGAAATTGAGACAAGAAGTTGAGAGTCTGAAGGCGAATCAGTCACAAGAAATTGAAAGTCTAAAAGCACAGCTTAGAGGTATGTAATTTATACGACCGACAGAATATATTACATTAAAATGTACAAACATGAAGCATACACAGCGGGGTCAGTACATGTAGTCGAAACAGTAATATGATTATATAATTATTGTTAATAAAATACGCCAGGTATCTCCCAAGGGGATATGTAGTTGAAATATAAACCGTCAGTCGTAGCTTACTTCTTTCCAAAGACTTTTTGACGAATAAATGATATCTTAATCACCGCTTCTGTGGCGCCGAAAACAAAAGCATTAACAAATTCATACAATATTTTTTAACAGAGAGGGGTTCCACATATATAAGATGGGGACGGACTACTTGTGGTGGAAATAACACAGTAAAGGTTTATTCTGGTAGGTGACTTTTTGTAGTTTCATACTCGTATGGCAGCTTGGAAATGCTGTGTTTGACATATTTTGTTGTACGCACTGTTTTATAAATGTAAAAAATAATGCTTGCTCGTAATATTTACGTTTACTCATGAGGTCAATTTAATAGTTATGTGTCACTGGCTATCTTATTGCTTTTTAAAGTAAGTTTTCAGAAAGTGTAGAAACAAAATCATACCTTTATTATATACAATACAGGGTACACAGCAGGATCCCCATATGACGTGTCAGGTGGTGCTGCAAGCTTCGTCTGTCTACCAGAACATCCAACATGGGCAAAATACGTGGACGGAATTCAAGATTTTGGTGGGTATATAAGTGGTACAGAATATCAAGATGCTTCGTTATTTCAGCCTTTTCCACGACTTATGTCAAACAATGATGCACCTTGTGTGTTATGCAACACTCCACGTTCTGTTACCGTTATGATTCCTGGGCGAACAGATTGTTACCAAGACTGGACATTGGAATACACCGGGTACCTCATGACTGGCCATAAAGTCCATAATGCAGCAACCGATTATGCTTGCGTAGATGCCGATCCAGATGCCGTGCTTCATGGGGAGGCGAATCTAAATGGAAAACTTCTATATTTTACAGAAGTCAAATGTGGATCTCTGCCATGTCAGGAATATCCCAATGGACGTGAACTGGCTTGTGTGGTCTGTTCGAAATAAATATCTTAATACAATCATGTAACTTACTGTGTTACTGTACATTAACTTCCAACAATTTATTATTATAATACAAAATTGTATTGAAATAGTCACAAAGAAATCTCTCGTAAAGAAACATCGACAAAGTTAAAGTCTCATGAAGTCTCATAATCGCATATTTAAGTTCTAACTATGTCTCCTGTGCCATATTCATCTGTTGTTTACTTGTATTGTAACTTGGCTATGATTCCTCAGTTGAACATAATAAAGTATGGTTGTATTGATTGCTTCAGCTCTGTATTCGTTTTTTAAAGTGTTTAGTACTTATCACACATGCTTTACTAAACGCTTTGTAATTTGAAAGACAATCCCAGTAAATTGAAACATAACCGTCAGATCCAGAGTGACGTCAAAAATGTTCGTTTCACTTACGAAATGTACATAATTTCGGTATTTAGTACATTCCAAAGAAAACATAGCAATAATCAATTTATGTTTGGTTATTATACAAAATGTTCATATTCCATCCAATTTGTTACTGAAATAAGTGTCAGTTAGTTATACTTGTTCATTCAGTTGTTTGATAATTTTATATTAGTTAAGAAATGCCAAATGTGAAAATTAGTTAACCTGTTTAAATTAGACTTATTAGTGTCGAAAAGACATCTATCATTAAGAAAATGGGTCGAACAGAATATTCAACACGCAGTAAACAATATCAACATGACTCACTGTCAACTTGTTCTCACGGTCAGACATATCGGGTGGCTTATACTAAAGTTTTTGATTCGAAAAGTACACTGTTACAATTTGATTCATACATGACTAAGGCGTTTCTTTTCTCCTTCAGTATACATAACAAATTCTCGTAAGTTCCATGTAGAGAATTTTACTTATGAAAAGGTCTGTTTAGGAAAGCATGGTCTTGTGAATGTGGTGTTCCTTGTACCAACTTAAATTTTCCTATATTAATTGATTGCGAAACAATGTCCTATAACACATCAAAGTTATGCCTGTCAGTTATCAGTACGGTTTGTCTATTTCAACAAACAATCATATTGTTTTATATATAAATACGTTCATTTTGTGTTAAACATTTACATTTCATGTACATCAGTGCGTTACATATCAATTTGAACGAAATGGTCTCTTAAAAGAGAGAGAATAAATTGCTACAGGGAATGCCAATAATTGAAAGAAACGGTGTCTTAATATTTAGTATTTGAGAGGTGTTCCAACAATTGATAATTTGTCGCATTCACCGTAATATCTTATTTCTCTACACAAAAGACTGATTTGATGCAAAATGAACCATATTTAATCTCTGTACAAAAACAATATTTTATTAAACATTATTTCTTATTTTACAAATAAAAACGAACCACCTATGGACATGTCGTAGAATATGGTGGAGATTGTTAAAAGTATCTATTTACCAAATGTATCCGCTAAAAATAGAAAAAACAATACATTCGAAAAGACATTTTGCTAATCTCATCTGTCATTTAATACTTATACAAATAGTTTCCATTGTGTTCATTTTGCTGTAGTTAACTTCAACTGTAAAATGTTATTTTATATTATAATACAGTTTTTCATTTGGAACATAATGGTTACGGAAGAATCAAAATTGGAAAGGTATTTCAACAATTGATATTACCTCGTCTTCACGGTAAATTTCTAGAGAAACATATTTGATGAAACTCGGAACTAACCGAAGTCGAGTCTCTACCAAAACACTATATGTTATCAATTCTTTTACAAAAAAGGAACCACCTGAGAAAAAAGATTGCACTATTAACCTGCAATATGTCTTAAGTAGTAGATTTCAATTTGTGCGATTGTAAATTATTGTCTTTTATTTGTGTAATTTTATATTCTGAATAAACAAACGTCGGACCTATTAAACTTATATTACACAATTTGAAGGAAAGAGTAGCACAGCGAATAGGAACAATTCGCAAAATAATGCATCACAAATAAAGTTGTACTGCAAAATAAAACATGAAAAAGTGAAGAAAAACACCGAAGTGTCCAGCATCACGAAGAGAAAGTTACATAAAACATTGACAACGTCTAAATATCGTGGATTTAAACCTCACTGAAGGCAAGCCAACCACACACTCAATCAATATATTGCTACAATTCCCAAACATGTACAGTGATTAGTACATAGCCTCGACACACAATACGAAGAAGACGAGCTGACAATTCCGCATTCACAGCCATCCCAAAAACAAAAGGGGTTGTACATACAAGTAAACAAATTCAAAACAAAAGGTTGAATACACAAACATAATAGTGGGTCACAATAGGTGAGTACCACCTTTGAACGGTCAATGGTAAATGGCAAAATACCTTGGGGGTTAATACTTAATTTAAATATACAGTAACTAATTAATTCCCCGGTAGACAAATCTCCAACATACGATACTTCTTTGCTCGCCGTTCCCAGGCGATACTCCTACTTTTACCCATCATTTATGTAGTAAATAAGTTTCGTACTTTTACGTATATACATTTATCTATTGAATTTGGTCTCATTTACCACACAGTTTTGGATCTACGCTATAAATTACTCAGCACTGAAAGCATTCATTCCACCATAGGGAATGGATACCAACAACCAAAACACAAAGCAAAATGTTACAAAATGGCGCATGAATGGTTTGTGAATCCCACCCGATCCACTAAAAAATAATTAAGATATATATCCGATAATAAAAGATCCGTCAATATGCCCATTATAATTTCTATTTGCATGGAATATATCAGTAAAGATAATAGTTCATCAGAAAGAAATTCAACCTCTCAAACTAGGATTGTTTATTGCATGATAGTCGTAGGATTGAATTGACATTACTTGGTTTCCATGGAAACTGACATGATGCCAACTGTCCACCCTCGCTAAAATTGAACTTCAGGCATCCCTCCACACACATATACAAATAAATACTCTGGATAAAAAATTCACACAAATAAGTCTTGGGATTGTACTAAATACACGTATAGACTAAATGAAGTTTGGGAAACTGTTTTTCTATTGCTTGTTCTTCGTAAAATCCAGTTATGTTTGTAGGAAAGGTTACGCTTAGCAACACGTGTTTAATCAAAATCAACCTGATTATGTAAACAGTAACTCCAATTGTTACATTGTGTTTCAAAATGAAAACCATTACGGCTTTAACCTTCCAATATACAATAACAATACTTTCATACATTAACAGAAGCGTGGTTATAACATCAGCAAGATCATTTTTAAAACAATTGCTTTATGTTTATACTTTATTGTTGTCCCATATTTATTCTACAATAATTGCTTGTTATGACTCGTAACACAACATTTGTACGTGAAGTACTTCAATTTGTTCTTATCGAAAACCTTTAATATGCCGACAGGAAACTAATACATTTCGAATTCATCAGGCAAGTACATGTAAGAGTGATGTCTCAGGTTTTACCATTTTTTATGAAGCTTTCTGTATAGATAAACAAAATATTATGAGACCGTCGAAAGAGAAATGAGCAACTAGACTAAGTGAAAGGGAATGTACCGAGTTTGATGCACTAAACCCAAACATTATACTGAGCGATTAAACTGATAAATATTTATTTAATAACTCTGATCATACATTTTTCATGCTCATGTATTTTATATGAGTAAATGTCCCATTCACAAGACACGACATTTTCACAAAGATCCCTACGCTACGAAATCAAACTTAAAATTAAATTGTAGATTTCAATAGGACGAGTATTACAAAAAGAGACTGAATACGGAGAACAATACGGGATTACGTAGCAATTAAACATAACAAATAACCTATTAGTTCGGCTTAGGGACCGTCGGTAGATATTCTGGGGCTTAGGCCTATTTGACGACACGCAAGCATCGCACATAAGCGTGTGAAATATATGTACTTGTAAGGATACAGCATAGTTATGTTCGTGATTATATCATTTACAATGTATATTTAATATAAATAACGCAGCGAAATTGAGTCTTCACTGTGACATTATAAAGAGAAATAATTATTCGCAAACATATTTTCCTAAACTTAATCAATTATTAAATATGAATACTAGGGCCATAGTTTGATTACTGTTCGAAGAATTATTTACTCATTTGTAACAATAAAACGTTTTTAACACTTGGAACAAAATAAACCCTATGTGAAATAGTTGCGTTTTAATGGTCTTAAGTATATTTGTCTTAGGTTGCTGCATCAGTAACATTGTAATTTACGCTATAAATAAAGGTGAATTGAGAGGTCGAGAAGGAAATGTCATATGCGAAGCGCGCAACTAATGCAACATTTTAATCATACAAGAAATCAATAACGTTATGAAGCAAGTATCAAATATAATCTAAGTCATATGATTTCACGACCATTTATTTCGGTTTCACGTGTTACCAACAACACATAATATTCTCGAAGAAGTACGTTTGTCTTGCCAATACGAAATCCGGTATTTTACTAGTTCACCTATCCTACTTTCTGATTATATTTCCATTCATCGTAGTTTCACGTGAGAAATTCATCCGAGGCGCACACACTAGACATGCTTATCATTCTAGCGCGACCTTGAACTCCTACTTATAACTGTTTATCTAAGGAATAAATGATTGACGTAAAGAAGAAATATTTGTTATGCACAGATTTCCATTTTTTTAAAGCAATGCCCAAAATGGTTCTTATTATTATCTGAAAAATATTTCGTAGGGCTTTTATCTGTTTAATTTGGTACTATTTGTTGTATTCATACGCGCATTCAATTGATATATTGTGAGGTCAATACTTTTGTTTATATAAATATGGGGTTCAAATGATTGCTGGGCGATGAATTCATAGTAAAAGCATTTGATATGAAGACAATAATAGATGAAAACTATTGTAATGTCTCCATTTGGACTAATTATATCCTATTAACTAACATAAATAGCATATTGGATGCTAATATTATGCATGTATCGCTGCATGTACATGCTATTGTTAATAAAAGTTTCAGAAAATTCGTTCAATAAATTCAGTATTGTATGTCCAGATACACAAGACAAACTGGGTAAACAACTGTCCCCAAAACACCAGGCATTGAGGAGGTCCAAGGGTAAATACGCAAGGGAACAGGGGCCCAAATAATGGCCTGACCGCCCATAAATGACAACTAAGGAGAACTACGTAGAAAAAACAAGAGTGAAATTTAATGGAGCTAGCAACAAAAGGCTGCCAGGGGAAAGAATATAACACGAACACGATACCAAGTGTAAGTTTCCCCATGTGTGGTTCCTTATATATAATATTCATATTCATTTTCCCTCCTTTACATAGTCCTATTAGTACTGACTTTCTTGGCTTGTTCCGTAGTGTATTCAACCCTTTCCCACATTGTTGCCCCCTTGTTTCATTGATAGACTCGTTTGGAATAGGTCTCGTAGTTAAAATGTTCTTGCTTTGATTTCAGTGCATTTCATGTCAGCCGCGGAAAGAGGCCAGTTGTAAAAAGCACTCCTTGTATATATTGTGTACTTTATGTGTATAATATATCCTCATTGTTTCTGTACAATGGGTGTTTTGTAATATTTTGTTGTATGAGATAATTAGCTATTGGAAGATAACTATTGAAAATTACTTCATTAATAGTTCATTGCTATACATTTTAATGTATAATAATTCAACATTTTGAATTGAGTACGATATAGATGGGGATTTGTTATTTTCATGTTGTAGGAATTTGGAATTATCTCTAGTGTAACAAGTCCTCATTACATTTGTGCGTAAATATCCAACATATTCAAGTATTTTTGTCGTGCTCGCGCGTCTGCTTCATCAAAATAACCACTTTAATGCTTCCATTAAGCTCAACGATACAAGTGAAAATATATGACAAATTTATGTAAGTATGAATCATTATGGAATATTTAAGTACACACATTCTATCATGTAATATATAGGTCGTTTTTTTGTTCGAATATTTCATAGTGTCATTGGGTAGCTAGCGCAAATTCCAGAGATTCACAAGACTTTGGTGACGCATACGGATAATGCAGGTAAAACCAAAGGAACTAATTTCCAAAATTGGGGTCGTGTTTATCACACATGGTTTCATGGTATTCTTTCTCATCAGCTGTTTTAAGTAATATTCAGCTTCGTTTGATGTGGATTTATACATATTAGTATTTGTCTTAAGTAGATTATAGTTTGATATACAATTTGGATCATCACTATAAATATATGTACCAACTGACATTTCCTTTCTTTCAATTCAAATGTTTAAAAGTTATGTGCATGAGTATGTTAAATGGTGATATAAGTGAACACATATGGAATTATCATATCAAAAATTGACGTGACGTTGCCAATTGTGTCCATTGAGTGCACAGTTACTTAAGAATGAACACAATGTTGAGTAAATCTACATCGCAACAACACTTTAGTGAGTTTCCTTGTTTGTTTTGCTTATCTGGTTAAACGCCATTTGTTTCAACAATAATTCAGTCATATACCGCTGCCATTTGACCTAACCAATTTTCCTTGAATTATGTAATTATCAACCAATACTAACTTGCGCTTCCGCAAGCATCTGCCAACTATTTCACATGTGGAAGACATGACCGAGGTCAATGTCACGGATGAACATTACGTGTCCAACCCGGGTATCGGACCCGGATCTGCCGGTTGACATTCAAGCGCTATACCAACTTAGGTAGCCAGGCGGACTAACAACTTTTTTGAAGGGCGACATAAAAGAAAGAAAAACTATAAATACAGACAACGATATGGATAAACGTTTATGTATAAATTCTGATATATGTGTTAAACATGTGTCTCATAAAATATACCGTATTATCAAAAGCGTTCACATTCTTTCCTACATCTAACATTCAACCATCCTCGATTTGAAATTCAGAGAGAAACGTGACTCTTACTTCTATGCATAATTGGCGTATTAGGAAAAGGGTCTATTCAAGCATCTGGTAATATTACGTAAGTATGTACGATTAAATCATTAAAGGCAACAAGTTCATTGCTAAATGACAAACATTCAGTGACATACTTTAAGGATTATAACTGGAATTGTTTAGTAATTTTCGAAGTGAATAAGTCATAGCCTCCACTATACACATGAGATGAATGTAAAATCTACAAAAAACGTAATTTTGCTTAACTATTGATTGTTATTTGGTAAATAATTTCATGTCGTTTATTAACGTTTATTTAAGAAAAGCGTTTTATTAGTTGCAGACAGACAGTACAGCTTCGACATTCCTAAGTGTGATAAATTTACTCTCTTTACACCAAATGCTTAAATGAATGTCTTAAATAATTCCATTACAGCGAGACACGATATTATCAATTTTCTTTCAATGCTTATTACATTTGTCGTAAATAATCTAGGTTACTGAGATTGATTTACAGTGGATCATATTGTCTCCGGACTAGATTCAGTGTACATTTTGGGTTATCAGAGCCCAGTTGTCATTAGTATGCAACACATCTATGCATCAGTTGTTTTCATAATGTTGTCGGTCAACGTAAATCAACTTGTCTAGACACACTTATTAGATTAAGGTCTCACATCTCATTAAATCACAACAACAATATGTCTTGTTTCGCTTTGATATGTGTTTGATTTGCCATTATTTATGTTTATATAGCCAATTCTCCCTCCTCATGCAGTTGGGGTTTGTTGTGGGAATCGAATCTGGCGTTTCCAAATCGATAGTTAGATTGGAATCGGTAAACTAAATGTAAGTGTAATAATAAAATACAGACAGTGACATGATTTAGTTGGGACATCTATTTAAAAAAATATGCATGGAAAAGTCGAGCAGAAAATGTCACATACAAAGTGCACAGTCACATCTAAGCACACGGACAGTCATGCACATATATACGTAGTAGTAACTATAAAGGCAACATTGACAAGAACTTTAACATAAAAAATGAGTGTACATAGGAGAACCGCATTGGAACGGTCTGTAGCAGAAACTCCATAGTATGCTTAAACCTTAATTAAGACTGCAACCAACCTAGTACTTAATCAAAAAATACCAACTATATAATGTGATCCTATATAATACGAATATCTCCATTGTATCACTCCCCAACATATGAAACAGTTATTACAGTATACAGTTATTTCATGGTTATTTAGGTAACAGTCAAAACTGTTGTCCCTTGGTGTCGGGCACCAAGGATGAGGGTGGAGGGGATGAAAACTGAAATGTCATGCCCGACACCAAGGGACAACAGTTTTGATTGTTACCCAAATAACAATAAAATAAATGTTTTATTACCTGATCAAAATCGCGAATCGAATACGGAAACGACCGAACGTTAATGATATGCCGTCTAAAAATAAAATTTGTAAATTCCAATGACTTCATAGCGCCATAGGGAAACGGTTCATAATGTTGACCGGGGAATAGTTGAATCCAAGACAAATTGATAGCTTTCATGTAAAACAGCAAAATATAACAAATTCATATTTATATAAGGGATCAGGTAATAACACAGAATAGTGCATGCGGAACTTAAATATATCAAAAGAATTGAAAATGAAGCCAGTCAAATATGTACACAAGGTATGTTTTTTGTTACTAAACTGAAACTTGTACTTTGAAAAGAAATAAGCGAAATAGAAAAAGTTGCATCATGTGTTGGTAAACTTTAGGCAACATTGTGTTGAAAAAAAATGTTGCAAAATTTAGACGGTAAATATCTCTTAAATTTTGATAAAGTTCACGCTTAATGTTTCGAATAATTTTCATTGAAGAAATTTGATGCTCAACTGACATTTCGAATTTCTATCAAAGTCAATATTTGTATGTTTAAATGAAATTTTATCATTTTTATATATTTTATGACACAAATGTTGCGCGTACGAGCCATATACGGCCTAGCAATATTGATCTTACGGGATGTTCACAAGCCCATACGGCATCATTACATAACTCTTATGGTATACGTACTGGTTTTTACGATCCCGTGAAAAAAACGTAACAACACGCAGAAAACATGTAGGACGTTTGTATGCAAATGACCATAACCTCATTAGACGGTGATGTCGTACTGACTGCCCGTACAAGCCCAGGACCACCTGTATGTCTTATAAGACCGAGGCATAACTACGTGTTGGTTCTTGACCAGAACAACGCTTGATGCCAACGTGATTTGATTTTCATGTGAATAGTGCAGCATCGTTGTAAGACACAATTTAGGACATCAAATGAACAAATGAATATGGAAGGCAGTATTTGTACTCGCATTTTATTTTATTCAAAATTTAACTACTTAACTTTAACTCAGCCATTATGTATGCCATATAGATTAATTTTTATATCAATATCTTTGTTTAACAATGTTGACACCAACTGTCATATCGCATCGTAAGGTTTGGAAACTAATGTCATTGAAGTTTTATCTCTATGACCTAGACTATGTTAACAATCCTCATACGATTAAGAAAAATTGGCACGTAAGATAATATGACATAATTATGTGAATAATGCATGTGATGGAACTCCGATTTCTGGTCTTGTACGTTATATTTGTGTTTCAAGTTTAAGTGTTCAGCAAAAACTAAATTCAGAAATAAAGGCACTGTGTATGTATTATATTGTAAAACTGATTAAACTTAACACTGCATGTTTCATGACGGTAACACTCACGGCCATTAATGAACCATTATGTTAGTTTTCAATTCACGTGTATGTTTAAGTAGGACAAGGGCATTATTTTTGCAAATATGTAATTAAAGCGTTCATAAAGAAAGCGCACAAATTAATTATATCAATAAAATCCAGTGAACGACGGGAATAATAATTTGACGATTTACTGAAAAAGACGTTAATGTATTCACTTATAAGTCAATACCATGTTTATTTCATATATTTGTCTTAAAGCCGATTTATTGTTCAATGATAGTTGGTTGGTAATAAAATGACATACTTTTGCATACAGACCGACTCCTTTTGACAAAAATAAAACAGAGAAGGTATAATCTGGTATGTGGTGCTAGTCGTGTTTGAAGAAAGTAAAATAAAAATAACGTTATAATCATACCATTAATAATACTACATGTATCATACATAAGCATGCTGCCCGCCGCCCGGTGGTTATGTCCTTCTGTGACATTGGCTGCGGTTATTTGTCTAACATGCTGCGGAGCAGTTGTCAGCTGACTGCGGAAGGGCCACTTGGTACTGAGTGATAATTAATTCCAAAGAACCGGTAAGTTTAAACTATCCGCGTAGCTACCAAAAATATAACAACTGCAATCAGATTCCCGAAATGTATTAAGGCGATATTGATCCAATGAAACGTTGATGCACATTTTCAATATTGTTTGACATTTATAGAGTAATTTATCCGAATGAAAAATATAAGTTTCAAATATAATTTACATATATTACAATCGACAAGAAGGAGCACTACTGAGTAAATACGTATCTAGCTCAGAGTACACAACATGGACACAGTTTAACCTTTCGGGTTTAAAATATTCGTAAGAGGTATATTGACATGTTCTTTTTCTGTTATAAGTTTCTTTTACAGTTTTTACAGCATGATCTCCATATTTCTTGATAGGTGGTGCTACCAGCTTCGTTTGTCTACCAGAACAACCAAAATTGGCCAAATATATTGACGGAATGCAAGCTGTTTAAGTGAACCTCCACTTCAGTCACTGCTATTTTGTTGGCCGCCAGATAGTGGCGAGTAGCTGCAGTATTGCTAGTATTGCTGCTACTATTGTTACTGCTAACTTCACCGACGTATCAACGACTATTAGATCGTTTTTGCCCGGAAAATATCTATGATGTTACGTTAAAAATACAACTTAGCATATATAAATTGCATAGGATCCTTTAAGATGACATATACATCTTGCATATCGTTAAAACGAGATCTTTTTGTAAATTATGTTATAGTTATTGAATCTGCCTTTCGTTAAAAAGAATTAAAAGGTTTTAAGGGTTCCAGATTTCTTAACAATGATATTGTCACTGAAGGGGTTCCGTAAAATCTGACAGTTAAAGTAATCGCTACAGTTCACACGTTGCAGACTGACATACTTAGTACTGTCACGATAAACCAAAACTAACAGCGTAATTGAGATAACGTAATCATAACTTGTTGTAAGAAGAATAAGGACGTTCTACTGTGTTACTTTCTCTGTGACTGGATATAATGAGGTTTCAAAACGTTGTTATTTACGGTATGTACATGTATACCTTCGATTATAGACGTTTGAAGTAAAGTGAATCGAAATTTATTTAGTTAACACGCATAAGTAAAAAATATAAAATGTTCAACAAATTTTATATTTCAAGTTATTGTTCAGAAACACACTAAACACAAAGTGCAACGCCATCGTAGCGACCCTCTCTTGAGCATCACCCTCTCTTCAACAACACTATCAATCTGATCGTACTATGATAACATCCAATGTAACATCCCTAGAGCATGACACTCTCAGTCGGCATGTCATAAAGGGTGATACTCTGGAATGGCATATGTATACGAGTATGTGTTAATTATGCCAAATATATTATGGACACAGTAGATTGATGATTGAATTATGAATGCTTGCTACGTAGAAGTAAAAACGCTCATGCACTATAGAGTAAATCAAGACTTAGAGAATACGAAAGTATTATCGCACGAATGACATACTTTGCAAGCGATCTAATCCAGTCATACGTGGATACGTTATATTTAAGATAATAACTAACTCACAAGTTTTATATTACCTTTTATGGCAGGTTTGTGAACGATAGTACTGACACTTCATGGACTACTTTGTGGTGAAGAACGACGACTTTTACTTCACAGTAATGATGATATTGCCATGGAGTTTCAGATGTTGAGACAAGAAATTGAGAATCAGTCACAAGACATTGCGATGTTGAAGGCGAATCAGTCACAAGAATTTACGATGTTGAAGGCTAATCAGTCACAAGACATTGCGATGTTGAAGTCGAATCAGCTTCAGGAAATTGCGATGTTGAAGGCGAATCAGTCACAAGAAATTGCAATGTTGAAGGCGAATCAGTCACAAGAGATCTCGATGTTGAAAGCAAACTATTCACAAGACATGTTAAGTGTTAAATCACAACTTAACAAAAGTAAGCATGTAAATATGTACGACAGGCAGTAATATATATATACTAACAAACATGCGTTGTGTACATCATGTAGCTATTGCAGTCGTATAAATGTTACAGCTATTTAAATAAATAGAAAAACAGTTGGACATACGCTCCCACTTCCGTTACATTCACACGCTGCTGTATTACCCACATTGTCATTGTCATTGTCATTGTCATTGTCATTGTATTACCCAGCATATTTTGATATTTGACCTTTTTAACCATTCTGGAATAGCCAATAATTCAGTCGCAGTAAACGAAATCACCGTTCGTTCAAGATACTAAATTTCATTGGTCGGCACGATCACGTGACACCTGAGTTTATAATAGATGGGTATTTTCCAGTGTTAATACCAATCAAATGTGTACACAATGTATAACCTTTGGTGTCGAGGGAAATTTGGACTTTCTTCATGTAGCTAATCAGTTTTATTCCATGTCATTTAGTATTTACAGAAGGCAGTGTTTCATTCTTTCATCGAAAGAAAACAGATACGTTTTACAAATAGCGTGGCGAATTTGAGTAACATGATGCCTTTTAAAATATACGCATCGACAGCTGTTTAAATTACCCTTAAAATACTACACATTTACATGCATCGGAATAATTTTAGCATGCCGACAAAACGATAGTCACTTACGTTCGATTGATTTAGTTTTTCTAGTAATTTTCATAGTCACTGCGCCATTTCTATGACAATGAAATCTTTCTATTCAATGCTCACTCGCATAAGCTTTATTTACACATGCTACTGTCCTAAATTTGGGACATTAGCCAGTCGTTGCAAGCGGCTCGCTGAATGGCTGTGGACTGATGTCGACTCGCCTGTCTAAATATAGAAAATATTGGTCGTGCGGGAGTTATAAAGGAGAGGGTGATAATGAAGGTATCGGAATAAGCTCCCAAATGCTAAAGGAGAGTAAGTTGGACACAGCTTACTTCTTTTTGTAAGATTTTGTAGATGAGAAAATGAATTAGAAATCAGCGCTCCTGTGGGATTGCAAACAATAGCAAAAATATAATTTTGCAAATTCTTTTTTTTCACAGAGAGGGGCTCCACATATATACGATGGGGACGGACTACTTGTGCTGGAAATAACACAGTGAAGGTTTATTCTGGTACGTTAATTGTTATAGTTTTATATGACTGCTTACAAAAGCTGACATATTTATAATATACACAATGTAAACGAACAATACTTGTCCAAAGTCTTTACGTCTTTTCACCAATTTGACATTTATTTGTAACTTGCTTCAATCTCGCATTACACAGTAAGTTTTAAAAAATTGAAGAAACAAATTCATATCTTTTTGAACGCGTCATGCCATATTCTAGTTCATGTTTATTATACACAATGCAGGGTACACAGCAGGATCCCCATATGACGTGTCAGGCGGTGCTGCCAGCTACGTCTGTCTACCAGAACATCCAACATGGGCAAAATACGTGGACGGAATTCAAAATGTTGGTGGGTATATAAGTGGAACAGAATATGAAGTGTACTCGTCCTTTCAGCCTTTTCCACGACCAATGCATGACCAAGATGCACCTTGTGTATTATGCAACACTCCACGTTCTGTTACCGTTATGATTCCTGGGCGAACAGATTGCTACCAAGACTGGACATTGGAATACACAGGGTACCTCATGACTTGCCGTACAGCCCATAATACAGCAACCGATTATGCTTGCGTTGATGCCGATCCAGATGCCGTGCTTCATGGGGAGGCAGATCTAAATGGAAAACTTTTATATTTTACAGAAGTCAAATGTGGATCTCTGCCATGTCAGGAATATCCCAATGGACGTGAACTGGCTTGTGTGGTCTGTTCGAAATAAATAGTTTAATACAATGTAACTTACTATGTTACTGTTGATTCATTTCCAACAACTTATTATTATAATACACAATTATATTGAAATATAAATAGTCACAAAGAAATCTCTCGTAAAGAAACATCGACAATTTTAAAGTCTCGTGAAGTCTCATAATCGCATATTTAAGTTCCAACAGTGTCGCCTGTGCCATATTCACCTGTTGTTTACTTTTATTGTAACTTGGATACGATTCCTCAGTTAAACATAATAAATTATGGTTGTATTGATTGCTTCGTATCTGTATTCATTTTTAACAATTATTCAAATCTTTGTACACAATAAATTATAATAAGTCACATGCTTAGCTGAATGTGTTATTATTCGAAAGACAATCCCACTGAATTAAACAGCACCGTTAGATCCAGTGTGACGCCAAAAGTGTCCTTTTCACTAACGAAATGTATGAACTTTCGGTATTCAGTACATTCTTAAGCAAACATAGCAGACACGCTTGGAGTGTTTAAATACTATTAATGTTTGATTAGTATACTACTCGTCTATGTAAACATTTTATCCAACGGGTTACTGAAATTGAAATAAATGTCAGGTATTAATATTTGATCTTACAGTTGTTTCCTATTTTATATTTGTTAAGAAATGCCTAACGAAATATCAGGGCCCGTATTACAGAAGCATCATAAGTGAATCTTAAATATTTGCACCTTAGTCCAAAACATCAAATGGATGTAATTCCCAATCCACATTATAACTGTTAGGCTTTTTAATCGTAATGGCAACAACATATTAATACTTCTCATTTATCACTCTTGATTTGACCACATAATAGCCTGTATGTTAAATAAACCAGTTAGGGAAAGTGTAATTTTAAGGATCAGATTTTACTTAAGATGTTTCTGTAATATTGCCCCAGTTTACCTTTCTTTATTAGACTCAGTGTCGAAAAGGTGATATGGTTAAACATCTACCATTAAGAAAATGGGTCACACAGAATATGCAGCACGCAGTCAACATTATCAAACATGTTTCACAATCAACACTACTCACTGTCAACTTAATATTCTCTCACGGTCTGACTTATTTAGTTTTACAATCGATGTAAACTAAATAAGGACACAGCATCGTGTAATACAGGTTACTGTTCGTATTTAAAGACATGGCAACACAACACAAAGAAATGAAGAGAAACGTAGTTAACGTGTAAGGAACAAGCTCACATGAAACCATTTAAACACAACAGGTAAAACTCAAACAAAACGGTTATAGGAAAGATGTTCAAACAATTGATAATGTGTCGCTTTCACCGAAAGAGTGTATTACTCTACACAAAAACTGATTTGATGCAAACAGAACCAAATGTTATATATGTACAAAAACAATATTAACATTATTATTTGTTTTGCAAAAACAACGAACCACGTATGGACATGTCGTAAAGTATTGTGGAGATTGTAAAAAAGTATCTATTTACCAAATGTATCCGTTAACAACAAAACATACAGTACATTCGATAAGACAGTCTGCTAATCTCATCTGCCACTTAATTACTATACAACTATTTTCCATTGTGTTAATTTGTAAAAGTGATCAATTTATGTTGTGATTGTAGAATGTTATAGGATAATTATCTGCTTGGCTATTCTGCTTATTGTAGAAAATGTGCAAACACTGTGATAGAAATATGTTTTTGGACTGCTTTGTCAATTTTTCTGTATGAATATTTTACAAAGAATCAATGTTTTGGTCATAAGTCATACGAGTTACATGTATACGCATGGTCATAGTACCATACCAATTTAGTTAGAATTAATGTCAAATAATACGCGGGTGACACATCTTGTTGGTTTGCATCGTAAATTATGTGGATCTATTTCATAGATTAACAATATAGTTGCATAATCATGTATTCTTAATCTCTTATTGTGTATGGTCACTTTGCTAGGGTGCATTTTACAAATGTACTTGTTGTGTGAAAATATGTTTCCGTTTATATCTTTTATGTTTTTTAAAAATGTATAACGTCCATGTTAAAGGTATATTGATGTCCTTATTCAGAGTTGTTCAAAATTGATTAGGCAACACATGTTTAACCACAATTGTTACAATGTATTGCAAAATGAAAACCACAACGGCTATAACCTTCACGAACATTGTAACAAGACGTTCATTCATTAAAAGAAGCGTGGTTATAACATCAGCAAGAGCAGTTTAATAGAATGCCTTTATGCCAAATCAATACTCCATCGTAGCATCAGATTTGTTCTACATTAATGGCTTGTTATGACTCGTAAAACAACACTTATACGTGAAGTATTTGTATTCATTAATAGCAACCATGCAATTTGTTTATATCGAAAACCATTAATATGCCAATGGGAAACCAATAAACTTCCAGCCCATTAGGCAAGTACGAGTGATGGCTCAGGTTTTTTTATATGAAGCCTTCTGTACACATATAACCTATTGATATTACGAGAAGAAACACAAAGAGAAATGAGCACATGGTCAAATTAACAGGGATTGACTACATGTGAACCCAACTATTAAACACTGATAAATATTTATTGAACATCTTTGATCATACATTATTCCAGCTTATGTATTTCATAACAGGACATCCCTACTGTACGAAATAAAATTCAATAAATACATTGTAGATTTCAAGAGGACGAGTATTACTAGTAGATGATGAGTACGGAAGACAGCAAAGGACTGCGTACATTTATTTCACACGGTCAATAGCAATATATTACATATCAGTCTCGATGCATTATTACTTTTTTCTGAGGTTGTTGTATCTGTAACATTGTAGTCTACACTAAAATAAAGGTGAATATTAAAGTAACACATGCGTCTTACGTATTTTTACAATAATGATAACATATAAAAACGGTAGTATATGTTTAGGAAACCCAACAAAACAAATGTATTATACCTACATCAAAAAGCAAAAAAACTGAAAACTGACCTCAAACTTTTGTCTGTTTTTAGATATGCGACGATTTACGTTTAACATTTCTTTTCTTATCTGATATGTGGAAAAGATACACAAGTAGTACATCTGTTTTATGGACTTGCAATCACAAAAAAGCGTGTTTTGTATGTAACCTTTCCATTTTTTCAGATGTTTGAAAATGAGAAACCAGTAGATCGATTATTACATCGAATTTGACAACAACAACAACTTTCATGAGTATAGAAATAATTGAGGAAATCAAAATACTTTATATGTGGGTACTTAGGCTACATGTGTGTAATAATTGATAACTCCATCTTCGTTAAATTCGTTCTTTTTTCAGTTTAAATCAATTTTTAAACATTGCAATATTATTATAATCTACATGTACACTCCGTCAGTAGTTTTCACAGAAATATAGACACAAATGAATCCCACCCGAATATTGCACAATTGTCTGATGTTTCAACTGTGGGAATTGCACACCATATTTTGAGAGTAAGTGATGCAATTTGTAAACTAAAGTTATTGAATCTTAAATCATTTATCCTGCCTCAAACGTTTATACTTTGCGTTCTTGATATCTCCAGTTATATCATACTGTAGAAGACAACGTCAAACTCTTTACTACACAATCTTATCCATTGCAATACGGTTAAATTTATATTAGTGTTACTCGAAAAAGACGGGGCATATTGCTTTGCACATGTCGGTTGCTCGGTCGGTAACCTTTTCATTTCCGATCAAAAACTCCATGACCTACTCTCCTCTATCTTGGTCCAAATAGTAGAGGAACCTTATTTATTTTAGGGTCACTGAGGCAAAGGTCACATAGGTTGTAAAGTTTGAATTGGGTTACTTGGTAAGAGGTTATGGTCACAAGGGTCAGTTATACATGAAACGTTTCCGTCTAATTACTCGAGAAACGCCTTGACCTACCCTCCTCAGAATTGGTACCAACATTGTTCGCAGGAAGTTGAGGAACCCTATCTTATTTGGGGTCACTGGGTGAACGATCACAGGGGTTGTTATTCAATAACAGAAACAAAACAGAAACGAGTTTGTATCATCGATACAGGGATGCTTATAAACATCTGCAGTTAACACTATTGATCTGATGAACTCATCCCATCGTCATCTTGAGCAGTTTTCTTACCCGATCACTCCTCAAGATAGCAAGGTTATACTGCATGCAATGGATATAAATGATTACCGAAGTCAGTATATTTGGATAGCAAATTCAAAAATATTCAAATATTCAATTTCATGAATATCTTGCGAACATCAAGGCGCCTGTCAGGGGCATATATGTTTTACAAACATCTCGTGTTATTTCAAGTTCTAATTCATTAATTTATGCCAATAAAAGTCCTAGCAGTGGTGTCCGTCTGTGACCTACTTCATACATCTTATTACATTAACATTGAATAACCATACACAACATAAGCAATACACAATACTGTTGACTGGATTTAAATTACACGACATATTTCATTATGGGTTTGAACTTAAGTTCATTCGACAATGTTTGCCACTTACGAATAATATCAAGCTAGTTTAAACTCAAATTGCCAAGTCATGCAACGTTAATTCCCTCCATTAACAATAATTATTTGCTACGGTTGTGTCACAGGGTCTTGAAAAGTGGGATACATGGCAATTAATCGGATTTATTGGTAAAATGCATTTTTGAAGCATCACCTAACGTTCTAGGTTTCATGGATATTATTAAAATTCGTAAATAATGAAGTTGTGTACTTGGTTCAATGAAGTCGGCATCAACAGTCAACAACAAAATCCACGTCAGCAACATGATAAAAACAGTGGTTTTGGTACAAATATAGCTGACTTTTAATCACGTGACCCTCGCCGATGCGATTGGGAAATAGAATTCAAGCGTGAGGAAGCTTTCTAGCCAGCTTACAAAGGGTCGGTGGTTTTACCGTGGTACTCACCTATGCACAAAATAATGATAACATGGGAACATGGGAGTCTTTCACCACCCTAATAGCTTGAATAGTCACTACCTGACCCTGGCGGTTCATGTAATGTCATACTCGTCCATGTGCCCATAATAGGTCGGTTGTTCTGATTATCTCCGAGTAAACAAAGATAATAGTTCATCATTCAGCGTTTCGGACGTAGATTGTACATTCCATGTTTGGCGTAAAATTAAATT
Organism: Mactromeris polynyma; assembly: GCA_032209605.1. Taxonomy (NCBI): domain Eukaryota; kingdom Metazoa; phylum Mollusca; class Bivalvia; order Venerida; family Mactridae; genus Mactromeris; species Mactromeris polynyma. The sequence continues at coordinate 24,394,168 of JASFXZ010000007.1, read as the reverse complement.
AACTATTTTGTTCCAAATGACCTGAGCTGTTGATAGGACATATTTCACGGACAATACAAGGTCATCAATGTATTCTGAATAATACTCGTTTCTTAATATTAGGTGCTTGGCTTTATTTGACATACTGATTATGACCAAGCAATCACTGAATATAATTATATTATGATTTTCACCAAAATATATGCATACAAGATTATTATATGCTAATTTGAGTTTGCAGATATCCTACGTCCAACCCGCTGGAATAAACACTCATCAGCGTGACATTATTAATGTATCTTATCTCGTATTTATGTACCGCAACTAATTATGGCAAACTGAGGGAGGAAACAAACAGCATGTATCATTCCGAGTACACAATACAATCGTTCAGCAAACAAATGTAATCCTAGAAAATTGTCGTTAGACAAAAACATACGAAAACACTAAATGACAAAGTCACAACTGACAATGTGTTTATTCGTGAATTCTCTAATGAGAGTTGTGTTTGTCGGAAGTTGGTAGAAGAGAAATCTATAGCAAGTAAAAAGCATGAACTTAGCAACTGACACAGAAAACTATCAATCTTGTGCAATCATGAAGTCGAAATATGTTTGCTGATGTTTTCGATATACTTTCAATAGGCAACGTATGTTCAAATCACAGAGCAATGAGGTTATACGCTTGGTCCTATATGTGGGTCAACCAAGTGCTTTTGTTCTAAACGTCTTCAACTTACGAAAAGTCATTAAATACGTGAAATCTTAACATATGCTATGTTCTATATGTTATATCAAAGATGTCGTTTTGATAAGCGCTTAGAGCCGTACTTTAAGACTTCGTATTCCAGTTTTATCTTTAATTCATCACGATTGTTTCAGAACGAATAATAGCGAACCACATTTATTCACATCAATTTATATATGTTTAAGTAGTTAGCACGTCGAATCGAGAAGTCCTCGTAGTGAGATTTTAGGATTAGTGGTAGTCAATTCGTCTGTCGTTCAAAATCTGATCATTTCCGCTGAAGTATTTCATGTTTCTGAAGAATATTTTAGGGTTCAAACCTAGACAGAAGGAATTCGTTCAATTTCGACTGTGTGCCATATAGAAACTTTAGGTCAACAATTCTGGTTGTTATTATATCGTAAAATGTCATATGCTACAATTTACAATATCAAATGACAACATTTCTTCACTAACATTATTCATAGATTTTTAGACTTTTGACCATAAGCTGTCAGTCAAGGCAGCTTATGAACTAGTTGGACATGTAGGTTTCGATTTACGATTCTTCATTCGTAAAAAGTAATATGTTACAATGCTTACCATGTGACACATTCATTTCCTCACTGTTTTTCAACATAACATATAATTTCATTCATACTGGGTATAATGTATATCAAAACATGTTGATGGTAATTACGGACCATATTGTACCGATAGAGTTAGTTGCCCTTGATTTGTCAAACAATCCATATTTCACTATTTTCACAATGTAGCATTTTTTTCGCCGATTTTAACAGAATATTTATATCAACACGACCTCGCGCCAGTTTGATTACTGGTCAATACACACCAAAATAGCCAGAGTTACGTGCCCTGTACTTATTTAAGCAATATGTATAGTAAGATATGTCTGTCATTTTAACACAATGTTTTCTCACAAATCCTCCACCAAATTAAACCCGAAGAAGTTGATCAATTCGTTTGAACTTATGGGTCACACATGAACACTGATAGCAATAAACGATACGCTACTTTTATTGGTTCGTCACGAATCTTGGTCAGAACAATTGTGCTCTGAAATCAACGGCAAGTTCAAATATAGCCCAATTAGGTCTTAAGGAATGTCCACAATTTAAAGCGCGTGTTTGTTCATTTTTATGAAAGAGTCTTAATGTTACAAATGAGGCAGCTGAAATTGGTATTTTGTTTCCACGGCAAAATCCACTGTTCCCCTATTCAAGCTTAAGCCTGTCGATCCAGTTGATCGATGGAAGAGCATTTAGGACCCTTTGGTTTTTATTGTGCTTTCCGACACTTCGTCAGGTCGACAATTACCTTGTGAATATATCCACGGTAAGATAAGCTAGTTGATCAACAAGTTCTCTACGTACACCACAACCATACACACTGACATCTACGCCCAGCGCTTCATTGATGTTAAGATCATTTAATTCATTTATTAATTCAACATTACATTCGCTAATGTTTGCACAAAGCATCATCTAGGTATGTATATTTGGCTTATTGCTCTAGGTTAGAATAACGCATGTATTTACGTGTTTAACCCTTGCTTTTACATTTATTGTTATAAGAAGGTCGGTATTGACAATAACAAATTGAATTCTACATTACAGTGAATGTAAGATAATTTAACCTGCATTAAAGTCGGGCAAGATATCAATTCATTTCAGCAAGTGGCACTAATATCAATTCATTTCAGCAAGTGCCGTGCTTGTTTGTACATAATTTGTTCATTGTGCTCAGTAGAATAACTGTAATAGGTATCATTTGAGAACTTAAATAGTTGGTGCTGTTAGTTTTGATTACATGATTACATGTAAGTGACTGTTCATTGTTACTTTATCTTTGAGCTTCTGTGAATATTGTATCATTCAACTAAGAGCTTGACTGAGTGAATATTGTTTCTCTCACCTAGAAACCTACGTGCAAAGTGTTGCAGTTCATCAATAAGTGGTCCTAGCAAATGCGAGATACAAAACTGGGAGCTTAATGCAGACGGTGCCATGTCGTTCTAATGAAGTAAGAATAATAATTATATTAAACTAACACAATTTCTTAAACGAGACTCTTTATTATCTGACAATACAAGACTAATCAATGTTGGCATTTACTACGAAGCACATTGTTCCAATGTATGACAAAATACTGAATTAGGATCGCAATAAATGTATCGTTACATGTGAGTCCCATACTTGTCTTATTATAGTAGTGACTGTACTGAAAACTATAATTAATTATATTCGGGCATAGTCTGTGCTTTTTCAATTGTATGATTTTATTGATATTAACATCCTGCCACAAGTAGAGCTGTCAAGTGACAATCACAGTATATTGTTATCAGATTTTAACCTTGGTTGTTGCAACCACAAAGAAAGAACAATCAACATGAATAATACTTATAATATAATCAAAGTGAAGACTTTAATGATAATGAACCGGTCAAGAGGCGTAATTAGAATATCTGTAAAGTTTGACGGCCATGACCTTGACATAAAACAATCCGTTGGAATGTTTCTTGCTACAGCTCAAAGCAGTGAGAATTAACGAGAGACGAATCAAGTAGAACAAGTGCTTTAGCGCTATTGGCAGAAATCCTTTGTAGATGTTTGGTGTAAGTCTCAGAAGCCAAAACATGCGTGATTACATACTTATATAGAATGAAGCGAACGTTTGTATTATGTTGAACAAAATCAAAGTGCGTCCGCAAAAGGGTCTTAACATTACGATGGTTTCATGCCTACTCGGTGCTAAATTTAAGCAACATATTTGTCCTAAATTTGTATTCCGTATTGTTCGGTTTTGACCCTTAGAAATTCAACGTAAGGACTGATCTTCATGAGTTTCAGGATGTATTCTAGAACACTGTTTAGCCATAGCAACCATACACGCGTAAATGACGAAATACATTAAATGTTGATAGAACGCCTTTAAATATATGGCATTATCAAGCAAGCGATAGTGGGGATTTATTACTTTATACGTTGCCACACAAACAATTATCACCCTTATTGGCGTCAATATGCTACTTGTTGTATTATTTTTCATGAAGCATAAACGAGGCCAATACGGAATAAATAAGTAACAGGGTATCAGTTGAGCAAGGATACGTACATACGCACAGACAGGGTAGTTTCACCTCTACTAACCCTGAACTAACACCAGACACAAGAAACTGGAAGAAAAGAAAGCATTAAAAAGGTGCAATGTATCAAAAGCAAATAAGGAATAAATTAGTAGCGAATAAGTAACAGGGTATCAGTCAAGCACAAAAACTGGTACATATGCGCTAAAAATGGTTATGTCCACCCTACGAGAACAGAACTAACACCGGAGACAAAAGACTAAAGGAAAAGAAAGCATTTAAAAGGTGCAATGTAGAAAAGGCGAATAGGGAACGAATTAGAAACAGGGTATCAGTTCAGTGCGGAGACGGGTACATACGCGTCGACAGGGTAATTTCACCTCTTCGAACTCATAACTAACACCAGAGACAAGAAAATAGAAGAAATGAAATCATTCAAAAGGGTCAATGTAGAAAAAGCGATTAGGGAACAAATAAGTAACGAATAGGTAACAGGGTATCAGTCGAGCGCAGAAACTGGAACATATGCAATAACAAGGTTTCTTCATATCTACAAACCTCGAGCTAATACCAGGGACATGAAAAGAAATCATTTAAAAGATATAATGTAGAAAAGGCGAATAGGGAACGAATAAGTAACGAATAGGTAACAGGGTATCAGTCAAGCGCAGAAACTAGTACATATGTGCTAACAAGGTTTTTTTCACCTCTACAAACCTCGAACTAGCACCAGAGACCTGAAAAGAAATCATTCAAAAGGGTCAATGTAGAAAAAGCGAATAGGGAACGAATAAGTAACGAATAGGTAACAGGTTATCAGTCGAGCGCAGAATTGGTACATATGCACTAACAAGGTTTTTTCTTATCTACAAACCTAGAACTAACACCAGATACCTGAAAACAAATAATTTAAAAGATGCAATGTAGACAAAGCAAATAGGGAACAAATAAGTAACGAATAGGTAACAGGGTATCAGTCGAGCGCAGAAACTGGTACATGTGCGCTAACAAGGTTTTTGCAACTCTTGAAACCTCGAACTAACACCACAGTAATGAAAAGAAATGACGCAATGTATAAAAAACGCATAAGGTCAGTGTTAATTAACAAATAGGTTACGAATAGGGAATAGGGTATAAGTAACAAATAGGTAACGAATAGGGAATAGGGAATAAGTAACACATAGGTAACGAATAGGGAATAAAAACAAATAGGTAACGAATAGGGAATTGGGAATAAGTAACAAATAGGGAATATGGAATAAGTAATCAACTTGACGACCCTTAAGATTTGTCACCCGCGTAATAATTGACATTCACACAATTGGTATGGTAATATACACATGCGTATAACTCGTATGACGAATGACCAAAACATGACCTTAACATATTGTATGTGAATATTATTTTGTCTTTGTAAAATATACATACACGAAAATGACAAAGCAATGTAATAAAATATTTCTTATTTCTATCACAATGTGTGCACATTTCCTACAAGAAGCAGAATAGTCAAGCAGATAATTTCCCTATAATAGTCTACAATCACAGCATAAACTGATCGCCAAATGTCAATAAGTAAATATGTGTATTTTTATGAAAGTATTCTGTGAATCTGCTATGAAAGTCTTGATATCTGCACCTCTCTGTGATGGGAGAACATTCCAATTATTTCCTCTCTTATATAGTCTCATTAGCAATCATAGTACAGACGCAGATATCTAAATCTACAGCTTATCGGTCAACATGAAGCAATACAAAGAAATAATGTCAATTCAATCCTACGACTATCATGCAATGAACAATCTTAGTTTGAGAGGTTGAATATCTTTATGATGAACTATTATCTTTTTCTGATATATTCCATGCAAATATAAATAATAATGGGCATATTGGCGGATCAGTTATTATCGGATATATATCTTAATTATTTTGTCGTGGATCGTGTTGGATTCACAAGTCATTCATGGGTCTGTCTGTCATCAATTAAAAAACATTGAGTGTAGATGATGTTGTTTGGAATTGCAATTACATTTTGTAGCATTTCGACTTGTTTTTGTCTATGGTGGAATGAATGCTTTTAGTGCTGAGTAATTTATAGCGTAGATCCAAAACAGTCTGGTAAATGAGACCAAATTCAATAGATAAATATATACTGGTAAAAGTACGAAACTTATTTACTACATAAATGATGGGTAAAAGTAGGAGAATCGCATTGGAACGGCGAACAAAGGAGTCTCGTATATTAGAGATTTGTGCACCGGGGAAATTATTTTTTTCTGAACCTTTAAATTAAGTTTTAGCCTCCCCAATGTATTTTGCCATTTTGCCACTGACCGTTCAAATGTGGTACATGTACTCACTTATGTTCACCCACTATTATGTTTATGTGGTATTCGCCTATTGTGACCCACTACATTTGTATTATGTTTGTATATTCACCCTTTTGTTTTGAAATTGCTTTCTTGTATGTATATATGTTCATAACCCCTTTTTTTTTAGGTGACTGTGGGCTTTAAATATGGAATTTCTAGCTCGTCTTCTTTGTATTGTGTGTCTTAGCTATATGTATTAACCACTGTACATTCACATTAACGTCTTATGCATGTGGCGTTCCCTGTAGCAATTTATTCTCTCTCTTTTAAGAGACCACTAAATTCGTTCAAATTAATGTGTAACGCACTGATGAACATGAAATGTAGATATTTAACACAAAATGAACGTATATATATAAAACAATATGATTGTTTGTTGAAATAGACAAACCGTACTGATAACAGACATGCATAATTATGGTTAATGGACATTGTTTCGCAATGAATGAATATAGGAAGACGTAAGTTGGTACAGGGAACGCCACATTTACAAGACCATGCTTTCCCAGACAGACCTCTTTATAAGTCAATTCCCTACATGGAACATACGAGAATGTGTCATGTAATACTGCAGGAGATAAAAAACGCATTAATCATGTATGAATCAAATTATAAAGGTGTACTTTTCAAATAAAAAACATTAGTATAAGCCACTCACCATCACTTAATTGCATTTTATTGATTTGTACTGGGGGAAATTACTAGCAACATTTCTACATCAAACATAAAATTTGATGACAAGTTCCAGTTGAGAGAAAGTGAGATTTTTTCGTCCTTACAAATAATTTTGTAATACAACAATAAAAAGTAGATGCATAATATGCATAATCTGACAACGTTATTTAGATAACGGTAAAAATCATAGAATTAACAAGTATTGAAATGTACACTGTTGCAGATTCAAGGTAACCATAAATTAAGATTTGAAAATAACCGTTTTTGTTTGAGCTGTACCTGTTGTATTTATACTTACAGTTCCATGAGAGTTTGTTCGGATCCGTAGTCCAGTGGTAACGCGCTGGACTTGTTATCCAGGGATTGCAGGTTCGATTCCCCGCTCCATCACTTACCGTACTAACATTCTTTCGAACGAGACTTTAAAAAACCGAGGTCCAGTGTATGATGCTTTACATCGAGCAGATAAAAGAACCAGGGGTACTTCTGTAACTGGAGCATCTCCTGTATCATGCACTATCCTCCAAAATATATAATATGACTAACATCCTTCTGGAGGCGTCGCCCATATGGGAAACCGGTGGCGACGATAAATAAACGCAAATACAAACAAAAGAGTTTGTTCCTTACACGTTAACCAAATTTCTCTTCATATTTTATTGTTATACTGCCATGTCTTTTAATACGAACAGTAATCTGTATTACAAAAAGCAGTGTCCTTATTTAGTTTACATCGATTGTGAAACAAAATTAGTCTGACAGTGAGATAATACGTTGACAGTGTGACGTGCTCATTGTGAAACATGTTTGCTAATGTTAATTGCCCGTTGAATATTCTGTGTGACCCATTTTCTTAATCTCAGAATAGATTCATCACTTAATTCATTCAAAGGAGCTCTCAAAACACACCTTTTCAAAACTTCCTACAACGTATAGATAATATATATATATCTGTTTTTCATGTTGATGACATTCTTATTCTATTTTTTGTATGCTTATTTTATTCGCATGTAGCATTTTAAGACTTTTGTGTGTGTGTTTTACAACATTTGAGTTTTACTTGAATTGGTTTAATATGTTAAAATTTGTCATTTTTGTGATTCCACATATCTGCGATATGTCACATGTTTAATTGTAAAGCGCCCTTGAACGTATATTTTTTATGAAAAGGGCGCTCAACAAATCTGGTATAATAATAATAATAATAATAGATGTTTAACCATATCAACTTTTCGACACTGAGTCTAATAAAGAAAGGTTTACTGATTTGCAAGTTAGGCATTTCTTAACTAATATAAAAATGAAACAACTGCATGATCAAGAATAAATACCTGACAATTATTTCAGTAACAAGTTGGATGAAATGTGAACACATACGAGTAATATAATACTCAAACATATATTCAGTATTAAAACACTCTGAGCGTGTCTGCTGTGTATGCTTAGGAATATACTGAATACCGAAATTACGTACATTTCGTTAGTAAAACGGACACTTCTGACGTCACTAGCTATTTTAATTTATTGGGATTGTCTTTCGAATGATAACAAATTCAGTTAAGCATATGTAATAAGTACAGAATAATATAAGGTAACGATTTGAATAATTGTTAATAATGAATTCAGAGATGAAGCAATCAATTTAACCATATTTTATTATGTTTAACTGAGGAATCACATCCAAGTTACAATGAAAGTAAACTACAGATGAATTGAGACTTTAAAATTGTCGATGTTTCGTTACGAGAGATTTCTTTGGGACTATTTATATTGCAGTATAACTAATTAAGTCGCTTGGAAATGAATGAACAGTACGAGAGTAAGTTATATTGTATAACAATATTTATTTCGAACATACCACACAAGCTAGCTCACGTCCACTCGGATATTCCTGACATGGCAGGGATCAACATTTGACTTCTGTAACATATAAAAGTTTTCCATTTTGATTCGTCTCCCCATGAAGCACGGCATCTGGATCGGCATCAACACAAGCATAATCGGTTGCTGCATCTAGACTATAATGGCCAGTCATGAGGTACCCGGTGTATTCCAATGTCCAATCTTGGTAGCAATCTGTTCGCCCAGGAATCATCACGGTTACAGAACGTGGAGTGTTGCACAATACACAAGGTGCATCTTCGTCACCCATTGGTCGTGGAAAAGGATGAAAGGACGAAGGCTCATATTCAGTTCCACTTATATACCCACCAAGATTTTGAAGTCCGTCCAGGTATTTTGCCCATGTTGGATGTTCTGGTAGACAGACGAAGCTGGCAGCACCACCTGACACGTCATGTGGGGATCCTGCTGTGTACCCTGTATTGTGTATAATAAAAATAAACTAGGATATGACATAGCGCTACCACATAAGTATGATTTTGTTTCTACAGTTCTTTAAAACTTACTTTTAAAAGCAATACGAGAGCAAGTGATACATAAATATTAAATTGACTACATGACTAAACGTAAATATTACGAGCAAGCATTATTTGTTTACATTTATGAAATACTGGGTATAATAAAATATGTCAAACACAACATTTCTAAGCTGCCATATAAAATTACAAATTTACGTACCAGAATAAACCTTCACAGCGTTATTTCCAGCACAAGTAGTCCGTCCCCATCGTATACATGTAGAGCCCCCCTCTGTTAAAAAGATAGTGCATCAATGTGTTAATGCTATTGTTTTCCGGGCTGTAGAAGCGGTGATTAAGATATCACATTCTCGTCGAAAAAGCTTTTGATCAGAAGTAAGCTACAACTGACGGGTAATAATTCAACTACATTTCCTCTTGGATGATACCGGATATATTTTATAAAAAATCATTATATTACTTTTACGACTGCATGTAACTACACTGCTGTGTAAAATGCATGTATGTTAAATTTAAATGAAGTTGATTCTGTCTTGCGTATATATTTACATACCTCGAAGCTGTCCTTTTAGACTTGTTATTTCTTGTGAATAGTTTGCTTTCAATATCGCAATTTCTTGTGACTGATTCGCTTTCAGAGTCTCAATTTCTTGTCTCAACATCTCGAACTCCATCGCAATATCATCATTACTGTGTAGTAAAAGCCGTCTATCCGCATCACAATGAATGCCATGAATTGTCAAAATCATCAAAGACTAAATGTGATTTAAGAAAGGTGAGTTAGGTATTATCTTAAATATAACTGATCCATAATATTACTGGATTAAATTCCCTTGCAGAATATGTCCTTCGTGCGATGTTAGTTTCGTATTGTCTAGGTCTTGACACGCATTAACATTTTTTCTGTTTAGCAAGCATTCAGAATTCCGTCATCAAACTACCAAGTCCTAATTTTGCGTAATTCCCAAACACGTATAAATGTACTACGGAACCTTTCCAGAAGAATACGTTTTGTGAGATGGACAATTTTTGTTTAGAGTAGTTACATTACATGTAAATTTTGTAACATACATTGTGAAGTGTTGTTGAAGAGAGATTGTTTCTTACGCTACGAAATTGCGCCTCTGTAGGTATTCTATGTGTTTTGACCAAATACTCGAAATATGATATAAATTCAAATACAACAAGCTTATATTGTGTATGCAGGCGCGTACATTAATTTCAGATTTATTTAATTTCAAACCTTTATAGTAAAAGATACATACCGTAAACAATAACATAATTTCTAGTCACAGAGAGAGCAACACAGAAGAAAGTCCTTATTCTGCTTACGACAAGTTATGATCACCTTATCTTAAATACATTGTGCTCGTTTTTGTGTATCGTGATGGAACACATATAAGGTCATTGTAAAAGGTTAAACCACAGCAATTACCGATACAGTCATATTTTACAGAACCACGTCAGGGACAATATAAAATTTAAGAAATCTGAATCGTTACATCAAACTTTTAATACATTTTAATCCCTTTTACCGAACTCAAGATTTCATATCTATAACAACTAATTGTCTATTAATGAGGAATATTTCGACATAAATTTGTTGTTTTAAAGAAACGGAAAATGAATATGTCATCTAAAAAGATCCTAAGCAATTCATATTTTTTGTTCGTTTAATACTATGAACTTAATGTTACACAGCACCTGCATAGGAACGAACGACCACACTGAACAACATTCACTTAATTTTAACCTGCGATGCTTATGGTATACATGCAAATACATGCGTATATTTGAGTACGAAGGGAAACCGCGTCTTACTGTATGATTACAAATAATTTGGCAATTATAATTTATGACACCAAAGCATCATTTTAGTGCGGTTCTCGATACAGTGTGTTTGTTGTGTATGTTTAATCTATTTGATCAAGAGTTTCTCAAATGTGTTTTAAGAATATTACCAATATTATTTCTATGGTCGAATGTTTGTCAAAAGAAACATCAATTGTCAAATACGTAGAGTTGTGGTTGGAGCGAAGAGCGTATGACTCGTGATTTGAAGGTGGTTAGTTCGATCCCCGCGTTGAATGGAGTTTGGTCACAAACTTCATAGTTCCTGAATTTAATAATACTTTTTAGTAACTCAGGAATCAGTCATTGAGAGTGAATGACATACGTTGTAGAACTTGAGTTTGAGAGTGTATGATTAATCAAATTGATAGGGATATTGGAGCATGTAACACTAAGTAATTTAATTCATGTAAATAGTCCATTCTAAATTTCTATTTTGGTAATCATTATCACACGAAACATTCAACCGTGACAAGCTCCTAAGTATGACATCAGCCGAAATAGGTGTGTTTCACGACAAACCTTATGTACGAATATTTATTTTGTTTTCCAAAATTGACATTCCAGCTCCTTTACATTCTGTGGTAGTGGAAATAAAATATTCAAATACTCTTTTCTGGTCACGATTCAATCCGTTCCTTGTTAAAATACCTTACTCTTGACGTTGTCACGCTTCAATGGATTGTGTAATAATATGTTAGGCGTAACATTGATATATAAGGTCACATATATCAAAATGGCATTCATCATCACTCATACGAGATGTGAACCTTAATCAATTTCAAATAGAATATTACATATGACTAATTCAAGCTTGAATATTTAACAGAAACAGTATGCATAACCCAAATGCACCTGTTCACAGCAACATGCATTTCTACTGACAGTTCCCGGGCTGTATATCGCTATATGTTATTATTTCCATTTTGCGTTTAAATGTATGCTAAATTTTACTTTCCCCTGTGCAATTCTTTCTCTTTATATTTATGTAATTTTATCCCCAGTTTCGGTCTTTTGTGTCCAGCTGTCTTTACTTGTCCAGTGATATTTTCCATCCATTGATCCCCCATCTGTTTGTGCTCTTTGATTCTCCTAGTTATCCCTTATGGTCGGCCATGCCATTCCGTGTGCCCCTGTTCCGTTACGTATGTACCATTAGGCCTCCTCGGATTCCGAGTCCCGCACTGATCGGACCTTGACAACTAACTGAACAATCCCTTCATTTGGCTGGTAAGTTCTTGTTAGTAATCATTGAAGCAGTCATTGAGAGTAATAACTATGAGTTGCTAAACTTGTTTGACAATGTACAATTAATCAGTTAACACTTAATCAGTGAAGGTTCCAGTCATGCGTTTGTAGATACAAGTACATGTATATATATAGGTAATTTGAATAGTATATATACGTATGTTCCATTTTCAAAATTGTATAATTCCTTTTAACGCGAGAGTGTTCGTGTATCAGGCCATTGTCACCTTAAACATACACACCAAACGAATAGTTTACGACGCCTCACTTTGGTGCATTCATCAATACATTGTTCTCGGTGTATAAATATCACAATTTTTGTTTGAAAAATCAATGAAAAAGATGAAGACGCATGGTACAGTGGAACACATTTATAAGCATTTTTTGAGACTTCGTTATATCCAATCCTTTGTTATCTCGATACAGCGAAGTGTCGTTATAATTGTATGAAATTAACAAATTTCGTTACATTATACATGTATAGCGAGCGCTTAACGGTCACTACTATCTAACATGTAAATAGCAAAGATTTCTTGCCTTCTGGTAGTCATACTTGATATCTTATTATATAAATAAAATGCAACTTACGCTTGACCGATGCAAACCTGTGTTCACTCACAAACCGTATAACAGAGTGCGTTAAACTATCCCTTTTGGGACCTAAAAATTACCACGCTACATCCAAAGTTGCGCTGTATCCAAATTTATTATAACATTGTAGTTATGTAATGAAATATAGAACAGCTTCATTTGGGAGTAAAACAAACTACGTACTATCCTATGTTTTGTTAAAATTACGTAATATGTGTTCTTCTTTGTATTATGCATATTACGCTAAGGTGTTTCTTAAATACATATATTCGGAAAAGACGATCAAATAATTGTTGTTATACTAACAGTAACAGCAGTAATACTGATGGAATACAAATGAAAAAGCAAAACCCACAGAAACACTGCTTTTACTGACGGTCGTCAAACTTATTGCAGTAAAACATCACTTCTGCGATTACTGCAAGAAGTAAGGGGAATACCGGTTGAGCTGTGTACCACTAGTTGGTCTCAATTTTATTTACTCCTTTGGTGCAGTCATTCATAAATATATATATATATATATTATTTTCTTAGGGAAGCATTTTTATTCTCATATCAGCAATAGAACTGAGGATTACATCGATGTTTCATTAATGTATTGAAGTAGGTCATTGCATATCTGTGCTTGCCAAATTAGACAAATTCATGACTACGCGTCGCTAGTCGAGCGAAAGTAAGTGATTGTGAAGCATAATGTAGGACGACATTTAGCATTAAGCACATCAAGACAAGAAGTCATACAAGAGGCATCTTCATGTAGCAAACTGTTACCAAAAATACATCAAGAGCATTATTCTAAGACGATAAAAATTATACAACGAACTGCTGACCTTTGAGTGATCAAGTCAAGAATTGTAAATATTGCACGTTGAAACATATGAAATAAAACACGGCAAAGGTTATTTTACCCAGGTATAATGCCTTTTTTATTTAACATTCTGATTTGATACATATTTATGAGGCCAAAAGCATATTATGCTAATACCAACTGATGTATTAGTAAACCAATTGCTCCGTAATAGCCATATTACTCGGTATTTAAACCTCAATCGGTTACAGTCCAATTCAGTCCAGTACAAAAAAACTAAGATGCTGTGAACTGTTAACCATGTCGGTAATGACTGGAATACTATTAATTCAGTATTCATTGATAGACAATTCTTACTCATCTATTCATTTGATCAATGATAACATCCAATGGGATTTTCTGTGACGTGGATCATATGTTACCTTTGTATTATTGGATTATTTGAGAAAAGACACATTCGTCTAGACTCACTTCATATTAAAAACAATTAGTGAACATTAGGACTCCTGGTTTAGGATTGGTTGCTTTATTTTATTACAACATTGCATAATTATAATTATTTACTTATAACCATTACGAACTATACACATAATGCAATGCACTTTTTTGGACAAACAATTGGAAAACTGGTCATTCTGGCTTCCTTCATCGTGTAAGGCAGCTTCTGGATTGGAATCAACGCATACTATGGATAATCGGTTTCCGCAGCATCAGTAATGATCAGTAATAAGGTACCCTGTGGATTACACTGTCCAACCTGAGTAACAATCTATTCCTCCATGAGTCATACTTGTGATAGTCCTTGTGGCATTATGCATTTTTGTCATACATGCTCGAAGCGTATGAACGGAACTGTATCCCGATATTCTGTCCCTGACAATTAGTCACCATTTTGCTGACTTACTGTCATCATAGTCAGCCATGTTGAATGTTGTGGTAGAAAGACAAAGCTGAATTAATTTCAATACTTCTGACGAATCGATTAAACCTGCAGTGTTTCCACTGTGTGTAATTTATCTACTAACTTGCGTCCCTTCTTGTCTACTGTAAGACAATATTATGCAAATTACATGTGAAACATAAATTTTGCAATGTAACTCCATACATATTAAATAATAAGAAAGTATTAATCAACGTCTATTAGATTAATAGCATCTCCGATCTATGAATGACATATATTTTCAGTAATAATACATTTTAGTTGCTACTTGAATATTTTAACAGAGCAGTGATTGTAGCCAAATGCACGAAAGGACATGACCCTCTTCCAAGGTGATTGTCCAGCATTCTACCAACTGAGTATTTCGGGCGTCGCGTCATGCTTAAATGAGATATGTAGTGTTAATACTTGTTTCGGTTTGATTATAACGTTACTTTCATAAAGATGATTATACTTTCTTCAAAAATACTAGCGCCACATGTCATTATAAACCTTAAGTGTATTACTTCCATCACACATAGTTCGTCCCATCTTATATATACGTTTAGCCTCTGTTCGCCAAATTTTAAAGAAATTGTTACAGGAAACACCACAACCACAAGACAGTGCTTCCTTACACAGATCCAAGGAAACATCGGCATACGAAATATTAGAAGTTGATGAGGTGTAAGGACAAACATTAATGGTAACTGGGAAGTAAGGAATTGTCTGATTGACTATCAAAAACAACATTGTAGAATTGGAAGGGACAACAGTGGGTGGGGTGGAGAAGTGATGAAATGTTGGGAATACACCAAAGGACAAGCCAAAACAGCACATTGGCAACAGACGAAAAAGGTAATACAAATATTATAGCAGGTCAAGGAAGTGTCAACGAGGAAAGTGGTATTGATGATGTACATGTATTTAAAAACACAGAGTTTAATAGTAATCATACGGCAATGTACAGCGTTGTAACTGTCAGTAAAAAACCGGCCACGGATGTTAAATCAATTTTGCAGTTAGCAAACTCACACTAATTAGTACCAACATAATCATACATTGACTAAGAAAGCGGTACCTTACAGTGAATTTGTTTTAAGACTAATTCTGTACAGGAATATGCCATGGAATGTACTTATCATGGACTTCATGAACATTTTATTAGATAACATATATTTTGCTTATTGCCACATGTTTTATTTTGGTGAAGCACTTCTTGTGGAGGTATCGCGTTTGAATTCGCAATTTCTTGTCGCAACATCGGTAGTCAATGAAACTGGTGTTCAAAGCAAACTTGTATTTTAGTAGATCTGAATTTAGAGGAAGGATAAATTATTTATGATTGAATAAGTGAATTTTAGAAATTTGCATCACTTACTCTCCTCGGAACATGGTGTGTGATTCAAATGGCGGAAAAGTCAGGCACTTCCTGGAATTAATGTGTGCTTCCATGTTTTTGAAATAATTATTGACCTACTGTACATGTAGATTAAAACATTTGGCACAAATTGATTATTAGATAAGAGTGCGATTTTGGTGAAAAAGGAATTATTAATACCGTAAACACGTAAGTTACCCACTATTATTTCTTTTATTCCATCTTTTTTTATACGAAGTATTGTAAATGAATTATTTGCTGTCAGTCGAGATATACAATATAAACATAATTTACTATATTGAATATAATTTTCAAAATTGGTCGTGTTCATTCAAAATGTATCCACCTACTCGTTTTCAATTTGATATGTTTGAACATGTCGATAGATTTTAGAATTTATTGAATTTCTTTTTATTTGATTGTACAGGTTAAAGTATTTAAAATTATGTAAGTATCTTATGAGGAATGATTAAGTTGGTACATGGAAAACCATATTCGCAAGATAGTGCCTCCCCACACAGATTTCGAGGAAACATCAGAACAAGAGCAATTAAGGATTGAATTGCTGATTTTCGAAACAATAATAATTGTAGGAAGAGGCCTAGCAGAAAACTTATTAATAGTTCATTTCTTTACCCTTTAATGTATAATAATTCAACATTTTGAATTGAGTACGATAAAGATGGGGATTTGTTATTTTCATGTTGTAGGAATTTGGAATTATCTCTAGTGTAACAAGTCCTCATTACATTTGTGCGCAACTATCCAACATTTTCATTGCTCGCGCAACTGCTTCATCAAATAACCACTTGGTGGTTCCATTAAGCTCAACGATACAAGTGGATATATATGACTATTTATGTAAGTATGATTCATCATGAAATATTTAAGTACACCAATTCTGTCATGTAATATATAGGTCGTTTTTTTGTTCGAATTTTTAATAGTGTCATTGGGTAGCTAGCGCAAATTCCAGAGATTCACAAGACTTCGGTGACGCATGCGGATGATGCAGGTAAAACCATAGGAACTAATTTCCAAAATTGGGGTCGTGTTTATCACACATGGTTTCATGGTATTCTTTCTCATCAGCTGTTTTAAGTAATATTCGGCTTCGTTTTATGTGGATGAATAAATATTAGTATTTGTCTTAAGTAGATTATAATTTGACATAAAATTTGGATCATCCCTATAAATGTATGTGCCAACTAACAGTCCGATACCACTACAATTGCTACTGCTGCAAAGACATTTTTTTAGGGTTAGGGTTTGAATTCAAATGTTTAAAAGTTATGTGCATGAGTATGTTAAAGGGTGATATAAGTGAAAACATAAGGAATTATCATATTAAAAATTGACGTGACGTTGCCAATTTGGAGTGCACAGTTACTTAAGAATGAACACAATGTTGAGTAAATCTACATCTCAACAACACTTTAATTAGTTTCCTTGTTTGTTTTGCTTATCTGGTTAAACGCCGTTTGTTTCAACAATATTTCAGTCATATACCGCTGCCATTGGACCTAACGAATTATGTAATTATCAACCAATACTAACTTGCGCTTCCGCAAGCATCTGCCAACTATTTCACATGTGGAAGACATGACCGAGGTCAATGTCGCGGATGAACATACATTTGTAACGTGTCCAACCCGGGTATCGGACCCGGATCTGCCGGTGACATTCTAGCGCTATACCAACTTAGGTAGCCTGGCGGACTAACAACTTTTTTAAAGGGCGAATTAATTCATCGTAAGAAAGAATAACCATAAATACAGACAACGATATGGATAAAAGTTCATGTATAAATTCTGATATATTTGTTAAATATGTGTCAAATAAAATATACCGTATTAACATACGCGTTCACATTCTTTCAGTATACATCAAACGTTCAACCATCGCGATCAGCCTCGATTTGAAATTCGGAGAGCAACGTGAATTTTACTTCTATGCATATTCGGCGTATTGGGAAAAGGGTATATTCAAGCATCTGGTAATATTACGTAAGTCTACGATTAAATCTTCGCAGGCAACTAGTTCATTGCTAAACGACAAACACTCAGTGATAGACTTAAAGGATTATAACTGGAATGGTTTATTAAATTTCGAAGTGAATAAGTCATATCCTCCACTATACACATGAGAGGAATGTAAAAGTGCCCGAAATAAATCTAAAAAAAACTTACTTTTGCTAAACTATTGATTATTTGGTTAATCTTTTCATGTCGTTTATTTACGTTTATTTAAGAAAAGCATTTTAATAGTTGCAGACAAACAGTACAGCTTCGACATTCCTAAGTGTGAGAAATTTACTCTCTTTACGAAACCTTCAGCATATTACACCAAATGCTTAAATGAATGTCTTAAATAATTCCATTACAGCGAGACACGATATTATCAATTTTCTTTCAATGCCTATTACATTTGTCGTAAATAATCTAGGTTACTGAGATTGATTTCCAGTGGATCATATTGTCTCCGGACTAGATTCAGTGTACATTTTGGGTTATCAGAGCCCAGTTGTCATTAGTATGCAACACGTCTATGCATCAGTTGTTTTCATAATGTTGTCGGTCAATGTAAATCAACTTGTCTAGACACAATTATTAGATTAAGGTCTCACATCTCATTAATTCACAACAACAAAATGTCTTGTTTCGCTTTGATATGTGTTTGATTTGCCATTATTTATGTGTATATAGCCAATTCTCCTCATGCTGTTGGGGTTTGGTGTGGGAATCGAATCTGGCGTTTCCAAATCGATAGTTAGATTGGAATCGGTAAACTAAATGTAAGTGTTATAATAAAATACAGACAGTGACATGATTTAGTTGGGACATCTATTTAAAAAAAAACATGCATGGAAAAGTCGAGCAGAAAATGTCACATACAAAGTGCACAGTCACATCTAAGCACACGGACAGTCATGCACATATATACGTAGTAGTAACTATAAAGGCAACATTGTCAAGAACTTTGTACATAGGAGAACCGCATTGGAACGGTCAGTAGCAGAAACTCCATAGTAGACTTAAACCTTAATTAAGACTGCAACCAACCTAGTACTTAATCAAAAAACACCAACTATATAATGTGATCCTATATAATACGAATATCTCCATTGTATCACTCCCCAACATAAGAAACAGTTATTACAATATACAGTTTTGTCATCGTTATTTAGGTAACAGTCAAAACTATTGTCCCTTGGTGTCGGGCACCAAGGATGAGGGTGGAGGGGATGAAAACTGAAATGTCATGCCCGACACCAAGGGACAACAGTTTTGATTGTTACCCAAATAACAATAAATAAATGTTTTATTACCTGATCAAAATCGCGAATCGAATACGGAAACGACCGAACGTTAATGATATGCCGTCTAAAAATAAAATTTGTAAATTCCAATGACTTCATAGCGCCATAGGGAAACAGTTCATAATGTTGACCGGGGAATAGTTTAATCCAAGACAAATTGATAGCTTTCATGTAAAACAGCAAAATGTAACAGATTTATATTTATATAAGGGATCAGGTAATAACACAGAATAGTGCATGCGGAACTTAAATGTATCAAAAGAATTGAAAATGAAGCCAGTCAAATATGTACACAAAGTACGTTTTTTGTTACTAAACTGAAACTTGTACTTTGAAAAGAAATAAGCGAAATTGAAAAAGTTGCATCATGTGTTGGTAAACTTTAGGCAACATTGTGTTGAAAAAAAATTTTGCAAAATTTAGACGGTAAATATCTCTTAAATTTAACTTTTACTCAGCCATTATGTATGCCATATAGATTAATTTTTATATCAATATCTTTGTTTAACAATGTTGACACCAACTGTTATATCGCATCGTAAGGTTTGGAAACTAATGTCATTGAAGTTTTATCTCTATGACCTAGACTATGTTAACATTTAGACGGTAAATATCTCTTAAATTCTGATAAAGTTCACGCTAAATGTTTCGAATAATTTTCATTGAAGAAAATTTGATGCTCAACTGACATTTCGAATTTCTACATGTATCAAAGTCAATATGTGTATGTTTAAATGAAATTTTATCATTTTTAAATATTTTATGACACAAATGTTTCGCGTACGAGCCATATACGGCCTAGCAATATTGATCTTGCGGGATGTTCCCAAGCCCATACGGCATCATTACATAACTCTTATGGTACACGTACTGGTTTTTACGATCCCGTGAAAAAAACGTAACAACACGCAGAAAACATGTAGGACGTTTGTATGCAAATTACCATAACCTCATTAGACGGTGATGTCGTACTGACTGCCCGTACAAGCCCAGGACCACCTGTAGGTCTTATAAGACCGAGGCATAACTACGTGTTGGTTCTTGACCAGAGCAACGTTTGATGCCAACGTGATTTGATTTTCCTGTGAATATTGCAGCATCGTTGTAAGACACAATTTAGGACATCAAATGAACAAATGAATATGGAAGGCAGTATTTGTACTTTACTCGCATTTTATTTTATTCAAAATTTAACTACTTAACTTTAACTCAGCCATTATGTATGCCATATAGATTAATTTTTATATCAATATCTTTGTTTTACAATGTTGACACCAACTGTTATATCGCATCGTAAGGTTTGGAAACTAATGTCATTGAAGTTTTATCTCTATGACCTAGACTATGTTAACAATCCTCATACGATTAAGAAAAATTGGCACGTAAGATAATATGACATAATTATGTGAATAATGCATGTGATGGAACTCCGATTTCTGGTCTTGTACGTTATATTTGTGTTTCAAGTTTAAGTGTTAAGCAAAAACTAAATTCAGAAATAAAGGCACTGTGTATGTATTATATTGTAAAACTGATTAAACTGACGGTAACACTGACGGCCAATAATGAACCATTCTGTTAGTTTTCAATTCACGTGTATGTTTAAGTAGGACAGGGGCATTATTTTTGCAAATATTTGATTAAAGCGTTCATAAAGCACACGCACAAATTAAAGAGATCAATAAAATCCAGTGAACGACGGGAATAGTAATTTGACGATTTACTGAAAAAGACGTTAATGTATTCACTTATAAGTCAATACCATGTTTATTTCATATATTTGTCTTAAAGCTGATTTTTTGTTCAAATATAGTTGGTTGGTAATAAAATGACATACTTTTGCATACAGACCGACTCCATGTGACAGGAATACAACAGAGAAGGTATAATCTGGTATGTGGTGCTAGTCGTGTTTAAAGAATAAAAATAACGTTATAATCATACCATTACTAATACTCAATGTCTCATTTAAGCATGCTGCCCGCCGCAGGTTCTGTCCTTCAGTGACATTTGGCTACGGTTATTTGTCTAACATGCGGCGGAGCACTTGTCAGCTGACTGCGGAAAGGCCACATGGTACTGAGTTATACATGTAATTAATTCTAGAGAACCGGTTAGTTTAAACTATTTGCGTAGCTACCAAAACTTATAACTCCAATCAGACTCCCGAAATGTATTAAGGCGATATTGATATAATGAAAAGTTGATGCACATTTTCAATATTGTTTGACATTTATAGAGTAATTTATTCGAATGAAAAATATAAGTTTCAAACATAATTTGCATATATTACAATCGACAAGAAGGAGCACTACTGGGTAAATACGTATCTAACTCAGATTACACAACATGGACACAGTTTAACATTTCGGGTTTAAAAGATTCGTAAGAGGTATATTGACATGTACTTTTTCTGTTATACGTTTCGTTTACAGTTTTTACAGCAGGATCCCCACATTTCTTGATAGATGGTGCTACCAGCTTCGTTTGTCTACCAGAACAACCAACATTGGCCAAACATATTGACGGAATGCAAGCTGTTTAAGTGAGCCTCCACTTCAGTCACTGCTTTTTTGTTGGCCGCCAGATAGTGGCGAGTAGCTGCAGTATTACTGCTGTTACTGCTGGTATTGCTGCTACTATTGTTACTGCTAACTGCACCGACTTATCAACGACTTTATGATCGTTTTTGCCCGGAAAAGATCTATGATGTTACGGTAAAAATACAACTTAGCATATATAAATTGCATAGGATCCTTTTAGATGACACATTCATTTTGCATTTCGTTAAAACGAGATATTTATTGGGAATTAATAGAAAATTATTTTATAGTTATTAAATCATCCGTTCGTTAAAAAGAATTAAAAGGTATTAAGGGTTCAATGTAAGGATCCAGATTTCTTAAAAATGATATTGTCTCTGAAGGAGTTCCGTAAAATCTGGCAGTTAAAGTAATCGGTATAATTCACACGTAGCACACTGACCTACTAAGTACTGTCACGATAAACTATAACTAGCAGCATAATTAAGATAACGTGGTCATAACTTGTTGTAAGAAGAATACGGACGTTCTACTGTGTTACTTCCACTGTGACTGGATATAATGAGGTTCCAAAACGTTGTTATTTACGGTATGTACATTTGTACCTTCGATTATAGTCGTTTGAAATAAAGTGAATCTAAACTTATTTAGTTAACACACATACGTAAAAAATATAAACTGTTCACCAAATTTCATATTTCGAGTTATTGTTCAGAAACACACTAAACACAAAGTGCACCGCCATCGTAGCGACCCTCTCCTGAGCATCAACCTCTCTTCAACAACACTATCAATCTGATCGTACTATGATAACATCCAATGTAAAATTTCTAGAGCATGACACTCTCAGTCGGCATGTAATAAAGGGTGATTCTCTGGAATGGCATATGTATACGAGTATGTGTTTGCTCAATATGCCAAATAGATTATGGACACAGTAGATTGATGATTGAATTATGAATGCTTGCTACGTAGAAATTAAAACGCACATGCACTATGGAGTAAATCAAGACTTAGGGAATACGAAAGTATTATCGCTCGAATGACATACTTAGCAAGCGATCATATAGTACGTGGATACGTTATATTTAAGATAATAACTAACTCACAAGGTTTATATTACATTGTATGACAGGTTTGTCTATGATAGTACTGACACTTCATGGACTACTTTGTGGTGAAGAACGACGACTTTTATTACACAGTAATGATGATATTGCCATGGAGTTTCAGATGTTGAGACAAGAAATTGAGACTTTGAAAGTGAATCAGTCACAAGAAATTGCGATGTTGAAGGCGAATCAGTCACAAGAAATTGCGATGTTGAAGTCGAATCAGTCACAAGAAATTGCGATGTTGAAGGCGAATCAGTCACAAGAAATTGCGATGTCAAAGGCGAAGCAGGCACAAGAGATCTCGATGTTGAAAGCAAACTATACACAAGACATGTTTAGTGTTAAATCACAACTTACTGGTATGTATGTAAATATATACGCCAGGCAGTAATATATATACTAACAAACATGCATTGTGTAAAACATGTTGCCATTACAGTAATATAAATGTAACAGATATTTCAATTAAAGAGAAGAACAGTATGACACAGCTTACTTCTTATCGTACGATTTTGTAGATGAGAAAATGAA
Organism: Mactromeris polynyma; assembly: GCA_032209605.1. Classification (NCBI taxonomy): domain Eukaryota; kingdom Metazoa; phylum Mollusca; class Bivalvia; order Venerida; family Mactridae; genus Mactromeris; species Mactromeris polynyma. Next base: position 24,370,623 of record JASFXZ010000007.1, on the reverse strand, counting down.
TTAGAAATCAGTGCTACTGAGGGGTCGCAAACAATAGCATTGATAAAATTTGCAAACTGTTTTTTTACAGAGAGGGGTTCTACATATATACGATGGGGACGGACTACTTGTGCTGGAAATAACACGCTGGAGGTTTATTCTGGTAGGTAAATGTTTGGTTTTATATTTAAGCTTAAAAATGCTGACATATTTTATAATATACACAAGGTAAGCGAACAATACTTGCCTTTATGTCTATTCACAAATTTGACATTTATATGTGACTTGCTTTAATTTCGCCTTACATTTAGAAAGTTTTAAGAATCAGTAGAAACAAATTCATATCATTGTGAACGCGTCATGCCATTTCTAGTTCATATTTATTATACACAATGCAGGGTACACAGCAGGATCCCCATATGACGTGTCAGGTGGTGCTGCCAGCTTCGTCTGTCTACCAGAACATCCAACATGGGCAAAATATCTTGACGGAATTCAAAATATCGGTGGGTATATAAGTGGAACAGAATATGAGCCTTCGTCCTTTAAGCCTTTTTCACAACCAATGGGTGAAGAAGACGCACCTTGTGTTTTGTGCAACACTCCACGTTCTGTTACCGTTATGATTCCTGGGCGAACAGATTGCTACCAAGACTGGACATTGGAATTCACCGGGTACCTCATGACTGGCTATACAGGCCATGATTCAGCAACCGATTATGCTTGCGTTGATGCCGATCCAGATGCCGTGCTTCATGGGGAGGCGGATCAAAATGGAAAACTTTTATATTTTACAGAAGTCAAATGTGGATCTCTGCCATGTCAGGAATATCCAAATGGACGTGAGCTAGCGTGTGTGGTCTGTTCGAAATAAATATTTCAATACAATGTAACTTACTATGTTACTGTTCAATCAATTGCAACGACTTCTTATTATGATATATATTGAAATATAAATAGTCACAAAGATATCTCTCGTAAAGAAACATTGACAATGTTAAAGTCTCGTGAAGTCTCATAATAACATATTTAAGTTCCAGCAGTGTCGCCCGTGCCATATGCATCTGTAGTTTACTTTTATTGTAACTTGGATATGATTCCTCGGTTAAACATACTATTTTATGGTTGTATTGATTGCTTCATCTCTGTATTCATTATTAAAGTTTATTCAAATCGTTACCTTATAGTATTTTGTACTTATTACACATGCTTAACTGAATTTGTTAATATTCGAAAGACAATCCCACTTAACAGAACCGTTAGTGACGTCAGAAGTGTCCGTTTCACTTACGACGTGTACGTAATTTCGGTATTCTGTACATGCCTGAACAAACATAGCAGACACGCTCGGAGTGTTTGAATACTCAATTTATGTTTCGTTTGTTTACTACTCGTCTATGTTAACATTTTATCCAACTGGTTACAATGGTGGCATATTACTGCCACCAGTTACATGTAGCATGATAGCGTTCGCAAATTATTTCGTGTTAACCACTTAATTATTACGATCATTATCTAGCTATCTAGTTAATATTCGTGAATAAGTGGTAACACGAATCTTAAGTGAAATTCGCGAATTTGAGTTATTAAGTAACATAATAAGTGGTCAACTAGATAAGATTCATGCTGCCACTTAAATCTAGTGTAATACGTCATAAAAACGTAAGAGGTGGCAGTTCTGGGCACGTTCAAGCCTGTTTCTAGTTGTATGATATTTATCTTACCGAAAATGTATCACGAATATTAACTAGATAGCTAGATAATTATCGTAATAATTAAGTGGTTAACACGAATTAATTCGCGAACGCTATCATGCTTACTAGTGGCAGTAATATGCCACCATAGGTTACAGAAATTGAAATAAGTGTCAGGTATTTATACCTGATCATGCAGTTGTTTCAATTTTTAGTTAAGAAATGCCGAACGTGAAAATCAGTTTACCTTTCTTTATTAGACTCAGTGTCGAAAGTTGATATGGTTAAACATATACATGTATCATTAAGAAAATTGGTCACAAAAAATATTCAGCATGCAATCTACAATAGCAAACATGTTTCACAATCAACATGACTCACTGTCAACTTATTCTCTCACGGTCAGATTTATTTAGTTTCACAATCGATGTAAACTAAATAAGGACACTGCTTTGTATACAACTTAATTTATGGTAACCTTGAATCTGTAACAGTGTATAATTCAATAATTTTAATTTCTATGATTTTTACCGTTCTCTAAATAACGTTATAAGATTCTGTGAATTGCGCATCTACTTTTTATTATTGTAATACACAATTATTGGTTAGTCTCACTTTCTCTCATCTGGAACCCGTCACCAAATTTCATGTTTGATGTAGAAATTTTAATAGATATATCTAGTGCAGTTCAATAAAATGAAATTAAGTGATGTTGTGTGGATTATACTAAAGTTTTTTATTTGAAAAGTACACCTTTACACTTTTATTCATACATGACTTCAGTATACATGCCACATTCTCGTATGTTCCATGTAGGGAATTTTACTTATAAAGAGGTATGTCTAGGAAAGCACTGTCTTGTGAATGTGGCGTTCAGTGTACCAACTTACGTCTTCCAATATTAATTCATTGCGAAACAATGTCCTATAACCAAACCAAAGTTATGCCCGTCAGTTATCAGTACGGTTTGTCAATTTCAACAAACAATCATATTGTTTTATATATATACGTTCATTTTGTGTTAAATATATACATTTCATGTTCATATTGGAGTGCGTTACACGTTAATTTGAACGAAATGGTCTCTAAAGATTCAACATAGGAAAGGTGTTCATACAATTGATAATTTGTCGCATTCACCGAAATATTGTATTACTCTACACAAAAACTGATTTGATGCAAACAGAACCAAATGTTATATATGTACAAAAACAATGTTAACATTATTATTTGTTTTACAAAAACAACGAACCACGTATGGACATGTCGTAAAATATTGAGGAGATTGTTAAAAAGTATCTATTTACCAAATGTATCCGTTAACAACAAAACATACAGTACATTCGGTAAGACAGTTTGCTAATCTCATCTGCCACTTAAAACTATACAAATAGTTTCCATTGTGTTCATTTTGCTGTAAGTAACTTCAACTGTAAAATGTGATTTTATATTATCATGCAGTTTTTCATTTGGAACAAAATGGTTGCGGAAGAAACAAAATTGGAAAATTATTTCAACAATTGATAATACCTCGTCTTCACGATAAATTTCTAGAGAAACATATTTGTTGCACATTGGAACTAAACGAAGTCGAGTCTCTACAAAAACACTATATGTTATCATTTATTTTACAAAAAAAATGAACAACCTGAGAAAGGTCAATGAAGAAATTGCAGACGTGCTGCAAAATATTGCACTATTAACCTGCAATATATTTTAAGTAGTAGATTTCAATTTGCGTGAGTGTAACTTCTTGTCTTATTATTTTTATTTTATATTCTAAATAAACAGTCACCTGACCTAATATTATAAAATTTCAAAGGTAGAGTAGCACAGCAAATAGGAAAGGTTCGCAAAATAATGCATCCCCAAAAAAGTCGTACGGCAAAATTGAAAATGAAAAAGTGAAAAAAACGCAGAAGCGTTCAGCATCACGAGAAGAAAATTACCTAATACATTGACAACGTTGGGAACTTTACTGTGTTAGTCTAAACATTGTGGATTTAAACATCTCTGACGGCAAGCCAACCACACACTCAATCAATATATTGATAAGATTTCAAAAATACACCAAACATGTACAGTGATTAGTACATAGCCCAGACACAAAATACGAAGACGACCAGCTGGTAATTCCGCATTCACAGTCACCCCAAAAACAAAAGGGGTTATGAATATATATACATACAAGTAAGCAAATTCAAAACAAAAGGGTGAATATACAAACATAATACAAATGTAGTGGGTCACAATAGGCGAATACCACCTTTGAACGGTCAGTGCAAAATGGCAAAATACCATGGAGCCTAAAACTTAATTTAAATGTACAGTAAATAATAAATCCCCGGTGGACAAATCTCCAATATACGAATCTCCTTTGCTCGCCGTTCCAAGGCGGTTCTCGTACTTTTACCCATTATTTATGAAGTAAATAAGTTTCGTACTTTTACCAGTATATATTTATCTATTGAATTTGTTCTCATTTACCAGACTGGTTTGGATCTACGCTATAAATGACTCGGCAATAACCATAGGCAGTGGTTACCAACACCCAAAAACAAGGCAAAATGTTAAAAAATGTCATTGCAATTCGAAACAACATCATCTACACCCAATGTTTTATAACTGATGACAGCCAGACGCATGAACGTTTTGTGAATCCTACACAATCCACGACTAAATAATTAAGATATATATCCGATAAAAACAGATCCGTCAATATGCCCATTATTATTGATATTTGCATGGAATATAGCAGAAAAGATAATAGTTCATCAGAAAGATATGCAACCTCTCAAGCTAGGATTGTTCACTGCATGATAGTCGTAGGATTGAATTGACATTATTTCTTTGTATTGCTTCATATTGACCGATAAGCTGTAGATTTAGATATCTGCGTCTGTACCATGATTGCTAATGAGACTAAATAAGAGAGGAAATAATTGGAATGTCCTCCCATCACAGAGAGGTGCAGATATCAATACTTTCAAAGCAGATTAACAGAATACGATCATGAAAAACTCTTATCGACTAATTGACATTTTGTGATCAATTTATGCTGTGATTGTAGAATGTTATAGGAGAATTATCTGCTTGGCTATTCTGCGTATTGTAGAAAATGTGCACACACTGTGATAGAAATTAGAAATATGTTTTTAGATTGCTTTGTCAATTTTTCTGTATGAATATTTTACAAAAAATCAATATTTTGGTCATAAGTCATACGAGTTATACGCATGGTCATAGTACCCTACCAATTTAGTTAGAATGAATGTCAATTAATACGCGGGTGACAAATCTTGTTGGTTTACATCGTAAATTATGTGAATCTATTTGCATAATCATGTATTCTTAATCTCTTATTTTGTATGGTCACTATGCTAGGGTGCATTTTACAAATGTACGCGTTCTGTGAAGATATGTTTCCGTTTATATCGTTTTATATTTTTTTAAATGTATAACGTCCATGTTAAAGGTATACTGATGTCCTTATTCAGAGTTGTTCAAAATTGATAGACAACATTTTTTTAATCAATATTAACCAGATTAGGTAAACAGTAAGCACAATTGTTACAACGGCTATTACCTTCATTGGAAGAAGCGTGGTTATAACATCAGCAAGAGCAGTTTAATATAATTACTTTATGCAAAATCAATACTTCATCGTAGCATCAGATTTGTTCTACATTAATGGCTTGTTATGACTCGTAAAACAACACTTATACGTGAAGTATTTGTATTCATAAATAGCAACCATGCAATTTGTTCATATCGAAAACCATTAATATGCCAATGGGAAACCAATAAATTTCCAGCCCATTAGGCAAGTAAGAGTGATGGCTCAGGTTTGGTTATTTTTCATGAAGCTTTCTGTACACATATAACCTATTGATATTACGAGAAGAAACACAAAGAGAAATGAGCACTTGGTCAAATTAACAGGGATTGGACTACATCTGAACCCAACTATTAAACACTGATAAATATTTATTGAACATCTTTGATCATACATTATTCCAGCTTATGTATTTCATAACAGGACATCCCTACTGTACGAAATAAACAATAAGTACATTGTAGATTTCAAGAGGACGAGTATTACTAGTAGATGATGAGTACGGAGGACAGCAAAGGACTGCGTACATTTATTTCACACGGTCAATAGCAATATATTGCATATCAGTATCGATGCATTATTACTTTTTTCTGAGGTTGTTGTATCTGTAACATTGTAGTCTACACTAAAAAAAGGGTGAATATAAAAGTAACAAATGCGTCTTACGTATTTTTACAATAATAATAAAATATAAAAACGGGAGTATATGTTTAGGAAACCTAACAAATCAAATGTATTATACCTTCATCAAAAAAACTGAAAACTGACCTCAAACTTTTGTCTGTTTTTAGATATGCGACGATTTACGTTTAACATTTGTTTTCTTATCTGATATGTGGAAAAGATACACAGTCATGTTTTCTTTTTTACCCTAAAGTAGTACATCTGTTTTATGGACTTGCAATCACAAAAAAAGCGTGTTTTGTATGTAACCTTTCCATTTTTTCAGATGTTTGAAAATGAGAAACCAGTAGATCGATTATTATATCTAATTTGACAACAAAAAAACCTTCATGAGTATAGAAATAATTGACGAAATCAAAATACTTTATATGTGGGTACTTACATGTGTGTAATAATTAATAACTCCATCTTCGTTAAATTCGTTCTTTATTCAGTTTAAATCAATTTTTAAACATTGCAATATTATTATAATCTACATGTACTCTCCGTCAGTAGTTTTCACAGAAATATAGACACAAATGAATCCCACCCGAATATTGCACAATTGTCTAAAGTTTCAACTGTGGGAATCGCACACCATATTTTGAGAGTAAGTGATGCAATTTGTAAACTAAAGTTATTGAATCTTAAATCATTTATCCTGCATCAAACGTTTATACTTTGCGTTCCTGATATCTCCAGTTATGTCATACTGTTGGAGACAACATTAAACTCTTTACTACACAATCTTATCCATTGCAATACGGTTAAATTTATATTATTGTTATGCCCCCCTCGAAAAAGACGGGGCATATTGCTTTGCACATGTCGGTCGCTCGGTCGGTAACCTTTTCATTTCCGATCAAAAACTCCATGACCTACTCTCATCAATCTTGGTACAAATAGAAGAGGAACCTTATTGATTTTGGGGTCACAGAGTCAAAGGTCACATGGGTTGTAATGTTAAAATTGGGTCTATTTGTAAGAGGTTATGGTCACAAGGGTCAGTTATACATGAAACGTTTCCGTCTAATTAAATAGTCGTAAAATAGTCGAGAACGCATTGACCTACCCTCCTCAGACTTGGTCCCAACATTGCTCGCGGGAAGTTGAGGAACCCTGTCGTTTTTGGGGTCACTGTGTGAAAGATCACATGGGTTGTAATTCAATAACAGAAACTAAACAGAAACGGGTTTGTATCATCGATGCAGGAATGCTTATAAACATCTGCAGTTAACACTATTGATCTGATGAACCCATCCCATCGTCATCTTGAGCAGTTTTCTTACCCGATCACTCCTCACGACAGTAAGGTTATACTGCATGCAATGGATTCAAATGATTACCGAAGTCAGTATATTTGGATAGCAAATTCAAAAATATTCTAATATTCAATTTCATGAATATCTTGCGAACATCAAGGCGCCTGTCAGGGGCATATATGTTGTACAAACATCTCGTGTTATTTCAAGTTCTTATTCATTAATTTAGGCCAATAAAAGTCCTAGCAGTGGTGTCTGTATGTGACCTACTTCATACATCTTATTACATTTATCATTGAATAGACATCCACTTCAATGTGTACACAACATAAACATTAAACAATACTGTTGACTGGATTTAAATTACACGATATATTTCATTATGGGTTTGGACTTAAGTTTCTTTCGACAATGTTTGCCACTAACGAATAATATCAAGCTAGTTTAAATTCAAATTGCCAAGTCATGCAGCGTTAATTCCCTCCATTAACAATAACTGTTTGCTACGGTTGTGTCACAGGGTCTTGAAAAGCGGGATACATGGCAATTAAATGTATTTTTGAAGCATCACCTAACGTTCTAGGTTTCATGGATATTATGAAAATAAATTCGTCAATAATGAAGTTGTGTACATCAACAGTCAACAACAAAATCCACGTCATCAACATGGAAAAAACAGTGGTTTTTGTAGCTGACTTTTAATCACGTGCCCCTCGCCGATGCGGGTTCGAATACCGCTTGGGAAATATAATGCATGCATGAGGAAGCTTTCCAGCCAGCTTGCAAAGGGTCGGTGGTTCTACCCAGGTACTCACCTATGCACAAAAGAATAATAAAATGGGAACATGGGAGTCTTTCGCCACCCCAATAACTTGAATAGTCACTACATGACCCTGGCTGTTCATGTAACTTAAAGCCCAAATTACATTACGAAATATTTCCAATCCATCCGGTGTGTTTAAGCTGGTGCCAGCCAGAGACGATGATTGCTTTGTAATGCAAATATGATCCATTACGGATTATTTACAATACGTATCAGTTAATGACATACTCGTCCATATGCCCATTATAGGTCGTTTGTTCTGATTATCTCCGAGTAAACAAAGATAATAGTTCATCATTCAGCGTTTCGGACGTACATTGTTCATTCCATGTTTGGCGTAAAATTAAATTAACTATTTTGTTCCAAATGACCTGAGCTGTTGATAGGACATATTTCAAGGACAATACAAGGTCATCAATGTATTCTGAATATCACTCGTTTCTTAATACTAGGTGCTTGGCTTTATTTGACATACTGATTATGACCAAGCAATCACTGAATATAATTATATTATGAGTTTCACCAAGATATATACATACAATATTATGCTATGCTAATTTGAGTTTGCAGATATTCTACGTCCAACCCGCTGGAATAAACACTCATCAGCGTGACATTATTAATGTCTCTTATCTCGTATTTATGTACCGCAACTAATGATGGCAAACTAAGGGAGGAAACAAACAGCATGTATCATTCCGAGTACACAATAAAATCGTTCAGCAAACAAATGTTATCCTAGAAAAATGTCGTTAGACAAAAACATACGAAAACACTAAATGACAAAGTCACAACTGACAATGTGTTTATTCGTGAATGCTCTAATGAGAGTTAAATTTACCGGACTGCATTTATGTTGTGTTTGTTGGAAGTTGGTAGAAGGGAAATCTATAGCAAGTAAAAAGCATGAACTTAGCAACTGACTTCAAATAAAGAAAACTATCAATATTGTGCAATCATGAAGACGAAAGATGTTTGCTGATGTATTCGATATACTTTCAATAGGCAACGCATGTTCAAATCACAGAGCAATGAGGTTATACGCATGGTCTTATATGTGGGTCAACCAAGTGCTTTTGTTCTAAACGTCTTCAACTTACGAAAAGTCATTAAATACGTGAAATCTTAACATATGCTCTGTTCTATATATGTTATATTAAAGATATCGTTTTGATAAGCGCTTAGAGCCGTACTTTAAGACTTCGTATTCCATTTTTATCTTTAATTCATCACGATTGTTTCAGAACGAATGATAGCGAACCACATTTATTTACATCAATTTACATATGTTTAAGTAGTTAGCACGTCGAATCGAGAAGTCCTCGTAGTGAGATTTTAGGATTAGTGGTAGTCAATTCGTCTGTCGTTCAAAATCTGATCATTTCCGCTGAAGTATTTCATGTTTCTGAAGAATATTTTAGGGTTCAAACCTAGACAGAACGAATTCGTTCAATTTCGACTGTGTGCCATATAGAAACTTTAGGTCAACAATTCTGGTCGTTATTATATCGTAAAATGTCATATGCTACAATTTACAATATCAAATGACAACATTTCTTCACTAACATTATTCATAGATTTATAGACTTTTGACCATAAGCTGTCAGTCAAGGCAGCTTATGAACTAGTTGGACATGTAGGTTTCGAGTTACGATTCTTCATTCGTAAAAAGTAATATGTTACAATGCTTACCATGTGACACATTCATTTCCTCACTTTTTGTCAACATGACATATAATTTCATTCGTACTGGGTATAATGTATATCAAAACATGTTGATGGTAATTACGGACCATATTGTACCGATGGAGTTAGTTGCCCTTGATTTGTCAAACAATCCATATTTCACTATTTTCACAATGTAGCATTTTTTTCGCCGATTTTAACAGAATATGTATATCAACACGACCTCGCACCAGTTTGAATACTGGTCAATAAACACCAAAATAGCCAGAGTTACGTGCCCTGTACTTATTTAAGCAATAAGTATAGTAAGATATGTCTATCATTTTAACACAATGTTTTCTCACAAATCCTTCACCAAATTTAACCCGAAGAAGTTGATCAACTCGTTTTAACTTACTGGTCACACATGAACACTGATAGCAGTAAACGATACGCTACTTTTATTGGTTCGTCACGAATCTTGATCAGAACAATTTTGCTCTGAAAGCAACGGCAAGTTCAAATATAGCCCAATTAGGTCTTAGCAATGTCCACAATTTAAAGCGCGTGTTTGTTCATTTTTATGAAAGAGTCTTAATGTTACAAATGAGGCAGCTGTAATTGGTATTTTGTTTCCATGGCAAAATCCATTGTTCCCCACTTCAAGCTTAAGCCTGTCAATCCAGTTTATCGATGGAAGAGCATTTAGGACCCTTTGGTTTTTATTGTGCTTTCCGACACTTCGTCAGGTCGACAATTACCGTGTGAATATATCCACGGTAAGATAAGCTAGTTGATCAACAAGTTCTCTACGTACATCACAACCATACACACTGACATCTACGCCCAGCGCTTCATTGCTGTTAAGATCATTTAATTCATTTATTAATTCAACATTACATTCGCTAATGTTTGCACAAAGCATCATCTAGGTATGTATATTTGGCTTATTGCTCTAGGTTAGAACAACACATGTATTTACGTGTTTAACCCTTGCAAGGAATGTAACAGTTTCATAAAATTCTCTAGAAATGATCAAATTTGTCACTGACTTCGACATGCGTACGGTATGTATCTACGGTAAGTATTTATTTCCGTATTTCATCATACATACATCATTGGTTATCTCCACATATCATCATCTTGATGATAGTTAGCGGAGTTGTCGGTAGACATTAAATCACTGCGTCAAATTAGGTAGTCTGTGATAGATATATAATGGAAACAGAATTGTTCTTGTTTTCCAGATGTTTTGTTTTAAACACTTGTTGTTTCGAGAACTCATGAAAGAAAATGCTAGGTATACGTCCGATATTCCACGTGTGTTGTTATGTGTCCACAAAGTAATAAAACGGCTTTCTCAGAGGACATAAGACGGACAAGCCATTAGACTAATCGACAGGGGCTGGGAATTCCGACGGACAACTTGCGCAGTAATAAACGTCATCGTAATGTCTCTGGTTGAGCAATTATTTCTACAAATAGCATGGTCCTCAGATTTATATAATCAAGCGCCGCCTTGCACGTCCATACGTGGGTCACACTTCCTTTGACTGGAACATATTTCAAAATTACTGATTAAATTTGCGTGAAAGATAATAAGTATACAATGTAAATCTATGAAAATGCAATGCAGTGCAGAGAGCAATAAGTATTGTTCATCTTAATATTATTTCGGAACCATTTTCTGCCCGACTTTATTTCATAAATGAAATTACCCATGTCGAAAGAATTACTCCAAGTACGAGTACATTTAAGCTAGTCGTAGAAACTATGGACAAAGATAGACGGTAATGAGAGGATGTTCATAGCACAACTATTGCAGAATGGCCTTACTATTCTGTCTTTCTCAGAGATTAAACTCCCGTGTCTAAGAGAAAAGGGGGGGGGGGCGGGGTATCAACTGCGTTCGTAACTGGTATCAAACCGAGCACAACTGATCCAAATGACATGCGGAGAAGTTGCGCAGTAGCAATCCGCTGAAACGTCTTTAAATATCCTGCTATAGAGTAATCAGCATTTATCCATATACATTTTGGACATAGATTTATGTATAATACTGCACAGTTTATTATTAATTCTAGCAATTAATGGTATCTTGTTTGCATGTATTTGTTTCTGTATTATTGTTGTAAGCTACCGGGGACACGATGAGTAACTCTATCGAAACCTATGACATTCGAACATTATTTCTCAATTTTAATGAAACCAATATCATTACCAGGAAACACATTAACTAACGCATGTAGCATAAGTGAAAGCCTGGAAGTAATTACTATCACACTGATTGTGATTTAGCGTGCTGATGTGACGTTTAGCTCGTATTTGTGCATTTACAATTCGTATTACGGTGTACTAGTTGACAGTGTATCACGATATCATCAATATCCATATCCCGAATATAACATAAAAATGCAATATCATTTGAGAACGTGATTCATGTACAATTTCTTAAAGATGTATGGGTGACACGTGCTGCCGAAGTTCGCGTGGTTGATTGTGTAGATATACACTGAGTGTAAGCAATTTGTATGCAATACGCTCAAATAATACGAGAATATGCGAACAATCCAGTATCATAGCTTATCGTTAAACTGATATCGGGTCTCTTGTAATTCACATGACTTTGTTCGTCATGAAAACATATAATCACTTATTGTCGTTATTTTTTCTTTATACGCTATGTTTTATTTAGTTCGAGTTACAATTGAGAAATGTATTATGCCTTTTAAATTATGCTCAAACCATTAACATTTGATCGTTCGAGACCATTGAAATTTCACAGTAGTCAAGGGGAGAGCAATCGATTTTAACTACACATGTAAACAACCAGTTACTTCCCTTGTTGCTTAGACATTAGACATGACGTACATTGTATGTTTAAGTAATATCTATGTTAAATGGACATTATAAGAATTAATTAAGATATAATTTCAAATTCAGAAAATCCCTGCATTCTGACTGGCTAGGCATGCATGAATACACGTTTATCGATCATGGAAATATTAGGTAAACAATATGATTAACAAATTGGGTACGTTTTTTTCTCAAGGAACAAATATATCGTGTAATTATTTGTGAATTTACCACCCATTTGAGAAACAAGTTTAGATATATGTTTTATTAATTACATCGTTATTTATGAAAAAGACCCATGTGACAGACGATGTCATCACGAGTGGTCCAGAAATATAATTTATGATTCTAGAAATTCATTTTATTCCTCCAAGTCATACATTGACTCTAAATTCTTCCATTCGGTATCGAAGCTATTGCTAACAGCACGTGAAGTTGTTTTTGTTGGCCTGAGTTAGTTTACAAGGCATCAATCAAACATTACGTAATTCAGGTACCATTTAATCTAATCATAATCATATGATTTCGCGACCAATTCTTTCGGTTTCACAAAACGTGTTATCGACAACTTATAATATTCTTTTTAGAAGCACGTATTCCACGTTTATACAAAATCCGGTATGTTTACCAGTTTATCTATCAGAGTTTCTGATTGATAACGTGAGAATTTCATCCGATGCACGCTCTTCCTACATTTTTTATCTTCTATTGCGACCTTGAACTCTACCTCATTTTTCAATAATAACCTAATGTTTATACGGAATAATTGATGGACGTGAAATAATAATTATTACGAACAAGTTTCAAGACATTTTAAGTCCATGTCCAAATCGGCTCCTGTTATTGTCTAAACATTATTTTCATTTTTCCTTTCAATTCGAATTCATGCGCACATTCATTTGATGTAGTGTGACGTCACTACATACACATCATTTGGGGTCGTTTCAAAAGTCGATTTGGATTTCGATTAAAGAGTACAATACTATTTTTGATGTGAGTGCATGTGTCAACTCCGATCTAAGTCCGCAAACAATTAACATAAATACCTTCGGGACAGCTTGAACACCAAATCATAGTCACGATAATTTCATTAAAAATCATACTCGGCGAAGATGCGGCGGACATGTGCGTCGATGCCGCATTAAGCTCACTTCTCTTAATGATGTGTTTGAAATGTGTATTTGAATCAGATATCAGTATCAAAAAGGTAAATATGAAAAGGAGATAAACTGACTTATGTAACAATGTTCCTCAACCACTGTCGGTCGAATGAGTTATGACCCTTTTACCTACAAATGAATTATAGTGGGCATGTGTCAGCGCTTCGCCTCCTACATGTTTGACCAAATTGTGGATTTCAAAGAAACCTCACAGAAATAATAAGTTTAAACACATTTTTAAACATTTGTAAAAATTGCGACAAAATCATGGAAAAAAACTGCTAAAGCACATTGATGTTATCTGTTACGCTTATAATAATAATGAATTATCACGAATCCCCGTCCAGCAGAGCCGGTAACGCACTAAAATTCCTTTCTAAAGTTCCGGGTTTGATCCCGGGTCCGACCGTCTACGGCTGTGGCGATGTGGTCAAATACTATGTTAATGATTATTCTCTTTTATCTGCTCGAAGCTGTGAGTAGAATTTTAATCAAACAACACTTAACCAAGCTATCTATTTCATTTTAACGTATCTTTTCTGTTATTTTATTAAACATACCCCGAACTGGTCAATAGGATTGTCCACTGTCTGATGTGGGTAATATATGTCAGGTGACACACAGTTATATTCTTTTTTAATGTGTATATGGCAGTTTGAGGAAACATGTATTCTTAAAATGAGAACAGACGGAGATGTTGATGGCTTTCAATAGGACAAGACATAAAATAGCTATATGCGGCATGATCATATATTTTCGCCGCATATAGAGCGACTCGCCACGAACTATATGCGGCACGGCCTATATGTGGTACTACAGTGCAAGCTAAACATGATTTGATATGTTGTTAGAACGATTTTCTTGCGCTTGGTTCCACAAGGGACATTTGATATTTTTTTCAGAAATGATGAACAGGTTTTCCGTATGTACATGTTTGTACTTAACTAAAACAATAACTGAGTCTGATTAATGAACGTTTCTCGAGAATATTTCGAATAAGTAATTAATGATTTCATCACATCCGAGCCAAGATAGATTGCTTCATAGTTAATAACATACAACGGACTTATAGAGATTATTTAAATGTGTTGTGTGTTTAACAGTCAAAGAGGGTAACGTTCTAATTGTTCTCGTCTGTGTCAGTTTTATTCCGAGTTGAACTCATAAGTGTACGATCTTGTAATGATTGATAACTTTTTATGATGTATTTTACGTTGATGATTAAAAACACCAGTTACGCCAGGTTTTATAAAAAGATTAATATAACATAATAATTCTACAAACGTCAAAAGTTTGAACGCATATTCAGTTTTAATGTCGTTTCATATGTTAATTCTCAAGTAAATTAACTGAAAAAATGTAATCGATTTTAATTTACATTTTCGGTTTGCCCCGCGATCCTATTCACATGTCACTACAGTACCGTGTTATTTTACAACTTTTGTTTATATTTATGAAGATATTTATCGTAACCGGTCAAGTTTGAATTGGAGTTTATTCATACAAATAAGGATCACCCCGTGAAGTTTACAAAATCCATATTTAGATTCGTAAATAATATTAATTGTTTGGTTGCATTTTTAAGACTTAGTGTAGACGGCTTTGCACTCTGTATTTGACATTTCCTGCTTAATCTCTTGATTCACTGTAATTTTGGGATAAATGTTCAAGTTTTTGAGAGTTTTACAATATGTAAACAGGAGTACTGTTATTTTTACATGTTATAAAGACAGTTTGATATATTTACAGACATATCAAGTTAAGAGCACTTAATAAATAGCGGACCAATTATCGCCAATGCGATATATAAGACAAGTGTTGTGTAGATATAGAGAATAATAGGTTAGTGACGTGGAATGAGAAAGTTTTTCAGGCAAGGCCGAGCCTGATAAACTTTTATATTCCACTTTTTCATTCCACATTTCAAGATTTAGTGGCTTATTTATTGCAGTCTGCACAAGAAATTAGTTGTGAATGCAGACATACGCATCTTTGATTGTGTTGCACTTCCATACGGACAACTACACGATTCTTCATTATTGACACAATTTTGAAGTTTATGTACATTATACATCAATTTGAAAATAAAAACGAGACAAAGTCAATAGTAATTAATACTTTGTATATAGTATGTTAGAATAGTCAAATAGATTCAGTAAAAGGAAGTATGACAATCGGGCTTAGTGTTCGAAGAAATCATACTCGCTTTAAAATATATGCGACTATTTTGAGCAAATGACGAGAAATCATGTTAAATATTGTCTAGGCTTTGAACGCCTTCATCGGTTCTACAGTTGTATTATCTTTGATACAGTTTAAAGTAGACAGGTCCAATCATTATATATTATACTTAATTATGCATTGTAGCTAATTTTTAATTTATACACGATACAAATGCCCAAGTATAGTATTAATGAACATTTTGTTTAAATCGTATTTCTAAGTATTGATTTAATGGAAGTGTCTGCAAGGTCATTGGGCAACTATATAATCTATTTACTGCTCTATCATGTCTCTGTTAATTGATGGATATTTTGCATTAACGCGACTCTAGTTACAGTCACATGCTTTTGATTGTCATAATAACGCTTAGGTTGTAGACAAAATATTTATTGAAATATAAATGCACCGTAAGAGTGGGTGTACGACATATATACATGCATACATAAATACCGACACGACTGAAAAGAAATAAACATGACATGTAAACTGAATGACGAAGTTGAACATGAAAAAAACACAGCGACACCAAAAGCACATGAACAATATTTAAACATGTTTACATGTATAGGTGGAGACATGTATACCCATAAACTTCGGATAAATTTTGATCTAAAATGACACGGTGCGTGTGACTCGTGTACATATATACAAGTTACAAATCATGAGGAAACTAGCCTAAAAGACATTTGATCGAATTAAGATTTTGTTATATTCCGATACGTCTACATTTGAGGCCAATTGGTTTATATAGACTTATATGAGGGAATTAGCCTAAAAGACATTTGATCGAATTAAGATGTTGTTATATTCCGATACGTCTACATTTGGGGCAATCTCATCGAAATCAGCCCCTAACTTTAGCTCCATTATTTTCCGCTGTTAGGATCTGACTACACTCCGTAAGAGGTCACGTTCATATAACCTCTCTAAAAATAGATATGCGTAACCAGGTGCTCGTTTGTGGTCCAATGAAATTTCTCCTTACAAAACCGTGTTTGTCGTCTTTCTGAAAATGTCTTTATCGTTTATTCGGAGTTTCTGTTTTCGGAGTACTTAGAAGTACAAGTCTATTCACTTGTTATATCACAAAATATCTAAATTGAAAAACAAAAACACCATCTACAATTATACACACATATTGTACTATCTCCAAGTCATCAATGAAATTCCTACAACGTGACCTTCGAATTTCTCTTGATTTCATTGTAAATATTTAAATTTTGGTCTTTTTAAACCATTCACGGATAAATAAACATCGCTGTCCCCTAAACACACGTAAATATTCAGCCAACAATTTCTGTTTTGTTTTTATATTGCATACTTATAACTGAATTGTTTGATTACCCATACATGTTATCTGCCTGTCATAACATTGTGTGTTGTTACACATGTAACCATGACCAAAATAAAGTAGTTTGTATTGTATATTGTATTGTTTATACTGTTATTTAACGGCCGTCCTGCCGCTTCCGGTTATAAATATTTCCAAAAACAAAACACCACACAAACAACACCGATCAACCAAAGAATGTTGCCGTGTAGGAGTTGCGGTTGTGTCCATGGGTGCAGCCATATTGAAATTGACACAAATACGTAATCGGAACGTCTTGGTGATCTTTGCTTAAATATAATTTACGGACCTCGGCGGAGATTGACAAATATTCATAACTCTATACCACAGCATTTTGCAGGCAAGGATTTGATTGGCTACTCAAAGGTCACTTGAACGCGACCTGTATTGGGCAGTCATCAGATACAGTTAGCGTATAGTATAGGAGCGTGCGACTGGAGCTGATTTTAATGAGATTACCTTTGGGGCCAATTGGTTTATATGGACTTATATAAGGAAAACAATTAAGTCATCTTGTCAAAATCCATAAGTCCCATAGCTAAGATATTCGGTGTGGATCATTATTTAATGGTCAAGTGTACAATTTCTATTCAAATCATGCGCTTGTGGACTATTTTGCCCTTTGATAATCTAGGGGGACAGCAAAGGGACAACATAAAATGATAAAATGGAAGAAATACATAACATAACGAGTCAAGTATGTACATGTATTTGAAAGTATTATAAGTCAAGGAAATGCACAGGAGTAAAGTGGAACTTAATCTAAATCTCAAGCATAAATAACAAACACACAGCGATTAACAGCCTTTGAACTGGCAGTAAAAATACAACTAGCTTACTTCACTCAGTATATAATCCAGTCTTATACTGACCTTCCTCTCAGTAAATAAATTATTAGAACCACAAAGTAAACAATATTGAAATAAATCATCTAAATCACAGAAAAATGAAAGTTACTGATTAGACATAATCTTAAATACTGGTGACAGGGAAAAATAATTTAACTCGTTCGTCACATAGTGTGTTTGTACGTGTTCATTTTCGATATTGGTGCGAGATCCGGCGAGTTGTAATGATCCTTTAAATAGGGATGTATGTTCTGATCAGCATCAGTTCTCTTGAAGACTCCAGAAACTGCACATCACCATTTTCACAAGAGTCGAACCAGTCTACAATGAGGAATGTTCAAAGAGTAAATGCTCCGTTAAAAAAGGCGGCTGAGTTTGAGTCACTGCCCCCTCTAACAACACGACATTTGAATTACCAGCCAGAGGGGGAAGAGCCAGACCTAGAGCCAGGAGATGGCAGTACCAGCAGAGTTTAAACACAAATCGCCATACGTCGCCCTAACTCGTTCATTTCTCGTAGTTCACTTGTAAAAAACTCGTCATAAACTCATGCACATGTTGGCAGAATTTGACAGAATTCGTCTAGACGCCTTTCCTCGTACATTCTCGTAGAAAAGTCTTCGGCAGACGAGAAATTTCGTTATATCATCCATTACTGTTGATTTGTTGCTTGTTTACACCTGAACCTGGCACTGATATGAAAATTATACAGGCCACTCTTCAAACAAATATAAATGCAATCATGTCTTGGTGCCAAATAAACAACATGTCTTTACATCCTAATAAATCTACATGTGTGATTCTATCGTCGAATAACCGTCTCAAAAACATTGATATTGAACTAACTAACGGTGTATATAAATAAAACTAAATTGCAAAATGTAAATGTTCAAAAGGCATTTGGTATTTACATTGATAACGTCTTATCATGGAATACCCATCTTGCAAAAATATGTACTCATATCAATTCAAAAATTGCAATTTTAAAAATAGTTACTCCGTTTTTATCATTTGAAATGAAAATATTATTTAATAATGCATATATTCTTTCTACAATGGACTATTGTTGTACCGTTTGGAAGAATATGGTACAAGTCTATAGCTAAATTACAAGCGCGAGTAGCTAGGATAATACAAAAGGAGTTTGCCAACCTTGATGACTCAAAATAACTCTATACACTAAATTGGATATCGTTTGAAAATATATGTTTTTTATCATTCTTCAGTCCTTGTTTACCAAGCTTAATGCATTGACAGTCCCCAGTTTATTCGATCATTAATACATGTTTCTTCCAATAGTATATACAGTTTAAAAGCAGTGAACAAAATGACTTTTAAAACAAAATACATGAACAATTATTTTACAAATGTAAGTGCTGTTAATTGGAACAAACTTCCCAACAATATAAAATCAGTCTCGTCAATAAATACATTCAAAAGAGCATTACAATCATCTTTATAGTAAAAGGTCTTATATTAGATTATGTTTGTTATAAGTTATTATTAGCATTTACTTTATATTAATACATATGTATTAAATATAATATCTGATGAGTGATTATCTTGAATGAACGAATGTGTGTTATATAATTATTGTGTTTCAATTTATGTTGTTTTCTGTTAGTAGGCCATGTTTTATTTAAGAAGTGTACAACTGTTTACATGTCACCTTCTATACATTAATATATTATTATTATTAACTAGATGTGTGTGTGTGTGTTGTGATATAGAACATGCATTGTATTTAGTTTATTAATGGATGAAATAAAAATAAAATGTTGTTTTTGCAGTAATATATTATTTATAAAAAAAAACTATTGAAACAGTGATACTAAACAGAAGCGTGAACCACTGTATAATTTATTCACTAAGACAGCAACAATGTTCAACAGAAAATATGTTTGTATCATGGTTTGCTGCAGTGTGTACGCTGTATAAAAAAGTAAGTTGTATTTTATCAAATTGAAGAGCATACACTTGTACGATGTATATTTATTGGAGTTATCTAGAGGAGTATGTCCGTATAAACAATGTTCAATGTACTTGATTGACAATTTAGATTGATATATACAATTCATACAGATTATATCCGAGCTACATGAGTGGCATTTGTCAGAGGAAAATACTTCAAAGTTAAAATAATATACAGCCGAGTAATTATTAGCATAACATGTTTGTGACTGGTATTATTTACGACACACTGTGTATGAATAAAATATGGCCGTTTCTATACTGATGAAATATGTATACGTAGTTCTAATGTTCATGTAGTAATGTTCTGTGTTTGTCATGATCAATGTACGTTCTAATTCACAGACAAATCTTTTAAAATTTAAATCGCTGAGTGGTTATTACCTGTATTAATGTATTTTTAGACGTCTCTTAAGTTTCACTTTCCCCATGGGCAGTTCCTTTACTCGATATACTATTTCGACCCCCTTCGACCTGTGATTACTTTCTTGCTTGGATTGTCATGTGGTTTGATCAATCCATTCAAATGACCCACGTACGTGTTTGTTTTGATACTAGGCCAGACCAATTCATGCTCCCACATTCCCATACATACTCTTGCACCTCCTCTTCAGTTTCCCTGCGGTCTGTGTGGGAAGGTATTTTCATATGTATATGGCGTTCCTTGTAACAACTTAAGCACTCTTCAAATGTATAATTTATTGTCAACGTAGAGTTGTTATCACGATCGACACATAATTTATGTATAGTGGACAAAAACGCAGTATATCAATAAATCGTCAAGGGTGTGTTCTTCATGTTGATAAAATACAACTTACTTTTTTATTGATAGTTGCTCTTAAAATAAAAATCAAGTATTTGTTCAGGGCACATAGCTAGTATGAAGTGGCACTCATTTGACGCGAATTAAACAAATATTAGCATGCACAAAACGTAGTTACTTATTAACACTGTCCGTTTTCTTTGGGTCTGGTAGAATAATTGTTAGGTTGTGTGTACCCTAAAACCAGGTTTAAACATCTATTAGCGCTTTACCAGTCTTCACCCATCATTTATGCTTGTGTTTTTTTATATGATTGAATATTTTCATGACATGAATGTTTTTAATGTGGCTGAGCCCTATGTATGTTGCATTCTCAGCTCGACTTCTTCCTTCACGTGTATGCATTTTTTGTGTGTGGACATTGTTTTCACTGGAAATATACCAGCAATTCAAGTGTAAAATTATAAACATTTCATTGTAATAATCACGTTTACAACGTAATAAACGGTAGGCGGTCGGTTCATTCAATAAGTGAAAAGTGTTCATTACAAATCTTTATATCGCTCTTAATAAAACAATGCATACACTTTATACTTCGCAATCTGAAATTGCATTCTGAATTAATGCATGATGTATATTTTCATAATACCATTTGTTAGGTACAAATCATTATGATTATTTCCCATTTTAATCTGTTGGTATAATCAGAGAGCGACTGTGTCAGTGTTTTTACCGTTAATCTATCGCACACCAACTAGAAAAGAAGCAACATTAAGCTTCTGGTACCTTGCCTAGCACTTCAGTATATTCAAAGTTTTCTCGTAGTTTCCTTGTGGGCAAGCACTAAATTTACATTCAGTTGATTCATTTGAATATACATCATGTAAGCAGTCGTTCAAAGACGCCGACTATGTAGATTAACCATCACCACAAGCACAATATCGGGATTTTAACGGATACTTACATTCAGCATCCATATCTAAAGTTGTTTAAATCTCAAAATTATTTATGGAGCAATACAAGTGAAGATGCTCATTTGCGTATTCTATGTATATTTCAGTACTAACCAAGAATGTCATACTTTTGTGCAAAAAAAGTAATCGTGCAAGTTAGCGCAAGTAGATTACAGTGTAAATACATTTAACGTGAACAAGGGTTTTATGCATTGTCGAAATGCTTTAGTAGTCACCCCCCCCCCCCCTACCTGCTGATGTTATTTGTATTGTTTGTCCGATCTGTCACTGAAGACGTAGCATAATGTGCTCGTTGCATTTGATAGAATGAGTTTGAATTGAGAGAAAGTTCTATCTCTTTGATATAATAGAGGTAGGTATTGTATTTAATATAGGTAAGACTTTTCGGGAAAAAAAGTAATGAGTAATATTTATATGAAATCCATATATAATATCAATACTAAATAAAGCTACACAGAAATGCGATATGTTTGATATGAGATGTGCTTGTTATACGCGTTTAACCTACATTATTATAAAATTGAATTGTATCTGTTTTTAATCCAATCCCGATTCAGTAGTCCATCAAGCGTTCTATTAGATCAAAGTACAGTGTCTGTATAAATATGCATTTGGTAACATAAAAAAACTGCGCCGATCACAAAAATAGCCAGTGCAGTCGTAATTGCAATTTCAATATGGCTTTCCTAGGTGTATGAAAATGTTTCCAGTTTAGTATAGTTTAAAATAGTCTGAGATGTTCACTGCTGAATCATAGACACTCTGGTACATTTCCTATATAGTTTGATGTTACAATGTAATCTGAAGGCAATTTGTAAATATAAAACCAAAATAAAGTGAACCAAAAAGAAATTTTAGCTATACATGAATGGGAATATTTCTTTACTTTTTAGAGTGATCGTTTTAAATTATGTTTGTATTTGTGCAATCGTTTATTATCAGTTCATTGAACACATTTAATCGGGGACAGCGACGCCGTATTGAGTGTACAAGCCTGTTGGTATCAGATTGAAGCTATTATTCAACTATTAAAGTAATGCATCTCGGAGCTCATTGATGTTACCAGATGGATTTGGGCGTCGTCAAAGACGTCTATCAAAATGTACGCAATGATGTTTTATCGGATTTTTATATCCGTGTTTTTTGAGGGCCAGTTGCCTATAAAATCGGTGTTGTTATTTTGTAAAAAACGAATGTTACCATGAGCGTCGTGGGCTTTAGCATTGTCTTGCCGGAAGGTTTTATTGAAGCCATGAGTTTGTAGGAGAGGGACAACATGAGACGCTAGGACATTCTCCCTGTAGAGACGTGCAATTAAATTACCCTAAATGACCACAAGTGGTGTCCGACATCCATGACCAATACCGGCCTAGGCTATAAAAGACCCTCCGCACCCTAGTCGGTAGACTCTCACTCAGCCATTATCCCGGGACAAAGCAATCCTTGTTTTGATTAGTCCAATTGATGTGTCCCTCGGCAGATTTAAGTATGTCACTGCGATATGGGGCCGCCAAAACATATCCAAGATAGGGACGACGTCCGTACAAACCGCTTTCCGCCAACTGATTGCGTACGGTTTGTGCGAAAATCTGGGCGTTGTAAATACGGGGTGTGACGAAATCCAACTTTGCAGTAAGAAAGCAATTTCGTAGATGCTGGTTAAAGATAAAGCTGTGTCCGTGGAAAGTTGTCGGTACTTCCGGTCAGCGTGAATCGCGTGAGACTCCTTACTGCCTGTATATCTGACCCAACTTGCTGCCATGTCTTAACTAGGAATTCCTGCCTCCAGCATCCCAATGACTCTTTCCCGTAATATTTGTGGAATCCGCGGCATGAAAAGTCGGCAGACAATTATATTTATTATGGTTTGCGATTTGTTTAACATACTGAACTCAAACAAAACGTTAAACTACATGCAACCCCTCGTACTTAGCGCATTGGGTGTATTAAAAAAATACGTTAATTTTCGTTTCTGCTGTAGCTACCACGATAAGGACCGTTGAACTACCGTTGAAATGTAGCACCGATTGTCAAGTGTACCTAGTATTAAACCAAACATGCGGCCTATGCAAATTTCTGTGTTTTTTTATAAATGATACCGCCCCGCAACAACATTGTGGCATGTGTAATTTACAATCAGCAATGACACAGCAGCACAACCGCGGCATATAAGAGCTTGCACGAACACGGGTTTCAGTGCGCAGTGTCGAGGATGATTATGTTCAATATGGTAAGTTAACTATATTGTTTACATAAACATATTTAATGAAAAATATACTACAATTTGAGGATAACTTAAATATTAAATTACAAGCAAATACCCGAGAACGAGAAACGTTAAATTGTCTTTGACAAGTATTGCATTTGTAATCATAGTAATACAGTAGTAGACTATTCTCAATACGACTTAATATTATCAATCCGTAAACATCATCTACAAACAGAGTAAAATAAATATGCTTCAACAGGACTTGGTGCGAAAACTGGGACAAATCTTGGAGTGTAGAGTTATCAACCGACTTTCTTAGTTTACCACGTTCTATATTATATTCATTAACATTTAACAACAACTTAGATATGTAATGAAAGTTCAATGCTGATCGAATTCAATGATAAATTCAATACTTAATTTCTACTTATTATTGTTCATTGCGTTCATATCAAGCTTTTATGACTACAATTTGTTAAACCAGTGTTTAAGATGCTTTATGTACTCCTTTGTTTTAATATGATTTATTTTTTAAACAGCATTTTCATTTTTCATTTCATTTAGGCGAGTCGAATAATTAGCCAGATAATTATAGATGAATTGCTTAAATTTTGCTTCTTATGGTATAATCGTAATGATAATATACAAATGATAATATAACAATGCCGGCACATAATTAGCATTTGCGCTAAATTTGTGTCTTATTACACAAGTATTGCATCTTTTATCACCATATAGTGCAAGATTGACATCAATACACATTTATGTATAGTGCAAATTGATCGCGGGACAAAAAACTTTATTTTTTCATATTAACGATTCGATAAGAATTAACGTGTATTTACCGTACAATAATTTGAAACAATGAACTTAAATACGTGTTAGCAACGTAAGATACGTTAAATATTAAATGTATTCTCCTGACAGAGAGGTAAGATAGAAGACAATAGGCCTATTCCAGAAATTGGTAAATGTGTCGGTTAAAGTGTTATTTTTGTCGATATATAAATATTAAAATGAGTATGAAGTTCAAGTGACCTTACACTGTGTACTCCAACAAGTACAATTATCCAATTATGTTAAGTTAATCAACATTTTGAACACCGTTGATAATGACTATGAGGCGCAGGTTGTAATACTAGATTACAAGACCTTTTCAACGGAATTGTCTGCACCGGGATGCAAATTTAAAACACTTCCAAGTATATTCCATGCTTTATTCGAAAATGATTATAACGAATGTCTTATAAGGCATAATACAACTTCTACAGATTTCAAATGTGAGCGCCAGTTATAGAAATCAGGCATTATTCTAGGACTGTTTTGCGGAAATGATATCATTCGTGAGCAAAATAAATTGCACTACCATTAACCATTAGAAGTAAGTTACAACAAGTATCAATTCTAATAAACATCACAGTAATATACACTGGAACCGCATTAAACCGGACGGGACCAGACAAAATTTTCGGTTTAAAGGGGTTTCCGGACTAAAGGGGTTTCGAGAACTGGACAAGATTCTGATTTTTTTTTCAAACGGGGACAGTTGGATCTATATGTTGTTTAGTACTGTATTGATTTATATAATCATAAAAATGAATAAAACTATTCAATCTGAATGTGAAAGTCTGAATAAAATTCATAAATAAAATTCAATTCCTTTCAATATCAACATTGCAGAATAAATTGATAATTTAGGTAATCTGTATTTAACCACCTTGATGAGTTGAACTTAATCATCTAATTACAGTTTGCTTTTTGCGGGTTCTGTAGACATTGTTGTTTTACAATACAAGAAAATGTTAACATTTTCTCTTCAAGGTATAATTTCAAAATTAAAAATAATTGCAATTATCAATTACTCAGATAATTTACAACAATTGATTGGTTGGATGAGAACCCCTGAAGAACACTAGTACATGGTCAAATACCATAGGGGTCATGAATTAAAGAAAGAACCTTTATAAATTAATTATATGTACTGTATATCAAATGTATATAAATCATTTTTTCTGAATAACACAGTGCCTTGGATCATTTGTTTTCCATCGAAAGGTCTTGAGCAAGACACAAACTTTATTCTTGTCCGGTTTGAAGGGGTGATTTATAATGGAAATATCCATATTGGGCCAACATTCTTGTCCGGTTTCCTGAATTAAGGGGTTTCCGGAGTAAAGGGGTGTTTATATTGTAAAAAAGTTGGGACCGGGCGATTTGTCCAGTTTAACGGGGTTTCCGGATTAAAGGGGTCCGGTTTTAAGGGGTTTCAGTGTTGTTGAATGCGAGTATCATGTTTTTTCAATGTGAAAGATTTAGTTATGTTCACAATCAGACCCTTTTCAATTAGTACAATTTCAATAGGACTTTACAGGGTTTCTATACTATTCATGAAGACAGATTGTTGAGTCACTTTCAATAGCAATTTTATCAATTGAACATGACTGAATGTATACATACTTGAGTTAATAATATCAAAATTATCATCTGATAGCATACATAAAAACGCTCTTTTCATGGACTATTAGTTTATAGTTTATAGAAGTTGTCCTTACGAGTTTAATATATTGTAATATAATTGATGGCACAACTCTTGACATTGTATTGTTGCACATAAATGTATCGTTGTGTATTTTGGGCCGGTGGCCTATATTACTTTAAATAAAGTTTTATATTATATTATTAACGCTGGTTGTTTGACCCCCTATCACATAAATAATACACAAATCAATTCGTAGTATGAATACCCATAAGTGTTAGGTTACTGCATAGTATAATTATGATGATCGACGGTTGTCAAATGCCTTTCGTAAGGTGGGCATAATCCTTCCCGTGTATAAACATTTTGCACCATTACCTCTTATAGGAACTAACAAATAAATAAGTCAGGTATCAGACAGTTCATTATCTACTAAAGACCTTTAAAGCTGTGTGTACACAGATATTTCCAGGAATTTAGAAACATATTTAAAATATTGATATGTCTATAATAACCAATATTAGGTTTAGTGATTTGCTTATATAAAAGGTTTAATTTTGCCAATCATGTCATCAGTCACTACTATTTGTAAATTGGCATTACGTATACATTGTACATGTATACTTATGTAACATGTATAAGCGCGAATTTACAAAAAAACAACGCGGTGACACGTGTTCTGACATAATGCATCAAGAACCATTTAGAATGATATGGTTGTTCATTAAATTATTTTGTGCGTGTACGTTACTATATTTTTTGAAACCATTGTAACAATATTATATTCCGTAGACTTTCTTGAATACATATTGGCCATCACATATTATTTGCAATTTATGCAAAAAGTATCATATTATGTTTAACCTTACGGATGAAACACGTAGCCATTGTTTCTATGAGGGATTAAGGAATATATATGTTTGATTAAGCAACACTACCATTTTCATTGTGTATTTTTCAGTATCTGCATAGTCTGTTTTTAAATGGTTATAAACTTACTAACGGAAATATAAAAAATACTGGCACGTGATTGGCCATACCGATGAATTCATGTTTTATTAATGTTATTAAGTATTGCATCTCTTATTACAATGTAGTGCATGCTTAACAACGATACTCATGTTTGTGTTTAGGGCAAATGGATCGGTCGAGCAATACGTTTTTACAACATTGCTACGAATCGATCTTCGATAGTTTGGGCTGTGTTGTATCGCCTGTGTTTATAGTTGAATGCAGTATTCCCGAAAAGCGCATAATTTTTCTGATATTAATGATTTGATAATTATAATCATGCATTTATCGTGCACTTATTTGAAATGATAAATATATACATTAGTTAGCAAAAAATAGTGTACTGTCATGACAAAGTCAAACAGAAAAATAATATTCCTGGAATTGGTAAAATATATTGTTTAATGTACCTTTTTTGCGCTATAAATAGTTAAAATTACCAAAGCAGTTCAGGTGATCTTACAATAGGTTTCATTTGTGTTCTTAACACAGTGAAATAATTATGATTCATATACTTTTTATAAGTTAATCATTCAAAAACAACGCATAACTTTTATACTGCCTATGCAGCACAGGCTGTTGTACTGGATTGCAAGACCCATGTGCCTTCAACATGATTTTATAGCATTTAAACACTGTCAAGTATTGCTCAATTGAAAGTACTGTTACAGAAATGAGGAGCAATTAATTGGCGACATGATTGCACATTTATGTTTCTGTCAATCATGTGCATAAATTAGTGTGACATTACTACTTATAATAATTAAACGTCTTTTGAAACGCGTATCGATGAATAAGCCAGTTTATAATCATATAACAGGGATACTGCCTCTAGAATTTGATTGATTTGACTTGGTCAACTGATCTAGAAATCAGCTCTAAGTATTTTGATTTCAAAACAGGATTTTCAAATTTATCTCAGTTGAAATTGCATGTGTTTCAGGCTGTAGGCAGGGTTTTAGCGGTTTGGGCTTTCGTTTTTGTGTGTGTTGTGGACATTTCTAGCGCTGGTGAGTGGTATTTATTATGTTTAACTCAAAATAGACATACATTTTGTAAACGCCATATAAGTCGCGTGTAACTAAATTTACTAGCAAACCCAGAATTTATGTTAGATTCTGTGTGTCTGTTATCGCTGAAACAATAACAGGCATAAATACACGAGTTAAACCTTTTACAATAACTGAAGAAATTTATGTTTGTTCGTTCATTCTGATTCAGATTATGTATATGTAGTATTTTGAAGAAAAAGTCCTAAAACTGTACACCGCCTTGTAACATTTGTATGGAAATTAAACATTACTATCCATCCGCTTAGCACGCTCGTTTTGCTTTTTTATTGAACATTATTATACGTTTATAAGAGGATTTCTTTCGAAGAAGGTAAACCAAACGGTCGAAATAGTAATCACTTTAATAACAAGAGGGCCATAATGGCCCTATATTGCTCACTCGAGTATACTGTCATTCTAACTAAATAACACTAATGTGCCATTAAATTTGTATAGGTTCAGCAAAAATCCATTCAGTAGTTTGGAGGAGATATCCTTAAAGGTTTCCACTATATACCTATAGGCAACAAGGCAATGCCCTCTGGTGGCCATGTTTTTGACAGAACTTAATTATTTATACAATGTTGAAAGAGGACCACACACCAACTATCAAAACTCTACACCTTATGGTTTTGGACAAGGATATTTTCTAAGTTTGCACTTAATAAGGCCTCGCCTCCTGGCGACCATGTTTTTTTACGGAACATAATAATTTGTGCAATCGTGTAAGAGAAACACTAGACAATGCTATACACCAAGTACCAACCTGTTTGGACTCTGATAGAGGATCATTCATTATGTTTGGGCATAATCCACTTATTGGTTTCGGATAATTATCGTTTATAGTTTCAATATACATATAGGGAACAAGGCCCGCCCCCTGGCGACCATGTGTTTTTTAATTTATGCAATCATGTAAGAGGACCACTGACAATGGTACACATCAAATATCAAAGTTTTTGGTATCAGTTTCAAAATCTGTATTTAAATAATGTGACCTACTTATGCAGCGGACTGGAACGATTTATGCAACTTTGAAAGAGGTCACCGTATGATCAATCCTGTGACGTTTGGGCAAAACCCATTCAGTGGCATAGGAGGAGAAGTTGTCTAAAGCCAATGTTGACGGACGGCGCACGACGACGGACATCTAACGATCAAATAAGATCACCATGAGCAAATTGTGCTCAGATGAGTTTACAAGCCCAATGTGAACCATGAACAGTTAAACTGTCTGAGCTTATTTAAATGTTTCACAATTTCTTGCTCCTCTACATCATAAATTATTTTGTCAAAAATCACTATCACTTCTTCTCCGCCGATGATGACGGTTATTTTCGGTTGAGTTGGGTTGTTAATTTTGGTTAATCTTATTTCAAAGCCCAAAAGATATTAGACTGAATCGTTCTCATTATAAGTTATTCAAAAGTCCGAATAAGAACAAAAACAACACGATAGCGAAAGTACAGAATATAGGTAAAAGTGTTTTTTTCATAAAGCCACGGAGAGACAATATGACTTTCTATATTTAGATAAACTAAGAAAGTTAATCGCTATAAGTTAGAGCCATAAGAGCCTGTTTGAGACTTTGACAAACGCAGCTGTGCTCAGTCGTTGGACTGTCATAGGCTAACCTTAATTTAATACGTAAAATTATAATTTGTCTTGATGGTTTTTTCATAAAATTTCTCGATAATCTTCGATATAGATTTTCTTTTTTCAAAACAGATTTCGTAATGCCTTTACAATTTTAGCCTGTTCGCCTTTCAAATTAGAGGCGTACATCTTACTTCTAGCTCACCACAAATTCGACGACGGGAATCGAGTGGCTTCATATTTCCTTTTCCCTATGACCTTTTTTACTTTCATTGAAATGAAATTTAGAATTTGGAGGATAATCGATATAGAACTTCGTCTTGATATAGAAGTATATATATACGTCTTTGTCGATACTTCGTAGCGAAGACAATACGTGTCTGTAAAAATGACACTGGCTTTACTTCCGTACATCTAACGGAAAAAGTTGTAATGAAAATGGTACATCAAATGATTAGATAGTTCGAGAATGTACATGCCGAAGGACGGTTCAACGTAAATGATACCTTACTCTATGAACGGCTAATAAATCATTTTTAAACTCCATCGCCGAAACGAAACTGAGTTTAGCTACCGTAGCGTGCTCTCGTTATTTATTAACTTTACAGCCGTTCTTTAACGCAAGTTTTTCCGGGTTTCTGTAATGTAATACATACATTTTCTCATCAAATACAGTAGGAACTAATGTAGTCGGTTTACCCGTTTCGAATTTAATCTAGTCGCGTTGTCTTTGTTATATAGCTGATATCGCCTCATATTCCTTTACCGATAGAGAGGTGCGGGTCTTTATCCGTAATCAAATCTAGTTTAACATTTTAACATCGCGTCCCAAGTTAAGCCGGATGATGTAAACTAGTTTGCTTAGTCCACATATTTCGTAGTGACGTGACGATGGTCCCTTACGCTTTGCAAAGCTTTCCATATATTTTTCTTGAGTTTTATTAGAATCGAATATTATTAAGTAATTACTCCCAAATATATGACATGTATTAAACAAAGAAATACCGGAATTCGAACCCGTGTAGTTTGCGCTGAGATTCTGAAGTCTGCATTTGTATTAAATTGGCCGACCACGTGTCGTTAACATTCGTTAAAATGACTAAACGTATGGTACATTTGCGTTTAATTGTTTTTTAGTTCACCTGAGCACGTAGTGTTTCATCACCAACCGTACAGCTTCCGTCAACAAACAACAACATCTCCTCCTAAATCGCTTGACCAATTTTAATGTAAATTTGCAGGAACGTTCCTTTTGTGGTGCCCTTTCAAAATTAACCAAATGAATTCCATGCAGAACTCTGACTGCCATGGCAACGGAAAGGAAACACTTAGGGCAAACTTTGAAACAAAAAAACCTTAAGGTCTAGAGCTTAGATCTATATTTGATGTGTAGCATTGTCTAGTGGTTATCTACCAAATTGTTACAATTATGCCCCTGGGGTCAAAACTGGTCACGCCTTGGGGGTCGTTTGTTTATAAATAGCAAACTATGTAAATCGTTTTGCCTGAAACCGACATACCAAAGCTTAGATATTTGGTGTGTAGCATTGTCTAGTGGTCCTCTACTAAGATTGTGTAAATTATGCCCCTGGGGTCAAAATTAGCCACGCCCTAGGAGTAACCTGTTATACATAAAGATGTATAGGGAAACCTTCGGGAATCTTCTTGTCTGATGCCGTAGAGCGTAGAGCTTAGACATGTGATGTATAACATTGGCTAGTGGTCCTTTACCAAGAATGTTCACATTATGCCCATATGGTCCAATTGGGCCCTCCCCTGGGGTCACTTGTTTAACATGGAGTAAGGGAAACTTTTAAACCGTAAGGCATAGAGCTTAGACATTTGGAGTGTAGCATTGTCTAGTAGTCATCTATTGAGATTTTTCAAATTATGACCCTCGGGTCAAAATTGACCCCGCCCTGAGGGTCACCATTTTTACATAGCGATGTTAAGGGAAAACTTTGATATTCCTCTTGTCTGAAACCTACAGTTTATATGTTGGCTGTGTAGCATTGACTACTATTCATCTATAATTTATTTATAAAATATGCCCCTGGGGTCAACATTAGCCTCGCTCTAGTAGTCGTTTGATATTACCTAGAGTAATCTTGTCTGAAACCGAAAGGCGCAGTGCATTGAGTAGCATTGTCTAGTGGTACTCTTCCAAGAATGTTCAAATTATGCCCCTGAGGTCGAAAATTGCCACGCCCCAGGGGTCACATCTTTAACATAGAGATATATACGGAAATTTTCTTGTTGAAGCCGAAATGCCCAGCGCTTAGATATTTGCTGAGTAGCATTTATTGTCTATGTATGTGGAATTTAAGCTGAAAAATAACACCGACTGCCAAATTGGTGTCATATGTCCCGATAACGCCATGTTTGAAAGCGAAAACGCAAATGTGATGTTGGATACACCTAAAATGCCGATAGCTGTTTTGTAAATTGTTTTTAGATATTTTTCACTGACCTCAAGAAAATGGAAGATGAGAATTTGTATAATTATGTTAATTGCCCAATTCAATATACATATATATGTAATCGGCTAAATAAACATGTTAATATCGCTGTATGCTTCATTTAAGATGTAACTAATATCGCCTGCTCAAACGAAGTAACATGTCCCGCGAACGCCATGTGTGAAAGTGGAAAATGCAAATGTGATGCTGGATACACCGAGAATGCCGATATCTGCGTGGAAGGTAAGAGATGGTTTGAAATTCACTGAAAATATGAAAATTTAATTTGATCAGAAATGCCGCATACAAATTGCACAGCTATGCATACAGCACAGCGAAGCATGGAACTATATAAGACACATATATATGTTTATGGTAAAAACGTAGATAAGACACAATAATAATGTATTGTTAGGAAGCTAACCTATTGAATAGATGTGAAACTAGTGTGTATCACTCACATAGCAATTTGAATTCTGTATAACGCAACCTATTTCGTCATTTTTAATTTTAAATGTCTCGGAAATGTGCCTGAAGCATATCTGTGACCGTGACTTAATTTGCCTGAAAAACACATTGTACGATTAAAACAAAATAACTCTAATCACATTCATACCTCGTATCAACTAGAAGACTTTGCAAAAATATTAATTTCAACTTCTATAGCTCTTTGAATTCATTTAAATAACATATACTCGGTATTAGGCACAACTGTGCTTAACATTACTCCCTAAGGGATTTGAAGATAATAATTATTTTACGTTGTACTACATTTAATAAATGAATTGATATGGTCATCATTATCAATCTATTACACCGAACAAACCGCCTCTCCTTTGAAATAAATGTAAAATGGTATATAAATACCTTTAATTGACATTGACGCAAAATTTGAGCAGAAATGCCGCATACAAATTGCACAGCTATGCTAAAAGCACAGTGAGGCATGGAAATAAATAAGACACATAGATATTTTTATGGTAAAACGTAGATTAGACACAGCAATAAATGATGGCAAGGAGGCTAAATTATTGAATAGATGTGAAATGACACGTATGTATATCATTCACTGAGCATATTATATTCTGTATAACAAATAATATTTCGTCCTTTTCAATTTGTGATTTTTGTCAATGGATGTTATAGCACTGTTTTAAATATATCGGAAATGTGGCTGAAGGGTAACCGTGTCCTCATTTGCCCGACAAACACATTGCATGAGTACACAAAATAATATTAATACCTCGTATCAATCAGTGAACTTGGCAAAACTATTAATTTTATCTTCTATAGCTCTTTGAATTCTTTAAAACAACGATAACGACAAGCACTTAATCGGTATTAAAACACAACTGTGCTCAAAATTACTACCTAAATATTTTAGTAATATTTATTTCCATTGTTTTACATAAAATAAGTGAATTGATATGGTCATAATTAGCAGTCCATAACAACGAACAAACCGCCTCTCCTCTGGAACAAATGCAAATGGTATTTAAATACTTTTAATTGACATTAACGCAACATTTTTGTTTTAATTTAAACACATTTTTTTGTAATGCGGAATACAAATAATGTCTCAAAATGCAACTTTACCCCAGAGTTTGTTATGATTCCTTTTTTGCACTGACATCAAGAAAATGGAAGATGAGAATTTGTATTATTTTGTTAATTGGCCCATTCAGTACATATTGTTAACGGTTAAATAAACATGTTAATATCGCTGTATGCTTCATTTAAGATGTGACTAATATCGCCTGCTCAAACGAAGTAACATGTCCCGCGAACGCCATGTGTGAAAGTGGAAACTGCAAATGTGATGCTGGATACACCGAGAATGCCGATATCTGCGTGGAAGGTAAGAAATAGTTTGATATTCACAGAAAATATGAAAATTGAATTTGATCAGAAATACCGCATACAAATTGCACAGCTCTGCATAAAGCACAGCGAAGCATGGAACTATATAAGACACATAGATATGTTTATGGTAAAACGTAGATAAGACACAACAATAATGTATGGTAAGGCAGTTAACCTATTGAATAGATGTGAAACGTATGTGTATCACTCACATAGCAATTTGAATTCAGTATAACGCAAAATATTTCGTCATTTTTAATTTTAAATGTCTCCGAAATGTGGCTGAAGTAAATCTGTGATCGTGCCATCATTTGCCCGAAAAACACATTGTACGAGTAAACAAAATAATTTTAATCACATTCATACATCGTCTCAATTAAAGGACTTGCCAAAAAAATTAATTTCAACTTCTATAGCTCTTTGAATTATTTAAAATAACATATATTCGGTATTAAGACATAACTGTGCTTAAAATCACTCCCTACGTGATTTTAAGATAATAATTATTTTACTTTTTACTACATTAAATAACTGAATTTATATGGTCATCATTATCAGTCTATTACATCGAACAAACCGCCTCTCCTTTGAAATAAATGTAAATGGTATTTAAATACCTTTAATTGACATTGACGCAAAATTGGTTTTGGATTTTGAACGACAATTTTTTGTAATTCGGAATACAGCCCTACGTTTTGTTACAGCCAACAGTTGCAAACATTTTGTAGTGTTTCCCATGCCCACCATATCACTTTAACTGCACACAGGGAACCAAATTGCAAAACGTTTCGAAAAGTGAGCCGTAAATACCTTTACTGATCGTAGGGAACTGGTCTCGAAATGCAATTCTACCCTAAAGTTTGTTACAAATTCTTTATTTTTACTGACCTTACGCAAATGGAACAGGAGAATGAGTATAGTTTTGTTAATTGGCCCATTCAATACATAATGTTAACGGTTTAAAAAACACGTCAATATCGCTTAATTTTTCATTTAAGATGACAGTAATATCGCCTGCTCAAACGAAGTAACATGTCCCGCGAACGCCATGTGTGAAAGTGGAAAATGCAAATGTGATGCTGGATACACCGAGAATGCCGATATCTGCGTGGAAGGTAAGAAATAGTTTGATATTCACAGAAAATATGAAAATTGAATTTGATCAGAAATACCGCATACAAATTGCACAGCTCTGCATAAAGCACAGCGAAGCATGGAACTATATAAGACACATAGATATGTTTATGGTAAAACGTAGATAAGACACAACAATAATGTATGGTAAGGCAGTTAACCTATTGAATAGATGTGAAACGTATGTGTATCACTCACATAGCAATTTGAATTCAGTATAACGCAAAATATTTCGTCATTTTTAATTTTAAATGTCTCCGAAATGTGGCTGAAGTAAATCTGTGATCGTGCCATCATTTGCCCGAAAAACACATTGTACGAGTAAACAAAATAATTTTAATCACATTCATACATCGTCTCAATTAAAGGACTTGCCAAAAAAATTAATTTCAACTTCTATAGCTCTTTGAATTATTTAAAATAACATATATTCGGTATTAAGACATAACTGTGCTTAAAATCACTCCCTACGTGATTTTAAGATAATAATTATTTTACTTTTTACTACATTAAATAACTGAATTTATATGGTCATCATTATCAGTCTATTACATCGAACAAACCGCCTCTCCTTTGAAATAAATGTAAATGGTATTTAAATACCTTTAATTGACATTGACGCAAAATTGGTTTTGGATTTTGAACGACAATTTTTTGTAATTCGGAATACAGCCCTACGTTTTGTTACAGCCAACAGTTGCAAACATTTTGTAGTGTTTCCCATGCCCACCATATCACTTTAACTGCACACAGGGAACCAAATTGCAAAACGTTTCGAAAAGTGAGCCGTAAATACCTTTACTGATCGTAGGGAACTGGTCTCGAAATGCAATTCTACCCTAAAGTTTGTTACAAATTCTTTATTTTTACTGACCTTACGCAAATGGAACAGGAGAATGAGTATAGTTTTGTTAATTGGCCCATTCAATACATAATGTTAACGGTTTAAAAAACACGTCAATATCGCTTAATTTTTCATTTAAGATGACAGTAATATCGCCTGCTCAAACGAAGTAACATGTCCCGCGAACGCCATGTGTGAAAGTGGAAAATGCAAATGTGATGCTGGATACACCGAGAATGCCGATATATGCGTGGAAGGTAAGAAATAGTTTGATATTCACAGAAAATATGAAAATTGAATTTGATCAGAAATACCGCATACAAATTGCACAGCTCTGCATAAAGCACAGCGAAGCATGGAACTATATAAGACACA
Source organism: Mactromeris polynyma (assembly GCA_032209605.1). NCBI lineage: Eukaryota > Metazoa > Mollusca > Bivalvia > Venerida > Mactridae > Mactromeris > Mactromeris polynyma. The sequence goes on along the minus strand of JASFXZ010000007.1, from coordinate 24,333,756 downwards.
TAGATATGTTTATGGTAAAACGTAGATAAGACACAACAATAATGTATGGTAAGGCAGTTAACCTATTGAATAGATGTGAAACGTATGTGTATCACTCACATAGCAATTTGAATTCAGTATAACGCAAAATATTTCGTCATTTTTAATTTTAAATGTCTCCGAAATGTGGCTGAAGTAAATCTGTGATCGTGCCATCATTTGCCCGAAAAACACATTGTACGAGTAAACAAAATAATTTTAATCACATTCATACATCGTCTCAATTAAAGGACTTGCCAAAAAAATTAATTTCAACTTCTATAGCTCTTTGAATTATTTAAAATAACATATATTCGGTATTAAGACATAACTGTGCTTAAAATCACTCCCTACGTGATTTTAAGATAATAATTATTTTACTTTTTACTACATTAAATAACTGAATTTATATGGTCATCATTATCAATCTATTACATCGAACAAACCGCCTCTCCTTTGAAATAAATGTAAATGGTATTTAAATACCTTTAATTGACATTGACGCAAAATTGGTTTTGGATTTTGAACGACAATTTTTTGTAATTCGGAATACAGCCCTACGTTTTGTTACAGCCAACAGTTGCAAACATTTTGTAGTGTTTCCCATGCCCACCATATCACTTTAACTGCACACAGGGAACCAAATTGCAAAACGTTTCGAAAAGTGAGCCGTAAATACCTTTACTGATCGTAGGGAACTGGTCTCGAAATGCAATTCTACCCTAAAGTTTGTTACGATTTCTTTATTTTTTACTGACCTTACGCAAATGGAACAGGAGAATTAGTATAGCTTTGTTAATTGGCCCATTCAATACATAATGTTAACGGTTAAAAAAACACGTCAATATCGCGTAATTTTTCATTTAAGATGACAGTAATATCGCCTGCTCAAACGAAGTAACATGTCCCGCGAACGCCATGTGTGAAAGTGGAAAATGCAAATGTGATGCTGGATACACCGAGAATGCCGATATCTGCGTGGAAGGTAAGAAATAGTTTGATATTCACAGAAAATATGAAAATTGAATTTGATCAGAAATGCCGCATACAAATTGCACAGCTCTGCATAAAGCACAGCGAAGCATGGAACTATAAAAGACACATAGATATGTTTATGGTCAAACGTAGATAAGACACAACAATAATGTATGGTAAGGCAGTTAACCTATTGAATAGATGTGAAACGTATGTGTATCACTCACATAGCAATTTGAATTCAGTATAACGCAAAATATTTCGTCATTTTTAATTTTAAATGTCTCCGAAATGTGGCTGAAGTAAATCTGTGATCGTGCCATCATTTGCCCGAAAAACACATTGTACGAGTAAACAAAATAACTTTAATCACATTCATACATCGTCTCAATTAGAGGACTTGCCAAAAAAATTAATTTCAACTTCTATAGCTCTTTGAATTATTTAAAATAACATATATTCGGTATTAAGACATAACTGTGCTTAAAATCACTCCCTACGTGATTTTAAGATAATAATTATTTTACTTTGTACTACATTAAATAACTGAATTGATATGGTCATCATTATCAATCCATTACATCGAACAAACCGCCTCTCCTTTGAAATAAATGTAAAATGGTATTTAAATACCTTTAATTGACATTGACGCAAAATTGGTTTTGGATTTTGAACGACAATTTTTTGTAATTCGGAATACAGCCCTACGTTCTACCCTAAAGTTTGTCACGATTTCTTTATTGTTCACTGACCTTACGCAAATGGAACAGGAGAATGAGTATAGTTTTGTTAATTGGCCCATTCAATACATAATGTTAACGGTTAAATAAACACGTCAATACCGCGGTTTGCTTCATTTAAGATATTACACATATCGACTGCTCAAATGGAGGTACTTGTCCCGCGAACGCCATGTGTGAGAGTGGAAAATGCAAATGTGATGTTGGATACACCGAGAATGCCGATAGCTGCAAGGAAGGTAAGAGATGGTTTGAGATTCCCAGAAAACATAAATAGTTAACAGAAATGCAGCATTCAAATTGCACAGCTATACTTAAAGCACAGCGAGGCATGGAAATGAATTAGACATACAGATATTTTCAAGGTAAAACGTAGATAAAACACAACATCACATACTGGCAAGGAGGCTAAATTATTGAATTGATGTGAAATAAAACGTGTATCGAACACAGAAAAAATTTGAATTCTGTATTACGCATAATTATTCGTCAATTTGTGGGTTTTCAATGTACGTTATAGCACCGTTTTAAATATATCTGAAATATGGCTGTAGCGTATCCGTGTCCTCATTTGTCCGATAAAATTAATCCCATTCATTCCTCGTATCAAGCGGACTTGGCAAAACTATTAATTTTAACTTCTATAGCTCTTTGAATTCTTTAAAATAACATGTAATCGGTATTAAAAGAGAGAGAATACGTAGCTACAGGAAACGCCACGTACATAAGACAGTGCCTCCCCACGCAGACCTCCGGGAAAACAACAATCCACAAAACACAAGGCACTTAAGGAGTGTAAAGGGTATATATGTTAAGGAATAGAGGCACAAGGAATGACCTGGCAGACCATAAGAATAAATAGGAAAATCATAGCGGACAGTGAAGAAGGGGGGGGGAGGGGGTGGAGGTGGTAATTAATAAATGGGAAAGATCACAGGACAAGTCAAGACAGCTGGCAGCAATAGGCCGAAACTGGGCTGGAAATAACCTGAACACCATATAAAGTGACAGAATTGCAAAGGGGAAAGGGAAATATAAAACACATTCAAATAACACCAACAGAAATAATAACCATATAGCGAAGTACAGTCTTGAAACTGTCAGTAAATATACTGGCTGCTTTAAATCACTACCCAAGTTGATTTTAGATACTATTTCTTTTCCTATGTATTGCATTAAATAAGTGAATTGATATGGTCATCATTATCAATATTTTACTCTGAACAAATCTCCTCTCCTTTGAAATAAATGCATATGGTATTTAGATACATTCAATTGACATTCAATATTTTTGTAATTCAAAATACATAAATGTCTCAAAACGCAAATCCACCAGAGTTTGTAACGATTCCTTTTTTTCACTGACCGTACGAAAATGGAAAAGGAGAATGAGTATTATAACATGTATATTAATTGGCCAATTCAATCTGTTTACGGTTAAATAAACATGTTAATGTCTGTGTATGTTTTATTTAAGATGTTAGTACTATCGACTGTTCAAGTGGAGGCATATGTCCCGCGAACGCCATTTGTGAAATTGGTAAATGCAAATGTGATGTTGGCTACACCGAGAATGCCGATGAGTGCGTGGCAGGTAAGAGATATTTACGTACACAATGAATATTGAATTCGAGCAAGAAATGTCGCTTGGAAATTGCACAGCTATCCGAAAAGCAAAATGAGGCATGGCAATGCATAATGTGTGTAGATATTGTACGTGGTTAGGTGTTAATAGACACACAAAAATAGATAATGTTGTGGATGCTTATTAATCGAATAAATGTGAATTGAAACGTATGAATAACACATGCATCAAATTTCGAATTCTTTGTAACTCATTATTTTATGTCATTTTTCAGAATCAGGCGCAGCATCGACGAATGCTTTTATAGGCATCCTATTTGGGTGGATGTTGTTCCTTCGGAATATAATGTCAATTATGTAGAACTCTTTATGTATCTCAGCAAGACGCAATTTGGATATTTTTTTCATCTTGATTACTATTTTTTTTTCTCTTTGGCTTAAGATGCAGATATGCATCAATTACGATTATTTACTTTAAATATCGAGTGTTCGTATAATGATTGTAAATATATAATTGTAAGTGGTAAGTTAAACACAATATACAGTTAACGTAAGAACACATAGTTACTAACAAAGACAAGTGCCTTTTTAAGCGAGCAAAGACAGTTGTTTCACTTAGCGCGTATGTGTTAAACGGGACCTAATTGTGAGGGTTATAAAATATTTGAATCTGTTTTGATAGACTTTATTTCTTTCGTTGAACATTTCCCTTTTACTAAGCAGAATCATTAAAATGAGGAGCATTTGTTTTGTTTCCAAATGAGCAAGTCATTTTAGCGCGTGAGTATGTCTTTCGTTATACACTTGGTGTTGTATAATTGCGTTTCAACATCAGCGTGCGTATTGTGCACTTAATAGTGGCACATTATCGTTTAAATATTTCGCCAAAATCTGTCGAGTAAAAACGTGAAACATCATGGTGAGTAAACAGTTTTGAGCAATGTCTTTTACTACCGCAATATGGTGAGAATATTGCTTATTTCAAACTAAATATACTGATTAGTTCACGAACTTTCCATCTGAAAAAATGCATTGTAAGCGAATCCCTCGAGGAAGTTTCAAAACTCTAAACATACACTTGAAATTCCGTAAACCATTTTTGCGTTAAAGGCATTGATCCTGTTAAAAACCGATGAACGTGATGAGATGAACTGCTCAGTTGGAAACAGTAAATTTGGACAAGCGCATTGATAAGGTATAGTGTCACTGAATATTATACGATAATTCAATATATAATTGAGCCTTTTAGAGACATGACATTATCGCAATATTTGTTTGGACCCTTGAATTTAACCAGTGAGAGTTTTACAAAACATCGAGACGGTTTGCGATTTATTCTCGACTAAATAGTAAAGTGCACTTGTGTATACCAAATCTGTAGCATATACTTAATATTTCAGAGAAACATATGAATAGTATTGTGAATCAATGTCCATAATTCAATAAACATGTCCTATATTTGTTGTTTTCTTGTTTGCTTGTTCTTTTACGTTTTATATTTTGGATATTTAACAATATCAACGTTCCAATGAACACGCAAGTGCTCAAAAAAGTACCTAAATATAAATTGTGTATATGGTAACATTTTAGTATTTGTGTACCGATTGTAATATGAAATATTAGCCATTCAAATTACAGAGTTTGCTCATTTTATTATCAAGAATGGAATTTAAAGTATCTAGGCAGCAGAGATGAACTGCCCTCCTCTGCATGTGTAGTTTTGCAATTAGCAATATGCAATCATGTATAGTATAAGACATGCAATTATATACATGACTGGAGCTGCGTTGACGATCTTAACAACTATGGGAAATGTAGGCAAAACACAAACAAGCGATTCGGTGTGAATATCGAAACAACGATATATTAATTGCAACACATGCAAAAAGATGACAATCACAGTAGGTCGTTATATGGACATTATGTATATGATATATGTAAACCAAATGTAATAGATCACAACCCGAAAGACACACAGCAAAAGCATGTTTTTAACAGAGCTTTCGAAGTTCACACTAATAAGTTGATAGTTTTATTTTCAAATCCAATAAGCCTCGCGGCCCATGAGGACAACATATTTACAATTACATGTATGTACAGGATAATTCAAACATATACAGTTGCGGATAAGATACATTTACATTATATTAAACATGTGTGTTGACCAAAATGACAATTTGTTTGTAGAAGCATCAAATGTTTACAAAAGTAACAATAATATATACATAAAACAAAAATAACCCACGCTTGTTTCCTGTCGAAAACGAAATACAGGAAACTGTTGGAAGAAAGTGTGAATTTAAACAGTACCACTTGCCATTACCGTTCTATCGAAACAAAATATAGAACGGTATTAACTCGCGGTGTGGTAATCTACATGTACATGTAATAATATTTATATTTGTGTTTTCAAATCAATTGCCTTCTAGTAAATCCTTTATATGTAAAACATGCAAGTTTACGAATGATTGTGTATATAACGAAGCATTATGGGAGACATCCCATTCTTTGTTATTCCATAAGTACATACTTATGTAATGTAGTCACGTGTTATTGACAACTTATCGTTATTCAAATTAACCAATTAAATTTTAATTAAAAAGTATGGAACCGTCAATGCAACTATTTCACTAAACTAAACACATCAGAAAAGACAGATACATCAGAAATCCAAACCAACCTGAACAGCCAAAAATGAACAAACAATACATCAACAGAGACATAGTTATGCCAAGGTTCATTTACATTTGAATGCAAATTAGCAATCAAAACCATGAAATCTAATAAAAGTCCCGGTCCTTACAATAGAATATTATCAAACATTTTGAAATATAATTGGAACCTTATTAACTGATAATATGGGGTTTTACACTCTCAATTAACATACTCTCAGCGTACTAGAGTTCTATCCTTACGATCCTTACTAAACAAGAGATGTTTGTAAAACATTATGCCCCCTCAGGAATTTATGTCAGAGTTGTATTTTGGACAATTGCATAAGCAAGTTCAAAGTATGCTGCACAAATATACATGCTGGAAATGTTTTGTGGTAAAACAAGGGTTTCGTGGATGCCTAATTTGATAAGTGTCATATTGGAATCAGTAACAGTAACAACAGGTTGTTATTAACTGTAGGTAATGAAAGAACTCATTTCGTGTATGCGATGAACTGACCTTAAATGCGTTTGTTTGGGTAAAATGTAGTAAAAGATAAACAAAAGTATGAATTTCTGGCATTTGTCTACATCAAAATCAGATTTAGCTATAAACTACCAGAATAACTGTATTTATAAACATGATATTGCACCAGAACATACATAGAGTATAGACACATCATATGTGGTGAATTGTGATTTTTGGGGTAAAATGGTGAAAAAATAAACTATTAAACTTGGAATTTCTGGAGTTTGTCAATAACTGGACGAAATTTGGCTATACAATTACACAAATAACTGTATTTAACAGATATTAAACTGCTCTAAAACATACTTAAGGTGCAGAATAGCATACAGTGAGAAAGGGGATTATTTGGGTAAAATGGTAAAAATGAAAGTGAGAATTTCTGGAACTTGCCAAATATTCATTAGGCCAGTGGAAAAATAGGAGGAAAAATATGCACATAAATAATGTTGTTGATTTTGTGTCATATAAGGCACCACATGTAATATACTAAAAGTATAAAACTATCACACGGTGCAAAACGTGATTTTGGGGGTAAAATGTTTGAAAATTTAAATAAGTGGGATTTTTTGGAATTTGCCTATAACTTTGTTAAATTTGCAATAAAACTGCCAGAACTACTGCATTTGATATTATATAACAGAACATGACGTATAGAAACATTATATCGTGTGAAATGTGATTTTTGGGGGTAAAACTAAAAGAATATATAAAAAACGGGAACTTTTGGAATTTGCCTATTACAATGTCAATTTTTGTAATAAAACTACCAGAATTACTGAATTAATAGATATTGTATTATAGTACAATATACCTAAAGTATAGAAACATTGTATCGTGTGAAATGTGATGTTTTGGGTAAAACTAAAATAATAACAAAACATTGGAATTTTTGGAATTTGCCTATAATCATGTCAAATTTTGAAACAAAACTACCAGAATTACTGAATTTAATAGATATTATGTTACATTACAATATACCTAAATTACAGAAACAGTGTATCGTGTGAGATGTGATTTTTGGAGTAAAACTTCAGAAAATGGGATTTTTTAGAATCTGTAAATCTACCGTTCATTTTCACTATAAACTTTTCAGAACAGTCATTTTTAACGAACGTTATATTGCAAAATCAATAATATAAATTATAGAAACAGTTTATGATAGGGAATGTAATATTTATTTGTAACATAAATTGAAGTCTTTGCAACCTTTTCAACAACCGTAGAAATGCATACAATGTTCAAACTTTGAGGCACAAGGAAGACCTGGCCGACCATAAGGAACACCTAGTAACTGTTGATTGTTTTTACAACAATAACATAACGGCTACTAATTTATTTCTGTAATATCCTATTTAGTATTTAGATATTTTCTTCTCCCGAGAGTACAAGCGGAGCATAGTTAAAAACCAATTATGGGTTGAAAAAAATTAATCGAGTCTAATAGTCTTAATATAAGTACACGAAAATGTAATAATTTACAGTCATTTTGAAACTTTCAGGTTTTGCTATATACTACCCTAATTATACACATGTCTTTTCGCAGTAACATATCATTGGATTGCTTTGATCTTGTTGTGGATTGCAAGACAATTAGTAATATGATTTTAAACAAGATTCATCGGCCTTTTCTTAATAAGTCCAGCACAGACACTGCTGATGAGCCATGCTAAACTGCATATACATGCTGAAGCAAAATTTTGCATACGAGTTTGTTCAATATTGCTATGCTTATTTTATTGTTTTGATTGTTCAAAAGTAAACGAATATAATAATATGATCTTAACACAGAATATAATATGAATGGAAATAAAATACAACTTAATAATTTACCTACAGAAGGATAAATTCATAAAAATCGTGGGTACTTACATAACAGCTGCAAAAAAAGAAGTCGCCGCGGGGATTCGAACCCGGAACGATAAAGTTCTACTCATCTATATATAACCGCTCGTATTCCCGCTTCGCTAATGAGTACTAGTTTAATAAATATTATCACTATCTTATGACATCCCAATTTGGGTACATTGAACTCGTCTGTATAATGCTTGGCGAGCTGTAGTATAAACAATTCGATAAGGCTTTATTGATTTATCCATTATATTGGGTATATGATTGGAAGGTTGTTTAAATCATATTTTCAACTATGAACGGATGAATAGGTTGTATACAACAACCCTATAATCGACATTTAGGAAAACACGATAATGAAAGAAGTAGCGAATTTGAGTGATATGGCCAAGATCTGAAGGCACAATAACATTGACAAAAGTCGTCGGTTGGTTCAGTTCATATAAAACAGCAGGGTATAACTAAGTTAAGATAAGTCGATAGTAAACACGACCATACCAACTTTCCAACACATGTAAAACGGTCATTATCATGCCTATTATCTTCAGGATTAGTAATAAATGTTAATGAAATATCGCTCAAAGTAGACAGAAGCGATAGCTCAATTGGTTGCGCTTCTGACTAGTAACTTCGACCTATAGATAGGGTGAGAGTTCGAGATACATTCCTGCCTCCCATTTTTTCTGGACATTATGAATTTTGATCCCTTACTCAGTGCTTCAATTACTTGTTGTTTGTCGTTTCTGTCTCTGTTTATTTATATTTTTTGTAATCGTCTAATTGCTTTGTCGTTAAATCAAACGTGTTAAATGATGGCTATAGCGTCGTCGCTAAAATGTTCATTTGAACCCCTTGCGTTTTTTGAAGTAGCCAGAGCGACTATGTTCCATATACTGTGAGTGTGTAGCGATAAATATACATGTAAATCTACAGCACGGTCATATCGTGCCCTTTAAACATCATGAAACCATATCGTTTATAGTGAATAGCTTATAGATACACATGCTTTAAAAAAACTTTAATTAATGATATTCGAGCGAACATTAATTAGTATAAGTCGTGTAAGTACAACTGTAGATGACAAACGAAATATATAATATTGTAACGAAAAAACAACTACCTCCCGATGGTCTCGAACTCGGACCCAAAATAAAAAGCTTAATTAGCATTGTAATGCGCGGACTCTCTACCATCTGAGCTATCACGGATGTAACTTTAATAAAATCAATATCACAATAAATAGTTTTGCTTGTTATTTGACGTCACTCTCAACTTATCGTGGTATACTTTTTTATAGTTCATTGATCATGAGCATTTTGTATTGCACGCTGATCTGTAAGATGAAACTACAATGGACCATGTTTTGTATAGTGGGTACATACTCACAAGCTTGATTTCATAGAAAAAAACGTACATATATGAAGTATTGATCAGCATTTTTAGACGGACTTTCATAAATAAAACTTTACCATTAGTGTCGTACAATACAGAGCTGCGGTGTGTGAGAGACACGAATGTTTGGCCGTCGTTGATAGGTTATTATTCTAGATATGTTACATTGATAATTAAACCTTGCAGCACGTAAACGTTATACAGTTGAAAAAGGGAGCTTGTTGTTCCATGGACGGTAAATCTGGAGAGAGTGCACTGCACCTCGTCTGAATTGTGATCATTTTACAAATTACCGTAGTACTGAATCTGCATAACATTTTATGCATCTTTCAAATAATTGATGTTTTTTTATGATTTTGTCTATATCTGTACATATGATGAAACATGTAATATTTATTGTCGTACACTTTTTCCATATTATTTAGAGGCACAACAATACAATAAGACTTCACATAATGTAAGTTAGTGTTTGTTTTCACTATGTCTCTAGATAGAACAATAGAACTTCCCTCATCCGAAAGTGTTTGGACTAAATCTATGCTATACCGAGGTGTAGCTTTGATTTTAAAACAAAATATTGGACTTGATATCGATTGTAATGTGCGGGTTGTGTTTATAATGATGCACATGTTAGAGTTATTGAATGACGACGTACGAGCCGGTATAATCATGATATCATTTCCCCATCATCAAATTAGTGATAAATATATAGAGTCAATAAGGAATATACAGACAATTGAACTATTGTAAAAATATGTGCAAATATTGTGTAAAATGAAGTAAGTCATTTTGGATTGAAAGCATGTATATATTTTCGAAAAAATACATGCACAACGAATAAAGAATAATGACGGCAGTAGGTGGGTGTGTCGAACGTAAGCCGTGTGCGCATCAATAGATCCGCTACTGTGATATACATATATAATAACAGCACATGGTACCATCGGGTTGATTTCTTGTCGATACAATACATGTTCAACGAATGAGGGGAAAATGAAGATTATGGGCGAATTTGTTTTGCAAACCCTGGTTATGGGTTGAGGTTTTAGTTTTGTTGTAGTCTGGTTGAAAAACTTAAACCCGTTATGAAAGAGATTGGTCTGCAAACAAACCGATGGTTTAGTCGAATAAAATGATCCCCATTATTTTGATAATACAAGAACTAACAGTATCAGAAGACCATAATGATTTAGTTGACGCAGTCGCGTCAAAATCTTATTCCATTTACTGTAATAAAATAACATGAAATAAAGATTGATCCCGTTTCCGTTATAGTAATGTTTTAAACTGTGGATCTTCCCAGGTTGATCGACAAGCTTATGCGTCGTTTATTGTGAAGCGTCTCCTGATCGCGCCAGATACGTGTAGTACAATCCATACAAGTAAACTACATATTATATAAATTATGAACAAAACAAGACATTTTTTTGAACAAGTCAGTTTACATAGTCTTTATGCTTGAGATATAAATACACAATATTCATATATTTTCCATATCAATAGATGCAGGTTCCAGCTTAACCATTGAATATAATGTAAATTTAATATAACTTGAACTAATTAAAGAGCCAAACCTAAACAATCTTAAGCTCTTTAAAGAACATTTCTGTTGGTGTGGCTGTTGGAAATTTATATAAATGATTTCTAAATCGGTGTACACTAATCGTAAGGACACCTTTATTCTAAGAATAATGAAATATTGTGTGGGTGTGGGAAATGTAACAATGGGGAAAGTAACGCTGAAAACTGACACTAGTTGATATGTTTTAAGTACGCATATTTCACTCAATATATTTAAGAAAGGCACTTATTGAATGCGCATTGTATATGATCATGAACTGGTTATATATGTTTGCCTGTATACTGTATTAATTTGAGCTTACAAATAACATTTTGCAATAAAATGCACCTCGATAACGACATTACAAACATTGCACCAAATTACACCACTTTTACTTTTCAAGAACAAGACATAATACCTCTTTGTCAGTTGTAAAATAATTAATTATATTATAAAAAGTATTTATGATCACTCATTAACATGTTTTATGTTATAGTATTCAGACAGTAAAGGGCTTACGGACGGCGTAATACATTTTGTTAAGCTATCAGCCATGGTAATAGCATGCGGGTGGATAATATGTTAATATATCACCTGACTACATTCAACGTTGTAATTGATACTTAATGTGGGCTCGACTTAAATCGACAAGCAATTGATATTCACGATATATGTGACTTATGGGAGCACTTTCACCAACCCGGCAAATAAATAGATTTGTCATTATTACAAGTAGATTAAGATGTTTATTACGTCTTATTCGTACCATTAGCATTTGCGTAGTTTGCAATACAAGCACAAAACACATCCAAATTAGGATTAGACTATATGTAGTCATCTAAGTTTATGCACACATTGTAAATACATTTTGCGTTGTTTATTTTATTTCAAATGCTTAATTATGCTGTAAACCATTAACTGCTTATCTGTTTGACTTTTTCATTCAATTTATCACAATGCTTTCAATATTTGATATCATCAAACTGAACAGTAATATTTGAGGTAATGGTGGTAATACACTATTTCTGAGTCAACTTTTATATACCGCACATTAAAAACGTGTAAACTGTGATGGCAGATACGATGAGCTTCTCATCTGGTTTTGCCTGAAAAAATATAACATTTAATCATCACTTCTTCGGCTTCAGAGACCTGTTGGTTAAGCTTTATATTGGTAACTTGTGTATTTATTACTGTACACTACCTTGTAACTTAGCACACATATTTATCTTCACTAGAGGAGTATCTTCGACTAAAATATAACTCTTTGATGAGTATTGCTTGTATTGTGTCCCTTTAGAAATTTAATAAATTCCACTTAATTGTTAGACCAGTACTCTTTTTACTTGTTTCTCGACTTAACATTTTCTAGATGAGTACGAAGGACAAGTGGTATATCTATTTGATGCATTATGAAACTATGCCTATCGAGTATTCTTTCTTGACACACCATTTGCACGAGAAGGATATATTGGACAAACTGGACAACTGGTTATTGTATTTTGCTTGCATGATACTAGTTTGATGATTGACCGATATTTAATCAGATGGGCGTTGGTGCACCCAGGAGGTGATCTTGTTTAGATATCGTACTTACCAAGTGTTCCAAATTATCCCAACGTATTACTCTAAACATGTATATTTTCCCATACAGTTTAATAAATATAACGTTAGCATAAATGGGGCGATTTTATTTCCAAAAATAACAAAGAAAAAGAAGCAATTGAAAAGTGTACACACTTCAGTAACAATGACATCGTGTTATAAGTAATACATTAAATGACCGTCCTAAACACTTTCTTCGTTTAAATCGATTGTTAATAAATATCATACGTTTCGAAAGTATAACTGTAAACATTTGGTAAATAAAATGTGTGTACTTATACGTTCCGGTTTAAAGGACAATATAATGTAAAACACGTACCTGTCGTAGACCTAAATGTTAAATACCTGTGTGAGGTTAAGTACATCACCAATCGAAAAAGAACATCCCTTAAACAAAAATTAAAGTAACACTGTTTATAACGTTTTGGTAGAAAAAACAGTCGTTGAACTTCCACACACTCCATATTCTGCAGACCTAAGTCCCTGCAATGTTTCTCTGCTCTTTTTCTATGTTGGCTATATAACATCAAAAGTACCATTAATTCTATTTTTATAGTATTTATTGAATGTATTCAATATCGCAAAATAGTTACAGTGCTTACAGACTACTTCGAACTACCTCATACAAAATGGTAAAACTGGCCAATTGAAAGTAAAACACTTATACTTTATGTGTATAACGATGATTTTGAAACGAATACATAACTTTGATAGGCGGTGTATTGATAACAGACTTTTAACGATTGACAATGTGTATTTCGTGCGGAAATAAATGTGATAGTGTTAGAGAGGACCACATTCACGATGAAATTTACGACACTGTTCAACATCATTCCAGTAGACAGTTCGGCCTAACTAACCACAACCTGGTTCGAGCCTATGGTATTAAGCATGGCAATCGAATGCTCTGTCGCATTTATAAGCCGGTTGTTTAATGAAAAAACAGTATTGAAACGAGTTCAAACAGCACTATTATGTATAGAACTCCAAAGGTGTTTTAGCATGATATGCTGCAGACCATTGTTTATAGGGCGCGGATATATATACAGTTGTTCCTTTTTCATGTTAGTAATTTTCAAGATACCCAACAGTTTGATTACTTTCCTTTTCAAAACCGACAGTATATGACTGAGAGTGATTATATCAGTATAATTAAATTACCCAAACGTCAAAAAAGTTATGCGGAAATACGGATTTATATCTAGAAACGTCTGGAACTAGTCACCTGCTTTTTGTCGAGCGGAAATCAAAACTGCCTTATCTTTCGATAGCACATGCTTCAACAATTGATAATTATAGTCAAGACAGTTACTGACTTCATATTTAAGTATCTTCGTTAAATTGGGGCCTGGTACATTCATTTTGTATTTTATATTACACCGAAGCAAATTACAGTTTGGTATCGCATAGCAATGTATTCATACAAAACCACAGTATTTGCCCTAATGTAGGCTAGACCTAAGTAGACAATCACGTGATATTCACAATGTCTATGAATTATGGGAGCGCTTATACAAACCCAGCAAACAAATAGATTTGTCATTATTACAAGTGCATTAAGATTTAACTATAAATAAAACGATAAAAGTGATTACATGCATTGCGTCTTATTCGTATCATTAACGTCTGTGTAGTTTGCAGTATGTTTACCTAAACACGTCCACAATTGGGTGAGTTTACCAGTAATAAGGTTATGCACATATTGTAAATACATGTTGCGTATATTGTTTATTTCAAATGCATATGCTGTCGAAGCAGTTATTGCTATTTTAGACAAATACACCAGTGACTGCCTATCTGTTAATTTCTTCATTCAATTTATCAAAATGCTTACATATGTGATAGAATCAAACTAAATATTAATACACAACTCTATCTCTTTCTGGTGAAGCTGCTAAAATACATATTTGTGTGTCAAATTATTGTTTACGCATTAAGTAAAAGTGAACGAAATTGTTGAGATACGATTATTTTTCTTTACTGGCTTTTGGTTTACCTTTATATTAAAGTATTGTGTATTCACTTTGTTGCTTGGCACAAATTTTTATCTTCACTAGAGGTGTATGTTTCACATGACATTACTCTTTGATGAGTTGTGCATGTTGTATGACCCTTTTGAACTAGATTAAATTCCACTTTTTATTATAATACCATATGACCGAGAGTCATTTCACTTGTTACTCGACTTTTCTTTTCTAGATGAGTACGAAGGCCAAGAGGTAGATCTATGTGATGAAGCTTGAAGTATGCCTCTAAAGTAGTCTTACTTAACACACCTTTACACAAGTATGGTATAACGTACAAGCTGGATAACTGGGGAATGAATACTACAAAAACTTTGATAAGGGTAACTTTGGTAAACCTTATTTTTTACATTCAGTGTATGAATATGTTAAAATATTTTCATTGCAAAAAGTGTATGCATGTAATTGGTAGTACACTTGTGTTTTTTTTTGTTAAAATCTCACGGCGGTCTTGCGCGGGAAGCATGGGACATGACATAAGCACGAACAACAGGTGGTTAGGATACATGTACTATCGTTTACATGTAACCATTTTTAAAAAATGTGTAGGGGCAGGGAGAGCCACGTTCAGAATCCAATTTTACGACACTATTCAACCTTTCGAGTTGTGTACGGCCTAACTAGTTTTATGGGATACCAGTTCGTTTCTGCTCTTCCACAAGTAACTGATACCTTTTTCATGAGTTGTATGTACCGGCGAAATTACTTGATAACGAAACTACCCCTCAACCTGGTTGCAACATATGGCCTTAAGGTTGGCAATCGAATGCTCTGTCACATTTATCAGCCGGTGGTTTAAAGAACATATAATATTTAAACGAGTTCAAACAAGTTTAATACCAAAATATTGTTTAAAGCAATCCAAATGAAGACTCAATAGACATCCAGAACAATAATGCACTTTTGTTAAAAAGGAAAAACTGTAAAATATAACAGTTTATCTCAAAGTGCAAAAAGTATGATATATGATTCATTCACTCAGACAGCACAATACTATGTATGGAACACCAAGTGTGCTTTAACATGATATACTGCAGACCATTTTTTATAGGGTGCATGATTTATATAGGAATAGGTCCGTATAAAACTTGCAAATATATTGAAATGACAAATCAAATATAAATCATGTGCCAGCTTTTAAGATAAGAGATCATTACAACGCACTTACAGATTAAAAATACACCAAATTTAAAATGATATATAACCATGTAATTATGACCACGAGTGCATCAGTATGTTTATGACCTGTATTACCCTTCCCAAATAAGTGAGCGAAACCCGGTTTAAAACTGGATTAAATTCAAGTTAAACACGGTGGTATTGGCACCGGTTTAAAAGCAGATTTTTGTAGACAAAATATGAGTTTTCCAGAGAAAAAGAACCTACGAAAACACAGTTTTAACCAAATTAGTGTTTTTTTCTGAGTAAATGTGGGTTTGTTAACACACTTCTTCAAAAATTGTTTTTTATTGGCTTAAAGTGAGCAAAAGCGAGTGTTTAGCCCTAAAAACCTACCTTTTCTAGAGAAGCGAGTTAAAAAAAAACGTGCTAAGACCCCACTGCTTGATAAGTTGGTTCAAGCGGGTTTTAAAACTCACTTGAACCAACTTTAAACTCACTTATTTCCAAAAGGACTCGCTTAAAACCCATATTTTTGTAAATAAACCCAGAAAAAAATCACTTTTATAGTGAAAAACGAGAACAAACTCGCTTTTAAGCGTGTGTTGGTAAAAAACACACTTTTCATTTAGGAAGGGTATTTACGGCAGTGTGAATAAATGTCGCAGGTTGTCTTGTACGACAATTATAGACTCGAGTCTGGTGACGAGAAGGGGCTTTTCAGCCTGCAAATAGACAACGAACATACACAAATGTAGACTTTCACAACCTCCCAGTGCGACGTTTAATGTGTGACTCAATTAAATGATAGCAATAAATGCAACATTTGACAAGAAGATAATAAATGAAATAACGAAGAAACAACATGAGGAAAATAATGAAATGTAACAGCTATACCTGCAAATAGACAACGAACATACACAAATGTAGACTTTCACAACCTCCCAGTGCGACGTTTAATGTGTGACTGAAGAAGCGTGCAAAATGGTTCGTTACGGCGGGAAACCCAGTCCGTGCATCTTGAATGTAAATGGATGACATAACTTTGAGATTTACTGCGCGTAACCACTCCTGAAGTTCTATCACACACTTCAGAAGCACGTTCAACAGTGGGCGGGGCCTCATTACAATTGGTTGCCAACGCCGGAGGCTGTCGGATGGGTAGTCCCATAAATGGCAAAAGAAGATTACGATGGAGGGTTTTTATACCACTCCGTCCATACTCCCTCCTAACCCTGTATACTGGGATGTCTTCATTCGGTTGGTCAATAATAACATAATTATCTTTATCCCATTTATCAGCCAATTTATGTTTACCTTTAAGGCCCACATTCCTAATCAAAACTTTGTCTGCCGGTTCCAGTTTAGCCTCACGTACCCGAATGTCATAATGCTTCTTGTGACGTCGCGCTTGCCTGTTGGCTTCACGGCTAGCAACCCGATAAGCAAACTCAAGGCGTTTCTTTAAGTCTGAAATGTAATTTGACTTACTTGTGGACCTTACTAATTTGTCTGGCGTGATACCTAAAAATGCATCAATAGCTAGGCGTGGGTGTCTCCCAAACATTAAATAATGAGGAGTAACGCCCGTACTTTCATGTCTAGTGGAGTTATATGCATGCACCAGAGCTGGTACATGAGATTTCCAGGAGGTCTTTTGTTGATCATCCAATGTACCCAACATGTTCAAAAGTGTTTGATTGAACCGTTCAGGCATACCATTACCCTGGGGATGATAGGGAGTAGTACGAGTCTTTTCTATATTTGCCAGCTTACACAGCTCTTTAATTACAGCGCCATCAAAATTGCGCCCCTGGTCACTGTGCAATCGAGCAGGGAAGCCGTAGTGGCAAATAAAAGACTCGAACAACATCTTGGCAGTAGTGTGGGCCGTCTGATTTCGGGTGGGTATGGCCTGGGCGAATCGAGTGAAGTGATCTGTTATGACAAGAATATTCTCATATCCGCCTGCTGACCTCTCCAGCGATAAGAAATCCATGCAGACCAGTTCCATGGGGTAGGTAGTATGCACAGATACAAGTGCGGCGGCCGGTCTAAAGGGCGTTTTCCGTCGGATACATCGGGGACAATGCCTCACTCGACGTTCAACAAAGGAATCCATACCTGGCCAAAAGAATCTAGATTTCAACAGAGAAAGAGTTCTGTCCCTACCCTGGTGCCCCGCATCGTCATGTAAACCTACAAAAACAGTATCATGAAACACAAAAGGTAACACTATTTGATCAATTGGATGACCACTGACCATCCCATTACGATACAAAACTGCATCCTTAACAAACAAGGATGATCGCTCAAGGAGGAGTGATCTAACCTCAGGACATTCCAGGGCACACTGCCGACTGGTAAGACGGTGTCCAGTGGCAATCAACGTCATTACTCTCTTAATAGTAGGGTCATTGGAATGTTCCTCTGTCCACTTAACATCACTCAAAGGGAATCCATCGGTTTCAGTATCAATGATAGCATAAGAATTTACCTGATGATCAAGAGAAATACATTCAACCGACGGAATCTCTTCAACATTACACTGGAGGTCCTGAGGTGTATAACTAACATCCCTCGTAGTATCATCCATTATAGCAGACACAACAAAATTCAATAAATTAGCCCGAGGAAAGAATTAGACTGACAAAACAAGAATGCCAGTAATAAACAAAATAACTTCAATGTAGATGGGCAACCAGAATATAAGGGCAATAAATCTCTATGTTAACATTCAAGCTCAACAACAAGATGTAATTAATATAAATAAATAATGAAACGACCACTGCTTATAACTGGGGCCGACACTTCTATGTGTTGACAGTTACCTGGAACTAAATATTTATGACAAAATACATGCAGCAAACATGCTACGATAATTTAGTAAATTTCCTTAAACAAAAATATGACAATGTGGTTATAATTATGTCTACCATTAAATCAATACACATAATTGAAATTTTATTAATCAATCATGCTGCACAGAGTCACAACAGACACTAATAGCACACATAGCATATACTAATAAAGCATTCCTACTTGTAAGTCAACTAACCAATAAGCTATCTACAATAACTACCACAAGTGACAACTAAGTAAGGCAAGGAAGTATAATCAATTAATACACAGATTAATTATTACACAGTACACAGCTAGACCTTACATACTCTGACTACACTGCGTCAGTAGGGTTCAATAATCAGGGGTGATATAGGGTACGACATATTTAGTACATCGTTTCTTTGAAGGGGAATGATGATATATGAATGATAGTTAGTATTTATGTTAGTTACCTCCACCTTTGATCCAGTAAACATGCATCCATGCAGTGACTGTGCTGAAGTGACTACTCTTCTTTTTCACACCAAATGCATTAAACACACAATGTAATCTACAATATCAAAAAAGGAATAATACAGTAAACTAAATAAACAATGGAACAAACAAAATAAATCAATAAAGAATGAGAGAAAATAATTCTAAATAGTAATGTCTCAGAACACGTTTCCTATAACACAATGGTTACGAGTCTAAATTGGTTTGAATGTCACTCAACTCCCAATTCACAGGAATGTCCACCTCAGCATATGGTAAAAGCACGGATCTAATATTAGATCTGACATAAACGTAATGAAATAGATACATGTAGTTATTCCATCTCTATCCGAAAAGAGTCCAGATATGGTCAACAATAGTATAGACTGTGGAAATGATGTTCTAAGTAGTAAACATCGGAATACGATCAAAATACTCCACTGACAAGTCCATCCAGAATAATAACAGGTAAAACGATACTTGTCCCGCTACTGACAGAATAATTAGGAATCCGTGGAATGTTCCTATCTCAAGCGAAACAGTTTGACAGCTCCTAAACCAAAACAAACTTCTCCACACGTGTTTACAACAGAAACAGTGACGTCATACACATGTACATGTACCAGTATGTTCCGGCTTACGCCCGGTTTGTCTCCTCTTCGTCTTCAACCACAAATGACCCAAGCCCCACGTTGGGTGCCAAATGTCGCAGGTTGTCTTGTACGACAATTATAGACTCGAGTCTGGTGACGAGAAGGGGCTTTTCAGCCTGCAAATAGACAACGAACATACACAAATGTAGACTTTCACAACCTCCCAGTGCGACGTTTAATGTGTGACTCAATTAAATGATAGCAATAAATGCAACATTTGACAAGAAGATAATAAATGAAATAACGAAGAAACAACATGAGGAAAATAATGAAATGTAACAGCTATACCTGCAAATAGACAACGAACATACACAAATGTAGACTTTCACAACCTCCCAGTGCGACGTTTAATGTGTGACTGAAGAAGCGTGCAAAATGGTTCGTTACGGCGGGAAACCCAGTCCGTGCATCTTGAATGTAAATGGTGTGATGTGAGGCCCGTACCAATGGTTTTGTGTGTACATGGTTATACTGTTACATGATTTAATGAAGTAAATGAAAAATGGAATGATATATATATAGGAAGTATTGGACAATGAGGCCCGACACTAATGACCCTGTGACATAAATATAATAACACTGTGGTCATATTAGTATTGATGAAATATTGTACATGGTATTAATACGTTAATTTAGTATAATTCTGTGTATGTTTAGATCTGCGTACCATCTATTTATCAGAAACATCCAATGATTATGGTTTAACAATATTTATACTGATCTGCTTCTCTCTTCAATTCATGCAAATATAGGTATTATACACAAATGCCGGTCAACACTTTGCTATGACTTATAGAACTTGCCGGACTTTCCTGCTTCCCGATCAATGCGAAACGTAGTCAATTAGTCGCTTGCAACGGCTCGTTTAAACTACATACATATACAATCTCTCCTTAGCACATCGAGTGTATGATGTTTACGAATATGTTTATTTTATTGCTACGGTAACTGCCACGATAACAGCCATTGATATATATGAGGGTCTGTCAGCGGTGCTCTCAATCCATTATGAGTGTCCCTCATATGAAATCAAACATGCAGCGTATGCAAAATGTCTGTGCTTTTTGTAACATTTACCGCCCCGCAACAACATTGTGACATGTGTAATTTACAACCAGCAATGACACAGCAGCACAACCGCGGTATATAAGAGCTTGCGCGAACACGGGTTTCAGTGCGCAGTGTCAACGCCTATTGGTTTCAAAATGGTAAGTTAACTCTACTTTAATAATTGAATGATATTAACTCTCATTATGCACATATTAATAACTATGTGTAAGACAATTTTAGGATAACTATATTCATGCCCGAGAGCGAGAAATGTTAAATTGACTTTGTTATGTATTGTATTGGTGAACTTAGTGATTCAATAATAGCGTTAATACTTAATAATAATACTTATTAGTAATAAATAAAAGTCTCTACGAACTGCATAAAATATCCATTCATTTATTTTTAATTATTATTGTTCATTTCTGATGTAATGATGTGTGCAATTACATATAGTTGCTAAGGATAATTGATGGACTCCATAATTTAAACATGGTTACTTTTTACATAGCATGTTCAATGTCTGATTTTAAATCGTCAAATTTCATTTAGAAAGATAAACAATTATCATGAGAAGTGTTTATTTATTTGCTATACTTATGTTCGTAATACCTAAAGATGTATCTGGCTCATCTGAACATAAAATGTTTGAATTGGCTTTATACAGTATTGTTAATACATTCGCTAAAACATCTTTAATAAGAACCATTGCAATGTAAAACCGATTGAAAAAAAACTTTTTTTAGCATATTACATTTTTTACTAACAGTCAAAATCTGTAAAATTGCCAGATTGTTAAAAAAACATGATGTTCAAACATCTTTCTTCATCAAATATGGATTAATACATTATAAGTTCATTCCTTATAAATGCATGTTTAGTGATGTTTTAACCATAGGAAATATATTTTTCATATTTGGTTAATTAAACAAATGAACAAAAAATGAACATAGTATAACTTTAAATACAAACGAAAATATAAGAAAACCAGCACAGGATTAGCCTTTTCGACAAATTTGAATCATATTAATTTTGTTAAGTATGGCATATGTTATTTTATCATACAGTACATGTTCTCATATTAACTACTCGATAAGTATTAACATAAATTATATTTATCATGCATTAATTTGAAACAATGGACTTACAAAGGCTTTTGCAAAATAAACTTCGTTAAATATCAAATGTTTTGTCCTGACAGTGGTAAACAGAAAATGATCCGTACATCGGGAAAAAATGTGTCGTTTAATGTGCAATTTTTGGAGATATGAAATTAGTAAAATGACCAAAGCAGTTGAAGGTATCTTACAATATGTTTTATTTCTGTTCTCGAAAATGAAGAAATAATTATAATTCAAATAATTTAAGTTAAAAACACCGGTGATACTGCCTACTGTATTTATCACTTACATTTGAATTTCATATCTGATCAAAATGGTTGATTACTACACTTCATACCAGAGAATGCGTTGTTATAATATGTACAATTTAGGTATTTCTTCTTTGTCAAGATATTCACTCAAAGTGAACAATGTATTGTAACAGTGTTTAAACCAAACTTTCATAAACTGACCTCTCTGTAACAATTTTTAACTGATTTTTCTTTTATATTTGCGCTGTTGTTACCTTTAGGAAACATCGAAACTTTATGGTTATTTCGTGCGGGATGCTTCATGGTACGATGTCACGGTTCTGATTTTAATCCGTAACCAAATTACATGTATAAGTATTAATTGTATATCAATAAACGTCAAAATAATGTGAACAAACAACACTTATAAAACAAATATATATTGTTTTAGATAATTTTAAGTAGGATTGATTATGTTTATCAAATACATTTCGTTGGCATCGGCGGTCCATGCTTATGAACGTTTGTATTGAAAAGTACCATTGACATGAATACGTTAAAATTAATATTGCGTTAATCCCGTTGCTTTACAAACGTTTTGATCAAAAGATGTGATGGAGATGTTTTGTCCATTTATGGTTACGAATAAAGACCGAAAGTTGGAAACTATGAATGTATCAGATGGTTCTATTAATCGTAATTGGAAATAAAACAGACTATTATCCATTTAGATACGCATAATTTGTCATCTCAGTATGTACAAATACGTTTAAGTAGTCTAACTTGATATATACATGATATGTTTGTAATACATTGTCCCAATTGGTATTATTGCAGTTATGATGGATGTAAGTCTGAATACTGTATCACTGTTATGCTATTCTTACCGTAATTATTATTTTAACGTTCTTCATTCGCTACTTTTTACTGCCGTATTTTTATACGGATATAAATCTTATGGAATGATACACTGTAACAGCCAAATCTCTTTTAACCAAAAACAGTAAACGCAACTAAATGTAAGCATTTATATTTGTTCCATTTGTTGTCGTTGTGTTAGTTATATTTCCATGTAACTACAGCAAAGCCCAGCCCAGTGAAATACCGGTCGAACTTTGAAGTGCAGTTTTGCCTCTCAAAATTTAATCTGTAAAGTACTCTAAAAGCGCGATTTGAGACATGGGATACATATATTTAAATAGCGTGTTATTTGTATATCTACCACTCAAACTGGGGTATAATGAGGGGCATGCATTGTTCAATTGGCACTGAATAAGACCCGAACAGAGCTTTAACACCTCCTAGTTTTCAGATCTAGAAACTTGGTTTAAATTTGAGGCTGTTTATTTGTTCGTGCTGGATTATACACAGTGTATTGTTATGAACGCAGTGGTTAATGGTTAATTGCTTTTAATGAGTAGTTACTGCCTACTTAGCAAAGTTATGTGTGTGTGTTGGACATTAATGACAATACCGTGATTAAGTGTGTGGTTAGCTAGCTGTTAACTCGATTTAAACCGTATTTTAAGATATTTTACTGACCTTTTCAAGGCTTTTAATCGCTGTATGGTTATTATTCCTATTTATGTTTTAGATGTATGCTTAATTCGCATTTCCCCATGTGCAATTGGAATATTTCACAATATTTAGTTTGCCAAAAGTAAACCATTCAGTATTACCAAGATGAAAGGATACTTATTGTCAACCAGTCAAGATAAACATTTTCTAGAAATGTACTAAGTTTTGCGGACATTATTTCAAGAAATTGTAAGCAAATAAAATGGCTCTACAAGTAACAAGTAGAATTGATTTACAATCATTATCAATCATTATCAATTCTAATAATCATTCCATTTACATAAAAACGATGAGGTCCCACAATGCTATAGAAGGGCCAAGATCTGATGGCACAATAATATTTACTTATTCTAATTTGGCGACAGTTTCACTTTGTATAAAATGGCGAGATCATTTAGAGTATCGGTCAATAACCGCTTGTGTCGTACACATTGTTGGAAATATTAACAATTACTCAAGTATGTACTCACGTGTGCCTTTGTTGCTCAATTAGGTGAGCAGTCACTTAGTAATCTAGAGGTTACTGGTTCAAGCCTCATATACATGTTTTATCTTTACTAACAGTGATAAAATATCTTATACTTGTAGAAATTTGTTTTTCTTTATGAATCCTTTTTCTGGTAAATTATTAAGTTATATTTGATTTCCATTCATATTCTGTTCTTTGCTATCATCATCGTTTTATTTTGAACAATTAAAACAATAACATAAGTATAGCAATATTGAACAAACTCGTATAAAATATTGTTATATATCATTTACTAGCTTGCGACCCACAGGGAGATCAAAGCAATCAAGTGATATGTTACTTGTTACTTCTTGTGTTTCTAAAAACGTTAGTCGCTGCCGTCCTTTTAATTCGCGACATCGTCCGTTCTGACTCCTTAGACCTAAAAAGTCATTGTGTATTTTTTCTTAGGCATGACATCGGA
Organism: Mactromeris polynyma; assembly: GCA_032209605.1. Classification (NCBI taxonomy): domain Eukaryota; kingdom Metazoa; phylum Mollusca; class Bivalvia; order Venerida; family Mactridae; genus Mactromeris; species Mactromeris polynyma. The sequence goes on along the minus strand of JASFXZ010000007.1, from coordinate 24,308,825 downwards.
ATCACAGGCTGCTTCATAGAAGCCTCTTGTACACAAATGTCGAGAACTTTTGAAACAATGTCTCTGTCTTGCTTGGACAACATGAAACGCTTTTCAATCTTTTTTGCCAAAATAGTTTTATGTTTACACATATTTATCTAGTTTGCTGCGATAAACCCACACATATTTCGTGAAAACATGATACTTTCGCTCTTAAAAGGCATGAGTGTCAGGATTCGAACCCAACATAGTCTGCTTGGAGATTCTGATTTGATACATATGCAATTTGATATGGACTGATCCAACCAATTACGTTTTGTCAATGTTGTTGTGCCTCAGATCTTGGCCGCACTATACAATGAGAGACTACACAAGTAACATATTTAATATCAAATTAAACATTTTGTAAATAAAGCATAACCGTTCTATTGTACAGACTTTTTATAGCTTCTTATTATATCTAACCGATCAATAAGGAAGGTATCAATAGACCAAGAACAGCAAACACCAGATTGAATTATATATGAAGTAAATCATTATCTACTCAATTCTTTCAAGCTGAGTGTACGATTTTTCTATGATTTTATGTCGTACTGGCATGCCTATTATTACCAACATCAGGTTTACTAATTTTCTTATCTAAAATGTAAGCAGGTACTTCATTTTTGAAACTGATATGTTTAGTACGTATATATGTAACTGGCGTGATTTCAGAATACAAATAATTTTATAACACATATTGTTGACATAATGCCTCAATAATCATTGACAATGATAGGTTTGCCCATTACATTACTTTGTGCATGTACGTTACATTCTTTGTATATTTTGTATTACAGGACCTGAAAAGCATATTGGCTGTTATAATTTTCGTTGCAGCTGTAAGACACGGACAAACAGGTAAATCTCTATAATTTATATATAATTCAAAGTTTTAAGATACATTCTCATCGCAATTTTGATTTTATTTATAACGTAGTCAATAGTGTATACATATAATTACCTGTACATTGTTTCCGTGCCTTAATGTCTGCACTAGTAATTACATAATACATTGGGTTTCTGGTATGCGGCGTCTGAAGTGTGTGTGGTCAATTTAATGGGACAACAATCATAATACACGTCTGTAGAATTAAATCGATGTTACGTTTATAAATATTACTTATATTTAATAATCAAATACAGCGTTACTTACAACATGTGATACTGAGGGTGACTGTCAAGACACTGGTGGGGATCCAAACGCGGTGTGTTCAAAGGATACAAGTAATGGTGGCGATGTTGACGGAAACTGTATTTGTACAGAACGTTTTAAGGAAGACAATGATGCGTGTATTGCAAAAGGTTAGTGTAATGCGTGATTTTCCATTCACAAACAGGTAGAACACATTATACATCGTTTATTACTCTAAATATTACATTTTACTCTGATTAAACGTATCATATATATCCAGACATTATCGTAAAAATGCATGAGTGAGCAACCTACGTTATCGGACCTTATTAAGTCAGTACCTGTAAGTGTATCTTAATTAAACTTCATATTAAGTCCTTTCTGTAAATTGATTATTTCGGCTCATATCAATCACCATGTTCAACAGCTGAAATGTCCAAGATTGTATAATATTCACTCAACCATTTGACATATCGCCTAAAAATGGATATTTTGCCTCGAATATTCGATAAATTTGATAAAATGCACATCATCTTAGAGAACTGCATGGTTCTCAGCAGCAGGTCGTCTTCAATGTCGTGGCGAGGGTCTGATCGTATATTTGAGAACTTATAAAGTATGTACACTGTGTCCATAAGTATGTATTCTGGTCAACAGCATACATCTTTTATCGCGAAATATACGGATTTATTGTTGACCAATTTATGTAAATATTAATTTGGTAAAAACAGACGTCGGTAATATGTTAGACAAGTCATCTGTCCATATATATATGGTTGCATATAAAATGTTCATACTATATTAATGGGTACGGATGAAATCAAATTATCATAATTATTTTATATTGTGCTTGAAAACTTGACAACATTTAATTTTATGAAATGCAATTTTCTTGTTTATTTCTGTAATTGTGTAAATTTTGTCAGTGGAATTTCGCGAAAATACCAATATTATGGTTTTATTTATTGCCGGAAATACATCAACATATATAAGCAGCATTACAGATAGCCCCGCATACGTGTCTCTGTACTCCGACTTTTACACGTGTCTTCGTAACAGAGCCACGCTCAATCCTAATGGAAACACGTGGGTTTCTGTCGCAAATTTTAACGGCACTCGTCTGGCGTCTTAATTATCGACCGAACAGAAGCAAACAAAAATCGATTTTAGCGCATCTAAATGCCTCACATTCACTTCGACAAGAAGTCAGGGTTCAGATGTTTATTACTGCAAAAATTGTCGCTACGGTATCTGTCAATCAAACGTAATTCAGCCCACGGTGCGCGAGTAAACTATCTACCTTTACAAACTGGATGTTCACATTCGCGCTCCCGCCACTTTCGCCCATCGAAGTAGCAATACAAGATCGATGTTAATATTGTAACAGCTTTTGATCGGATTCTTGATAAATATCACTTTCAATATTGGCTCAAGGAGGAGTAAATAATGGTTTGGCAGGACAATATACAGCGACAGTATAGAGATGTGACTTCCGTGGCAGACGCGCGTAATAGTGTGTTTAATGAGTCAGTCATATCATGCGAATAGGCCAGACAATCTTAAATTTAATTATAAAACTAAATATTGGGAACACGTGTTCCTTTTCAAGGTACATGTCAATAGGTAATAGAAAGAAATTGAATAGTTTATCATATTAGTCGAGGGGCCGTAGCACCGATACTAATTTAGATATCCAGCTTATTTTCTCTCTTTCTGTTTTGTATCATAGTCATATCACAAAATGTGTGTGTACAGGCATGCCTTTCTCTTTACCATATGACGTATTTACATAAGCAGACATGACATGTACTTTGAATGTTAAATTTAAACCCCAGAAATGTTACTAATCAAATAGACGTAGCATACACCGTGATAGTGAACCCCTGGTTGTTGAACAATGATCATGTTTTGTTATGATATGTCACTTTGTGCGATAACATATACTGTGGGTATCTAATTATTGCACTGTTAGCTAATGTCATATGCCCTTTGACAAATAAGTCCCTCCCATTAAGATAAAAATGAATCTAGCTCCACCTCTCACAATGTAACGCTGCTTGCAATTAAACAAATATTATACGCATACAAAGCATAAACCCATTTTTGCAGATAAAGGCAGGTTGAATGTGCGACAATTTCTTCGCACAAGGCTTAAGATAACTTTGATAAGATGAGAGTGCATGCAGTCTCGTTTCAATCAAATTACTAATCCACTAATACGTAGGGTTGTGTATACTAAATTGTGAGAAAGAAGTCCGTTTGATACACACTTGTATATTTAGTTATACTAATGAATAATTTAGAGTTGATTATTTAACTGTATTCAGAAAAAACTATTTAAATCGAGAGAAGGCATTACAAATAACGGCACCAGCTATTATAACACAAATTGTAGCCATGTTCAAATGCTGACTTCATAATCCGGCTATTGTGCAGTTTAATAAGACAATTCAAATAATGCAAAATGTACATCCAGCGTCTAAATTTAGTTGGTAACAAGCCGACGTCACCGGCAGCTTTATCAATCGAATCATATTGACTTCAGTTTATCGTTTTAAGATATTACTCCTAAGTATTTATATTCTGATACGGTTTCAAGCACATTATTACCGATCGGATGTGAAGTTGAAACTATGATCGAGAACGGCGGCCCTTGCACAAATGCATACAATTGGATTTCGATGTACACGCGTCTTTTTACTCTACGGATGCATAACATGTAACAGTTACTGTCTGTCATTATTATACGCCCGTTCATAGAACAAGACGTATTATAGTTAACACTGTAGCGTACGGGCGGTCGGGCTAGTGGCGTCCAGTAAGTTGTCCGATCAATAACTTTAGAAGCATTTGTCCAATCTTCACCAAATTATGTCAGAATGTGTATGGGCATAACATTTCGGACAAGTTGATTAATAGCCATATCGCTAGAGTCACTCAGGCGTTATCGCCTTTTTATTATAGAAATTGCCTAAAATTTGTTTTGTTTTAAGTCTTAGCTCTGACTTGGGACGGGCGTATTTCTTGACAGTTTGCCACTCTTGTTACATTTGGCATTTTTTTTAAATTGAAACTCTAAATAGTAGGAGATAAATTGTGCAACAAGAACTCGTATCCTCATAATGGATATTATTAATCTTCCCGTCCCTGCAAGTTTACGTATTATCGAAGTCACCGACTGCGAATGTACAGTGACTTGTAAGTACTTTCTATGTATGGTTGTGATTTAAAAGAAATTCAAGGTACTGGATACGTAATGGATTTCTTTCCAAGGGACAATGTTACTCTGCATTGCAGTACAAATAATATTCCAACAATGTGTATAATTATGTTCAAGCTGTGTTCTTAACAGACAAATAGACCGATAAATTGGGGGAAAACATACAGTATGTATATACAATGTACATGTCATAGGTAGTGTTCTTGCCCAGTGCATTTTAGCGAGCATTTGTAGAAATAAGCAAAGTAGGACCTTAAGGTAGAATGATCATAATGGACTAGTCACACTTTATGCAAATATTTATTTCAGGTTTGGGTGATACCTGTAGTGCAGCTACTGATTGTGATACAAATGTAGACCATTCAGAGTGTAAGGTGGACACGTGCGCATGTTCAGATGGTTACACACAAGTCGACGATGCTTGCGTGCAAAGTAACGTTTGTATTTTCAATGGATATTATAGCGGTGTTTTAAATGTATCATGCTCGACACACACGTTGCATTAATATACAAAATAACTGAAGGCCAGGGGCAATATAACAGAAAGTCTTAAGTAAATTCTTATCCTTACACTTATATTTTCCTTAACTGGTTTAATTAACATACATACTATTATATGGTCAAATCAAGAATGATACATGAATAGTAATAATATGTTGTCGTCATTATCATTAAAAAGCCAAACAGTTTTAATGCGGTTTTGGTATAACATTCATGAGAAGTTCTGATCTTAAGTGAATTTAAGAATCAGATGGCGCGTTGTCCGTCGTGCATGCGTGCTTCTGTAAACAATTGCTTTTGAACACAATAAAGTCGTAGTATTATACAGTAGTTAGATATCCATGAGAGCTCGGTGCCTTTCGAAAACCAGCCAGTTGCATGAATTGATTTTGGACCTTGAATTTGTCCAAATTGCTATAATTGAGCTGTGAACACAATATCACTTTCGTTTATTATCCGGTGTTGACCTAACTTCTACAGTCATTCGATAGCCATGAGTCGCTTATTTTGGAAAGCAGTCAGATCCGCCCATGCATAACGGGGTCATGGCCACACATGAGCTTGTGAATAGAGCTTCCGTTTTTAATTTGGTCTTCACCGAACTTTGACAGTAGTTAGATATCAATGAGACCTTGGTTCCTTTTGAAAACACACAGTCCCACCTAAGCATAATTATAAATTTGGCCAGCCAGTAGAGCAGAGGCCCTCATAGTCCTCTTGTTGTGTTTTAAAGTTGTTATTTTGCGATGGATATTACTCTAGCACTGGTTTAAATGTAACGGGAGTATATCCGCTTCATCACTTGCCCGACAAACACGTTGCAGTAGTACACAAAATAAGATTAATCACATATTATTAAATACTTCGTATCAATTTGCGGACTATTAAATATTCCTTTCAACTGCTATAGCTCAACAACGATAATGGCATGCATTAAGTTGGTATAATGACCCATTAGGGCTTGATACTACCTCTTTGGTTATATTTAGAGAATGTATTGAGATAATAAATGAAGTGATAATGTCATCGTTATCAATCCGTTACACTGAAGACCAGGGGTGCATTTCATCAAATGTCCTAGGTGCGCTTTTCACTCCTCCTAAATACACTTTTTGCACCTAAGCCAATTAAAGCATGTTTTGTTACATGAATTTAAAAAACAAGGTTCAACCAAATTTTAGTTTAATCTTAAAGAATATGAAATATTAAGGGTATTTACACTTCAAAATATTTGAAACATATTAAGCAAACATGACTTATTACTTCCAGAAAGTTTCGCTCCTATCTTTTCATACTTAGGATTTTTTATGAAACGCAGCCCTGTTCTCCTTTAAAATAAGTGCGAGTGGTATTTACATTGTAAATGTATTTAAATGACATTGACGCATATTTAGTTTGACGGCGATAAGACCGACGACAATCCATTTATGATTCTGAAAATTGATATGTCTCTGAATGCAATTCCACCAGAGTTTGTAACAGTGCTAATGCATTAATTATGCTAACTGATCCATTAACAATTATTATAAATGTTAAATGTTAAATAAACACGTTAATGTCGCTGTATGTGTAATTTAAGCTGTAAGTAACACCGACTGCCCACAGGGTGACGAATGTCCCGAGAACGCCATGTGCGAAGATCCAAAATGCAAATGTGATGTTGGATACACCGAGCATGCCGCATACAATAGCACAGCTATTCCAAAAGCACAAGGATGCATGTAAAATACATAATATATGTAGATAATGCCTAGGTAAAAGTGAAATAAGACAATTAAACAGATCTGATGTGAATTGAAACGTATGAATAACAATTGCATAGTATTTTGAACGCAATTTGGATACATTTCTTTACTTATTTATACGTATAGTGTAAGTTTTACATTGTAGTTTATGGAACGGCTTGTTCAGGAACTGGGAGTTGTGATGGCCTCGCAAATTCAGCTTGTGCTGAAAGCAAATGTGCATGTGCCCAAGGCTTTGTAGAAAGCAATAACATTTGCACTCTAAGTAAGTAAGATGTAGTGACAGCAGATTTATCCACTGTTATCACGCTTCTACATCATTTCTTCATATATATACTTTATATACTTATATACACATGCGAATCTATTATCTATTATACTCCTAATACAATACGTTCGTGAATCACGTGAACATTGCAGCAAAATATGTATATCGACCAAACTAAAGGAGTGCAACATGTAAAAATGATATATTTATTTTTAAAATACATTTTGTTCATTTTTTGATATCAACTTTATGATTACATCAAATGTGTATAGGGCACCTACAATTTTCATTAAATGATTCAAATCACTGTTAAATTATTCACATTGTTACGAAATACGGAATGTAAAATGTGCGTAGGATTCCAGTGCACGTATATTGCACGTATGTAAAATAAAGGAAAGACAAAGAAAATTATATAAAATTCACGTAAATGATGAAATGAACATAAACTTCATGGACAATTCAAACAACACGGAACTGATTAATCAGAATTCATATATAACGTCGGTATAATGAATGATACGAGCGATGCCAATGAGAAGTCATTCTATCTGTTTGGCTAGAGTATGTGATTTTTACGAGAATAAATATTACTCATGCAATATTACTTAGAGGATAATACACGGTTGAGCGGGACCGGCCCGTGATAATCGCTCAGTCGTACATTAACGTCTTTAATACGCACCTTACTATACTCCAGTGCGTTCATTACCACACACCGTTCAGATAAAGTTTTTTTAAAATTTAACATATTTACTATTTTTCATTTTTTCTCGATTGCGAACAAGTTCTTACAACTTAGAGTAATCTGTCTCGGGACTCTCACTGCAGATGCAATCATCCAAAAAGAGAACGAGAGAGGGGTCGAACACAGGACCATCCTTAGGTGAACGTTCTAGCACTGTGCTACGGTGGGTAGTGCAAATGGACTGATTATAAACAAGTCATGCCGTCTCATATAGCCGTTGATGTCGCGCGCGTCAATTACTGATAATCGGTAATCACGTTAGAGCCGATTACATAATTATAATGCCGCGTCAAGTGCTTTTACAGCGTCACTAATTATAGTACGATCTGTATCATTAGATGGTTGTCGATTTCTAATTACAAAAGTGTACGCACTACATGCGGTATCCTCCGCTAAAGTGTTTTAAAGGTTATAAAACAGCGAAATTCTACATCAGTTTAAATGCATATGTATCCTTTTCACTTGCACTAATTATGATTCGATAACAGGATACCAGATATCTTTTCCTATCCCAGGTAACATGAATTTTATCTCGCGGCAAATGACCACGTAAATAGCTTGACTATCATACTTTTCATATTTTCTGTATAATGCATACATTAATATGTTCATTTCTCAAAACCGACACTTTTTATCCGTTATTATACAAAGTCGGCCTGACTCGCATGCATGGGCTTACTGTAACTCGTGGTAAACATCACAGTTAACAAATTGCCGACTGTCTAAACCATTTGAAGAACATCGGGTTTATAAATTCGTCTGTTTTTTCCTTCGTATGCAGTCCACTCTTTTGTTGTCTTCGTGTCCCCGCTGCAATGCGTTCAGTTCACAACCCATGTTCATTGTTTGTTGTTTATTTCGTAACCTTTGGAAAGGCAATTTGTGAAATTTACAATCAAATTTACTATGTGCTTTGTCTCATTTTTTCTGAAAACCAAATGTCGTATATATTCCCGTGTGTGTCATTGTACCCTCACGACATTATACTAGTGTTCCGTGACTCAATGCTTGTGGAGAGTAAATACAATTTTGTTAGTTTTGAAACAGACTGATGGGTTCAGTTAATGGAGACTATGCCAATGTCATTGTAGGAGAAACGCCTTACTAGTTACACTTACACTTAACAAACCACCTCTCCTCGAAATAAAAGCAGACGGTATTTAAACGTATTTAATTGACATAAATGTATTTGTTTCTAGATTTCCATCGGCAATATTATTGTAAGTTTGAACACTGATATATCTCTAAATACAACTCCACATAATGGAACATGTTAATGAATATAATTATACTAATTCGCCTGTTCACAATAGAAACTACATTGGAAGTTAAATAAACACTTTGATAACGCTGTATTTGTAATTTAAGCTGTAAGCAACACCGAATGCACTGAAAGTGGAACCGACTGTCCCGTTAACGCCATGTGTGAAGGTACAAAATGCAAATGTGATGTTGGATTCACCGAGAATGCCGATAAGTGCGTAGAAGGTAAGAGACTGTTTGATGTTCAAAGAAACAATGAATATTGAATTTGAGCAGGAATGCCGCATACAATCTGCACAGCTATTCCAAAAGCACAAGGATGCATGTAAAATACATAACATATGTAGATAGTGCCTAGGTAAAAGGGACATCAGACGTAGGACATAATATGAGTTTGAATGCTAAATAATTGATTAGATATGATGTGAATTGAAACGTATGAATAACAATTGTATTGTATTTTGAATTTTGTTCAATTTTACTTTTTAGAATCAGGTGCATCATCGACGAAGGCTACTACAGGCATCGTGTTTGGATCGATGTGGATCCTTTGGAATATAATATCTTTTATGTAGAACTCTTAACGTTTCTGAGCAAGACGCAATTTGGATACATTTTTTTATATCTTTCTTTCTATTTTTCTCTTCCGGATAAAGACACAGTCATGTATCAATTATTCAACAAGCTTATATACTTGATTGTTAACGTATGTTTTAAAGCGATTAGTTAAACATGGTCAAGGACAAATAGGTTAACAATGATTGTTAGCGCATATGTGCTAAACTGGACTTATATGTGAGGATTATAAAACTTTTGAATCAATCTTAACGGACTTTCTTTCGTTACATTTGTCTTTCATTAAGCAGAATCATTAAACTCAGAAGCATCGTTTTGTTTCCAAATGGACAAGTCATTTTATCGCGTGATTAAGTTTTTCGTTATACAGTTGGTGTTGTATAATTGCTTTTCAACATCAGCTTGTGTATTCTGCACTTATTAGTGACATAGCGTCGTTTAAATATTTAACCAATACTTGTAGAGTAAAAACGTGAAACATGGTGAGTAAACAGTTTTGAGCAATGTCCTATATGATCGCAATATGGTGAGAATATTGCTTATTTCGGACAAAATATATTGATTCACGAACTTTTCAACTTCCCTTTACATTACCTTCGAGAAAATTGGCATTGCATGCGAGGCCCTTAAGTTTCTAAAATTCAAACAGATACGTTGAATTCCGTACACCATTTGCGATAAAGGCATTGATCCTGTTAAAAACCGATGAACGTGATGGCATGAACTGCTCAGTTGGAAACAGTAAATTTGGACAATTGCATTGATAAGATAATATTGCCTCTGAATATTATTAGATAATTCAATATAATCTTGAGTGTTTGAAACATTTGCCATAAGTGCAGTTATTTTGCCACTTGATTTTTTACCAGTGGAGATTTTACAAGCCATTCAGACGTTTAAATAACGAGTTTTCGATTCATTCATGACTGAATAATGAAGTACATGTTTGTGTATACCAAATTTGTAGCGTATATAATATTATTTATGGAAACACCGAAATGTTGTTGTATCAATGCCCATAATACAATTAAACAGTTGCTATGTTTTGTTTCTGTTCTTTGTTTGTTCCTGAATGTTTCATATTTTGATTGTCGAAAAACAGCATTGTTCTAATGTACAATCGTGAAGTGCTCCAATAAGTATTTCATATGGTAATATCAATCATTTATGACTGTACTACATGTAATTGCATTATGAAATATAAGCCATAAAATTATATATGTTGGCTCATTTTATTATCAAGAATGGTATGACAAGAATTTAGTCGGCAGGCATGAACTTCCCTCCCCTAAACGTGTTGTTTATGAAATAAGCTGTACATGTATTTAATACAATGCACTTGACAATACACCGAATATAATCGAATCAGTAATACAGAAATAAATGACTGGAGCTGTGTTGACACCTGATCTTAACTACGAGTGGAAAACGTAAACGTGCTGGTTAGTTGGTGTGTGTATCGAAATAACGATATATTAATTACAATACATCCAAAAGAATGACATTCACAGTTAGTTGTTATATGAATATTACCAGTGCAAATATAATATAACTCCATCCATTGCAATATAAACAGAACAAGATCCTGTTAGAGCTTTCCTGGTATAGTTCGCCGGCGTTAAATTGACCATTGTTTACAAGCAATCGGACAATGTAAACATACCTGGATAGGTAAATCAGCTTATCACAAGATTAACTGTCTAATTGATATGCTCGTATTGTATGCGTTTATGACTATAATCGCTGTAGCCTAGTGGTGAGTACCGCGGTTATTTGATGCGCAAGGTTGGAGTCTCACCACGGGTATGTTTTTTGAAATCGTAGAATATAATTTTTTGCAGAAATAAAATCAATTTGTCCATGTATCTCGTGTTCGTGGATCATATACATGATCAATATACATGAAAATATCACACCACTTGAATGTGTTATACTGTGCCTGAATACGTATGCATTTTATATATGCAAATAATGAATAGTTCAGCATTGTCAGTAGTGGATAATGTGTTAAAAGATTCAAATTACATAGTTGATACTTTGTACTTACTTATTTTAAAATGATTTAGTTAAGCAATTGCTATCAGTTTAAACTGAAATCGTCGTGTATGAAATGATCTTATGAAAGTGTCATTGCGATTGTCTCGGTACCACGCAGAACTAAATGCGATTGAACGTATTTGGGCTCTGCAGCCAATATGAGTTTTAAGATGTAGGATGTTCTGATGCCTACTGAAGATGCGATTTCAGACATGTCTGTCCATATCTGGGAGAAATGCTGCAAGCACGTTGAGGATGTGGAAAACCGCTTTCGTCATAATGACATACCCATCGACAGAAGGGTCGAATGTTTCATTATAGATGTGAGTGATGAGGAGGCCACCTCAACCGCCGACGAATCAACTGATTACTCAGACACGGACACTGCATTTGAAATGTGAAACTATTTGATATATTGAATGAAACATTATGTTTCGTACACTTTATTTGTATGACATATACATTTTTTGTTAATTGTATCATATTGAAATGCAACAAATAGAGAAACTCCAAAGAATAGTACAATAAAGAGAGAGAAAATGAAAAACAGAAATTAAAGTATGACAAATTACATTAAAACTTTATTATTCAATTTAATTAAATTGTATAAAATCATTTAAGACAATCATATGTGACAGTTTTAAAGAAACCCTACCAATAATAAATACTGAGCTCAACACACACAATGTTAGGCCTGATTTGAACTGTACATCGAAAACATCGAACTCCATGTATCATTGAAAAAGAAACCCATAAAGAGAGGCATATCAACAGTCACTTATCATCTGTGAAATTTGGAAAGAATTCCATCGTTTATATATAGAGTTTGAAGTCTCACAAAATAAACGACCATAAATTCCACAATAGAATAGCATCGTTAATTCCTTCCATCCTAGTGATGTTCAAATCAATATTGATCATCCGTGAAAGTTCGATAAACGTCCACTCAGTAGTAACGGATGGGTTCGAAACGCAAAACTTGTAAAACTGAAGTACAATACATGTACTTGAGGAATTATTAAACACCAAGTTCGAAATTTCAAATAATTGTAGAAATTTATCGTAAAATACCTTAAAAACCTACTGTTTCGCGATTGTATTTTAATTAATCATCTTAATTGGTATAATTAAAGTTCAGAAGCGTTCATTCCATCTAGATATATAAATGTACGATAACTATCTGAATACTTTTGACGTTTGATAGCAATGTCACAATGTATGGACTGAATTACAATTGTATTGGAAATTAACAGCCACTCAATGTTGTGTGTGTTTGCCTTCATCCGTCATCTGCCAACATTGTTAACATAAATTTCAACCTTATTATGTGGAATTGATACATTCGTGTAAAAATCGCTGTGGGAGTGAGTTCCATGTTTCAGAAGGTCGACTACCAGTTGTTGCAAATTATGTTATTGCTGTTGCAGTGCTCTGAAACGCTACCCTAACTCATCCCTGACGAGTTCGATTGTTATTAGCTCCGAACTGCACGGTGGTCATTTTATCGTACGATGGAAAATAAGCCGAAGATGACTTAGATTCGGACCAGATCGAGCAATAGTTTCTGCAGTTACTGTTTGTAAACACCTTGTGCTACTAATACACTAATTGACTGCATACTTTAAGACCTTTCACGACTATATATTGAACGTCTTAAATAGCTTTTGGAACAAAGCGGAATGATAATAGTTTCTATGACGCCTCCGACATATGTTGCAATAGCTATGACAATACAGTAACATCTTCCATTGCATGATCTGCACTTCAGGAAAATGCAGACGGTTCCAAGCGTTTAGAACTTTTTGCCAGGATAGTTTTGAAAATAGCTAATGAGTCAACACAACCAGCTACGCACTTGAAAATATGTCAATAAGTCGAACATTTGTTAAGGCTGCCACAACGACAGGAAGGTTTTCCATTATAAAATGATTTCAGTCAAGTACAGAAAAAGTTAAGACCATTGAATATAGACACTGCTTCCACTACATTGCCGTTATTATTAGTTATAATGTCACAAGCAATACATGTATTATTCCGGATACTTTTTGTGCCGACAGTGATGTGCTCAGTTGAAATCACAAGTTTGATGAAAAGTTTCCGAGGGGTCAACGGTCTGGGTTATTCGTGGCATATGTCCTCCACGAACCGACATTACGAACTTTTCCTCTATTCAAAACATACATAATATCAAATACACAATATCACATATGCAGTCTGACAAACGATCTGAATAACACATTAAATATGCTGTTATTGCCATACATATACCACAGTTTCCATCCAATTTTGAGCAGGTACATTTTAGAAGTAGCTCAGAAACAGCGATGTCTTATACATTTCTTCAACCATTATTACAATGATATAATTTTACAAATCGTTTCTACTTGTACCTAATATAACGTATTCAATCAGACCTATTTTCCATGTCATTTTCTTCAATAACATCGGACTAACGTCTAATCGTGTTGTTTTCTTTCTGTTTTTAAAGTTTGTTTGACATGACTATATTTAATAGATATATAGCAATAGAAGTCTTATAGTTTCAACATTTAGAAACAACAACAACAAGATCATTGAAACAAATGAAACAGTATACTGGGCATTAAAACATAACTATGATATATACTAATTTATTTAAAATAAGAGGACAAAAACAATGTGATATCCTTTATTTCAATTTATTTGTCAACCAAATAGTTCCAGAAGTGAAACATACCCGTTGTTGTGGCGCAACCGGAGCATCCTTCGGATTCTGATTGAACATTCGATGTTTGGACTGAATGTACTTTTTGAGTTGTCGTAATATCAAGTTTTTAAGGGAAAGTCGTACGAACAATTCAATGCATCCCCGTACAGACACCCAAGAACACAACTGTCTTTAAAACATGAGCTACTGAGGATGTGCAAAGGAAAAAGGATAAACATTAATTGAAAATTTAGGGGGGGACAACAAGGGGCTTATTAAATGGATGGGATACGTCATGGAACAAGAGAGATTACGAAAGTCAGCAATAATATGCCGAAAGAGAAACAGAGCATGATAATTAAATAATATAATGCTCAGGTTTTTTTTCATTTGTTTACCTAAACGAACATGAAAAATATACTTTATCTAGTTATCTTTTCAATAAATATGCACTATCACAGAGTACATTAATTTTATAATGCATGTCTCTGTATTTGTCGAGAAAAGATATTTGTATTAACATAAAATTTAAAAAAAAGTTTTGTTAAAAATTTGTTAACAAACATTTGCTTTTTTACTAGTTTTGTCTGTCAGTTATAAGACAAAACAAGTTTTTTATAAACGGTTACACATTACAATAATAACAGTTGCTTTAAAATAATGCCATTTGTTTCCTTTTCCGACATTTCTGCCCGACGACTTAAAACCTCATATTAACGCTTACACGTATTAATAGAGATCATCTAGATGACCCGAGGGAGACTACTCTATTCGTTTCAAACAAGGACAACACATACACAGTCTCCCTTTACAAAACAGACTGAATGTCACTCTCGAGCCCTTGTCGGTCACGTTTTATACAAAGTGTAGCCGAAAGGTTTTCCACCGACTTAGTTCGCTCCTTTCACAACAGGAGGGTGAAAATTTCGTGGAGTGCATATTCAGTGTAATTTTATTATAACAATTTATTGCAGATAAAGATGAGTGGAAATAATCTATTGAATTCTCTTGTAGTTTTGTGCATCGTGCGCTTAGAGGCGGGAATACTAATTAAACATTATTACATACTGATCTTAGTGATGTATACGTCCGCGCGCTATTTATCAAACTATGAGTACCTTAACATTCATATAGACTTGAAAGCCGTTTCTTTCTGCAATAAAACATTTCATACATGAATAAGATGCATTCATAGTCCTCGTGGTGATTGCGACTGGTAAAGCTAGTATAGTACAATTAAAACAACACACATCTTGTTGTCAACAAAGTGATTCACCTTCTTCGAAATTCAGCAGCTCTCTAAAGCAGTGAATTCAATTTGTGTACGTTTATCAACGCTTCTTTACAACTATCGGAAGTATCAAATGTATCGACAGATGTTTGCGCAGTCCACAAGAAGTTCAAGAAAGATGACAAAAAATGACCAAATGAATATCGTTCCATCTAATATTAAATACAATCGAGAACGTTCAGAACGCCTTATTTTCAAACATGTGTTCAGCCGTCTTCAGGATACTAGCTTTCTCACTCAACATGTTTTGACGATCCACTATGTAAAGGTCTAGATAATTACAAAAAGTGAAGTTGTTTTCTATTGGTGAGGCAATTTACACAGATTGGCATACATCTCCTTTGTACAGTGAAGCACGCTGAAATAACAATTCTCTTCTTTGGTTTGAACATTCTAATATTTAGAAAACTCGAATAACGATGTACGAGCTGGCTCGCTATTGATCTCCAGATATGTATTCGCCGCGGTCAAATCCGAATGTTGATGTCAATGCTAGCTCTGTGTTTGCTACTAGGTCTGTATTCTAGTATATAGAAAACTTGAATAACGATGTACGAGCTGGCTCGCTATTCATCTCCAGATATGTATTCGCCGAGGTCAAGTTCGAATGTTGATGTCAGTGCTAGCTCTGTGTTTGCTACTAGGTCTATATTCTAGTATATAGACAACTTGAATAACGATGTACGAGCTGGCTCGCTATTCATCTCCAGATATGTATTCGCCGCGGTCAAATCCGAATGTTGATGTCAGTGCTAGTTCTGTATTCGCTACTATGTATGTATTCTAATATTTAGAAAACTTGAATAACGATGTACGAGCTGGCTCGCTTTATATCTCCAGATATGTTTTCGCCGCGGTCAAATTCAAATGTTGGTGCCAGTGCTAGCTCTGGATTCGCTTCTAGGTATGTATTCAAATATTTAGAAAACTCGAATAACGATGTACGAGCTGGCTCGCTATTCGATTTTAGATATGTATTCGCCACGGAAATGTTCGAATGTTGATGTCGGTGCTAGATGTTGGTTCGATACAAGGTTTGTATTCAAATATGTAGAACACTCGAATAACGATGTGCGAGCTGACTCATTATTCATTTCCAGATATGTATTCGCCACGGACATGTTTCAGAGTTGTCAGTGCTAGCTCTGGGTTCGATTTAAAATATGTATTCAAAATATAAGACCAATAACGGTGTCAGTGCTGGCTCTGCATTCAATCTGGGTCGGTATTCAATGTTGATGTACGATGTACGATTGCCGCGACAACTTCACTCAACTACATGTATGTTTTATATTTAGATATACCTTTTACTGGCCATTTTCAAAGGGAATCTATCGAGATTCTTAAACAGCAGTTTATACGAATGTTACCTGAATAAAAAACGATACTACACATTTGTTACTTTATCTTTAATTGTATTGTCAAACAAACTAGCATTTAAGAATATCTTTATACAAATAATTGATAATTAACATGAAAAAAAGAGAAACATATAAACATGCACCATACAAATAATGTAAAACTGACTTAATGATATATCAGTATGGAGGCATCTGTTCCTGGACTTCTCACCATAATGTCACCTATAGAGGCAATCTAGACAGTTTTGCGCAGTCTATGTTTTACTGATTGCATATGGAGCTGACGTTCTGCTCTTGCTGCTGATGGCTCAGAAATATTATTTCTCAAAGCTAGCTCTAGCAATGGCAGGTACGATAATTGTGCTGACGCTGCTATTCGTGCTACTACTGGTGCTGCTTAACATAACATTCATAACCTATTAACTCACTTGGTTCAATTTAATGAATTTCCAAGATTGAGAACATGGCTTGCAATTAATTGTTTAATTTTTTACAGCGTGACATTATCAGTCGGAACAAAGGGATTGAATAGAATAGGACCAACATGACTTGCCCATGTAGCTTGCATAAAAATGTTTTGTTCATTCAAATAATTACGTATTTGAAAGCTAAGTAGAATTACTGTTTTACATAATAAATTCTAAATATTTTAATAAATATACAGTCAATGTGTGACAAACTATCAGATTTTATAAATAACGGTTCATTTCTGCTTACATGCTCAAAGTTTCGGAATTATTTATAATAATTAGGAGAATATATTTCAAGCACCAATTGGCGAGATACGCTCACTTAACTCAAATATATAAACTGTTGTCATGATCACGTGTCTGCATTACAGTACAAAAGAGGAAAACAACATAAAACAGATGCGATAGGAATACCGGAAATCTCCGGACATTTACGGATATCTGGACCAGATGCTGTGATTTTATGTTCACTTACCTACCTAAATAACAAAATTCATTTGATAAAAAATGCATATTAAACGTAAACGAAAGTAAGATCTGCTGTATATTCCTGTACAAAATGGCATGTATTCACAAAGCTAGTGAAAAAAATCCATAAAAATGTATAAAATCATCTGCATAATTTCTGTGCAATATTACAAGACTCATGAATAAAACAACAATAACAACAACAACAATAAAATTATTGCAGAGTATCACATCAGACAAATACATATACAATTTTCTTATCACAGTTTTAGTAGCGTCAAACTTTGTACAATATTGCAATACTATAAAAAAACATTACGCAAAGTAACTGTAAAACTTCCCTTTATTCGTACCCCAGCGAATATAGTATATACATGAACTTGAGAAACCTCATATCATTCAGAAAAATGCTAAAGATAGTAGACTGTCATCTACGGTGGCGTAGATGTGACATTGGAACATTTTTTATCACGTGGCGACGACTTATTTACTCGTTCTTATAACAAAGTTATCACGAACGCCTCTCAAAGATAGAGAGTAATATAAAGCTTACTAATTACTGAGTAAGCATTGTACATAATCCACTTCCAATTCTCAAATCTTCACCATCTAAGTCTACAGAACAAATATTGAGTTCCTAGTACCAAATGTAGATTAACTGGTTTCCCCCTTTCCAGTTTCTTCGTTCAATAGATTGGATGTTCGTCCATGTGAGACTCGCCCAGTTAGTTCTGTCGGTAGAACGATAGACTGTTTATCAAGATGTCGTGGGTTCGATCCCCGGACGAGGCGAATGTACTACGGTGAGTGACGATTTGGTAGAATATATTGCATACAAAGTCATTTGTCCTCCACCTCTGATCTCTGATTTATATGGAGAAGTTGTCAGTTGCTTGCAGAGGAGCAAGCCATGACTGGGTTGGTAACCTATGAGCACTGGTTAAGTCAACTGACCATTGTATACAACTGACAAACTTTCGAAAAACGACGTAAAAACCGTAGAAACACACGATAATCAAACAATCGTCCATCAGACTCACTATAAACATGAATGCAGCGTGCTTCTTGATGGACTGACCGGGCATTCCATCTTGTTTTGTTAGTGTTTTATGCATTTTACAATTGAACTATTTAATTTACTTCTGTCAGTTGACTTAATCAGTTTTTTCTGAGTTACTAGCTAGTATTAACGTGTTCTTCTACCATTAACTGACAACTGTCTCATTACAAAAATGACCTAAAATATTAAGTCACATTACTACGGGGAAAACATAGCTCCTTCGAGATTGCTCAATTACTTTTTTAGAATTTGGGTTAGAGTTCTTTCATAAAGTATGAATTTAATCTTGTGTATAAAATGATTAAATATGTTTATTAAGTTACGTATTAGTTATAGTTCATTAATGCCGTTTTATGTTGAATTCATCCAGGCTTCAAAAACCATCTAACATAACAATAAGTATAGATAAAACACTTGTTGCAAGACGAATGAATACCAATTAAGCGTTACCAAAACCCCCTAAATTGACATAGGAATATAATATCAAAATATAACATTAAACTTTTAAAAATACACAAAAGCTGGGTTTGATTTTCAATTTCTAAATTTTAAAAGTCACAGTGGTATATTGGGCAAAGTATATAATTATTATTAGAGAGGCATGGTGAAAGAGCGCTTCTTAAAGCAATGGAGATCCTAGGTTTATCCTTTAAAACTGTAAGTTCGATTGAAGTGAACATCTTAAAACTGATGTAAAATATCATACAAATGTATTAAATTGTTGGGTTTTTCCACAAATATTTCATTATACAATAAGTCATACTATTATGTTCCTTATACCTGTTTACACAGAGAAAATAGCATGTTATCCCAGCTATATGCATTGTGGGTACACAATATAGCTGCTGTTTTAAAACATGCACATGCAACAAATACTGTGATAAAGGACAGTCAACTATTGCATAACATAATATTACACGAACAACAACAAAAAAAACTTAAAAAATAAAAAAAACGACAGAAATAATTGAGCATGAAAATATGCTTAACTATATAGTATCAGTTTTGTGCACACTCCCGTTGGCTATTTCTGTTTCTATATACACTTTATCCTTTGTACACGCATTACTCATGCCTGATTCTACTTTAGTCTCATCAACATTCCTCTCTTTTGTACACACGTCAGATGTTTGCTTCTCTTCGTTGTTATTCTTTGTCAATCCATTTGTTTTCTCTATAGAATTAGTGCTGTCAGTACATTTATCAGTCTTTACTTCGGACAAATGTTCTAAATTTTTGTTTTCAAGAGTTTGTAAAGGTTGTGCAATACCAGAAGGACCATAAGACGTGTACGGTGTAGTTAGTACTCTTCCACTGGGTGAAGCAAACGGGATAGTATCCACAGGATCAGACAACTTTTCACAAGAATTACCTACTTCTGTTTCTAATATACTATCATTGACATTAGTCTCGTAAACACCAGTTGCCTCCATGTCTTCGTTGTTGTTCTCAGTCCGTCCATTTATTTTCTCATCAGATCCATCTGTTTTAATGCATTTATCGGTCTTTACTTCGGACAGACTTTCTAAATTCTTGTTTTCCAGAGTTTGTATAGTTTTAGCATTATTACAAGAACCATAAGGCTTGTACGGTTTTGTTAGTACTTTTCCAGACGGTGAAGTAAATGCGATAGTATCTACAAGGTCAGACAAATTAACAGATCTATTGCCTTTACTAATCATAGATTCAGAATGCCTCCTTTTTGCATCCTCTTTGATTTTCGCCATCTTCAACAGTTCATCATCAGCACTTTCTGAACTATTCCTGCTCAAAGTCTTAAGTCCCGTACAGACACGTTCACTACCTACCGAGCCTGATATAGATATTCGACTAAAGACATCTCCAGATTCTGAAGTTGCACGAGATGAGACATTTGAACCCTCGTTTTCCGATTCCTCTTCATGCATAGTACACAAGTCTTCAGAGGTACGCTTCTTCTTTCGCTGAATTTCCCCGTTTGATACATGAGAACCAAAGGAATCAGTAGAAGCCCACGGACTACGCTTAGATTGGAGTGTTTTCGATATGTGATGTTTTATTGAGTTAGAAACTGAAGAAAATGACATTTTAGGTTTCGACTTTGACGGTAATTTCACTCCATGAAAATCCAAAACTGGCATAGAACATCTAGGAGCTCTGTTGTGACCATGAAACAAGGAGTCGTCGAGTTTGAATTTAAACTTCTTCTTTTGAGGCGTGGCTAGAATATCAAAAGAAGTTTAAGAATGGCATGACGGATTTATTCAAGGAAATGTATACAGCCATATGGGTAAAAAGAATCATGTTGTTCTAACCAAATCACTCTCTTAAAGATAAGGTAGGTCATTTAGCGAACATGTTTAATCTGATTTAAATGGGATCTGAGCAGAATATACTTGTAGGCACATTTACATTGAAGTGCATAGTATAAACGTTCATCATGTATGAAGCATCTACAAGCTTACATTTAGTTGTGCGTACTAGGTTTGCTCAGGTTGAGTTATAACGCTCATCACTGTATTTGCTAAAATGTAATGAATTAGTCTTGAAGGAAGAATAAAGTCGGTCCAGGGAACGCCACATATACAAGACCATGCCTCCCCACACAGACCCTAGGAAAACAAGTTCAAAATGTGTACAGGCAAACATTTATCGGGATATTGAGATAATGAATTAAACGGCTAATTTTCAAAATCAATTAGGGAGAGTATATTAAGGAGAGAATAAAAAGGGGGACGAACCCATAAAAGGACAAGCCGATAAAAACGTTGACCACAGACCAAAGAAAGGGGAATGAACACGAACAGATGTAATCTCAACTGTAAGAGAATAAGTTACCGTTGAAATCTCACATACTTACGCGGAACGGAATCTTCATTTTTCAAATATGTATCAATCTTCCATTCTTCAATGCCTTCCATGATGCATAGACGTTTAAGTGCTGTTGCCTGGGACTGAAAGTAATGTAATTGTACACGATAAATATAACTGCTGGCGTACAAATACCATTCAACATACATCATATTCTGTCTTGTCTAACCGTTGATTCAACTATCATTTCATCTCAAATTGTGTTCTCATTGAGTGTTAACAAATGTCTTCATCTTGGATTAGAAATAAAAACACGAGTGTCCACTAACTTACCAGTTCCGTGTTTTCTTTCGGCAAAATGCTGAACTTTGTCCTTGAAATACGAGTTTGATATCAAAGTAGAGTAATATTTATTTCCCCGTTAACAGAGTGAAGGGGTAATACAACCACGCCGATATATTTGTGAGATTTATAGCAGTCAAGGTAACGTGATATTACTGCGATTTATCATTGTCATGAGTCAATTAAGACGTTTTACGTAGTACACAAATGTACAATCGATTCGTACTCAAACTATTTCCATACAGTTAATTTGACAATGATTGCAGCATTACCAACATTATCGCAACATCTCGGCGTAGGCAGAACACTGTTTAACACCCAAGTATACTTACAATATATTTTTGAAGCATTAACTCCGCATCCCTGAGATTGCCTTGTATTTTTTTCTTTCTTTTGTATACAAGTTTTAAACGGAAATGTTCGTGGTCCTTGACAGCCACAATCAGACCTAGAAACCAAATACGGAACCTTTAATAAATGAGTTTGAAAAGAAAAGCTATATTATCATTCCAAACACGTACCAAACACGTACCAAACACGTACCAGCATCCTGGTTTTCTGTTTCATTCATTAAAACATTGTCTTATTATTTCTTTAAAACAGCAATATTAGCCAAAAGAGATTGTCACAAGTTCTCTCCCTTATCACCTTTATACCCCCCGCCCCCCTTTATCCCATCTAGAGTATATGCGTATAGTGCAAGGGGCTGGAGGCTTTTCACACATGTGTACAATATATACATAATACTCAAGAATATATAAAGGGAGAAAACTCGTGACAATCATCTGTGGTTTCAACTATTTTTGCATTGTAAACAGTTGGCATTCCGTTGGTTGAAGTATTAAGTGTACCTTTCGCCAACATCTGACGCATTTCCTCACATAGGGGTGAAAACAGTCAAAACATCACATGACCTTCTGCTTGGGAACTGTTTCGTGAGTGTTCACATATGTACATCTTACACAATACATGGTAACATTTAAACATACCACCTACACCAGCGATGATCGAATCGAGATATTTATTATTATAGGCAACAATGTTTTAAATCTTTTTTGCATAATCATTTCTGATATAGCATCCAATTATAATTGTTATATCTATGAATGACTTGTAAGAATGTTACTATTCACTCAAACAAGACGATTTTGTTTTATGTATAAACAATAAACAGAAACTGTCTCGCTTCATGTTGTATTACAAGTTCCAAGAAAATTGAATTTGGCACGCTAAATATTTATCAAGGAATGTTACATCAATCTGATTTGCTTTTACACTGTTACTAAACAGTATGAAACATCTTAACTTCCTTGTAGTCTAATAAGAATATTTGACGTGGGGAGACAACGTGTGATTATCCTGCATTGTTGGAGCATGTAGCGATTATGCCCCTTTTCATTACACTTTAAGAAGGCGATTAACAAAATAACGCAACTTACTGACTGTTGAAGAGAGACATATATTGACATAGATGAAAGTGAAACGAAGAGGGGCAGACAATTATGGAGCAATTACAAAAAAAGAATTGTTCTCACTGCGAGATGAATGTGTTCGAATGGGAATAATATATAGCGACTAGCCTGTACCCGCAGGTCTTTTTAAATGTCTGCTTTAATTTGGATGTTATACAATGTTTAAGGAGTTTACTAGACAATGGCGCTGCATTTGCAGTTCTATTTTTAATGGAGAACCATAGCTATATTCGTATTGTTCAAGTTTTCTTAAAAATTATGCAAGCGATGCACAATGGGCAAGGTTTCTTCTTACTATACCGTTTGGAAGCGATTGTATACTTACTATCTACAACACGGATTACTCGCCATGGTAACAGGATTGCGAGAATGAATACAAAATCCTTCGTGTCAATTTCATGCAGAAACACCACGAAAGAAAAGTCCATAAGAAAGGAAATCATCACCACAAATGCATCAAACACCTGGAAAATATCAGACATACTTGTGGAAGAATAATTGCAACCCATGTGATAGATAATTTTGCAGTTCTTGGCAATGGTTATTAAAGTACAGCCACAGTATATGTTCGAAGTATATTCAGTGCAACATATCCAGGATGACGAACACTAATTTCCCTGTACATGGAGGCGCAGTGGTTGAGGGGTAGAGCGCCTGACTCCTGACCCGAGGATCGTGTGTTCGAGCCCGCAACAATTTGGCGCGAGTACTGGTTGATAGTCAGGAAGCTGTCATCGAGAGTGATAAGTATAATTTGTAAAAACTTGTTTCACAATCGATGTAAAATAAATAAGTTTAAACTAATTTCCCTGTAGTGAAAATTCACTAACAATTTCAGCTCTCTATAGAACAACCATTCAACAACAACAGACCCATTCAATGAAGGGTGCTACTCCGGAGTGAGTATCACATATATATAACTTGAGTATTAACATAGTACCCACATCTAAATACTAGTGTACGATGAAAATTGTAGATATAATGTCTAGTTCACTGATGGGTATACACAGGGTACGTACCAGTAGTTTCATTGTGTAGACAACAAAATAGATGTCAGCTGATTGATACACTACATAAAGCAAGACTGGATAACATAATTCACAAATACACAACTTGTTTCCATGATTACTAGAAATCCATGACAAGCTTAGGGATTTCCTGTGAGCGGAGGGGCGCATAAAATGTAGATGGGGTTGCCCTTTTGCTTCAGGAAAATAATGGTAAACAAGCCTTACAACATACAGTTAAACTTCAATAATAAGACCACTCTTGGGACCCTTGTAAACTGGTCTTGATATTGAGTTGGTATTAATAATGAGGTTGAATAAAGAGCAAAACAGTGAAAATGGACTTGAAAATTGTGTTCTTAATTTTGAAGTGGTCTTATTATTGAGGTGTTTTTTAAGTGAGGTTTTACTGTACTTTTGTATCGATGTTTTTCATAAGATTCCTGCCAACGGCCCCCCTCCCTTAAATCCGCTAATGACAATGTGTATACGTTTTTCAACAAGAGTCTTGCAGTGTACGACTGTCAGTTGACCTACATATGATCCATGGTTACCAACCCAGTACGACTGGTAGTTGACCTACATATGATCCATGGTTACCAACCAGTACTTACCTGCTATTTCGCAAATCGAGTGCTTTACCAACTGACAAGACCGTACGGACTAAAGACTAATATAATACGTACCTCAATTTTTCGCCGAAAAAACGACTTTCCTGCGCACACAGCCTTCAAAAATGTCTGAAAAAAGATTGAAGTGTGAAACAAATGGTTATGTACACATTTTGTCACATAATCTGTTATCAATAATGCTGATGAAGATGGTGGCAGCTGTGATACTGCTACTTATATAAAACGATAATATCAAATAAAATGCAATCACGGATATTCATCAACTAGTATAATATCAAATCTAACTATGTCATACCATGCCGTAATTACATTAGAATAACATCTTACTCTAGCATGTTGCGCCTTAATATAAATGTGCAGCTTTCTCATTATAAAAATTCACACCTTACTGTATATTTATCTCATCTTACAAAAGTAAATAGAGCTATATCTAATATCTTAAGAATGTTAAGTCAAATCTTACTCAAATGATTTGATTGGTTAACAATAAATGGGCGATAATGGACGTCGATATAGTAGGCAGCAATTATAGTAGAACTTCGAAACCTCGAGCACAGTAGATACCTCGAACATGTTCTTAAGTCCCGGCGAAGATTTGTTAATTATTAATTATCTACTGAATTGCAAAGAAAATACAATTCTAAAACAACAATGTATCAAGTTCCATCTTCATTGAGTAAAGTCCGTCGAAGTCTCAAAATTAATATAAATCCGACCCGAAATTTATTATCTTAACGATTTTCATCGTGCATTGTACACTCGTACCGGGAACAGCCAGTTCGTACATACACATGTAAAGCATAGTTGCCTCTAGGTCCGACGGCAGTTCGAGGTTTCAAAGTTTTATTATACTGGCAAAAGTTCTGTCCGCAATCAACAGAAACGCTGGAAAGGCCGAACTAGCCTAAAACCAAAGTCTTCATGGAAGATTATCGTCTGTATACTCACCTGAATCAATACAAGTGCAAGAATTCCGAGGCTGGAGTAATGAAATACTTGAGCAATTTCACCAACAATTTCGACATTATAATGCGGTGTCGAAGTCATGTGACCTGATAATTGAGAAGTCGAGTTACGATTCGATCCTTGTGTTGGGGTGATGAATGACGTCATGTTTGACGTCACATCAGGCGAGTTGCATGATATATAAGGCGCAGACGAAATGTTTGCCACACGAGTTTTGTTAACTGATGTATTCCATATCACAGTTGCATTCAGTATCAGCGAAAACACTTCGGAAGGATTTTTGCTGTAGAGAGTTGGATATTGGTCTTCCATTTCACTTAGGAAAGTTTTTGTTGTCCCAACCAATATTTCTGAGTTCTCAAGTGTTGCTGAAAATGTATGTCAATCACTATCAATACAAATGAGTATCTATTAAACAGATTCAAGTAGTTATAGTATAAATACGTTTTTTTACTGTAAGAATCCAACGCATAAAAAAGTTTAACATTTCATACATATATTGATACATTGAACAAGAAACTCGATAAGAGCTAACGTTAGGAAGACCAAGAAGTGCTTGGATTCAATCATTCAACAAATTTACCAAAAGGTACGTTAGTGTGATCCCTTGTTCCTTTATAATAGCAAATTAACTTTTTTCAGAAAGCGTTAAACAAAAAATTTGATTTGTGTTATTTCGATCATAATTCGACATGTTTAAGCTTGATAGATTATATCAGATGGTTCTATGTTTCCCTTCAATACAGTATATCTAACGTGACTATACCTTTAACTTTATACAGATCCAAAGCAAGCTCTCCTAATACTAGAGCACAATCGGCTATACACAATATAACCACAGTAAGTAGCATATGCTTGCTCTTGAAAATTTTGTCACCAGTTCTGCGCCATCTGAAAAACAAGATAGATCTTTAATAAATTGTAAAGTTTTTGTGCAATTTGTTGAACTGATTTCAAAGATGTGCTTAGCGCCGAGTATCAACGGAACTCAGACAAGTATTTTTAGACAAGGTATGAGAGGGTCTAGGGCATCCCACTACATACCGTACAATGAAAAAGTTAGTATGAACTGGTTGTTAGTATGTAATACTCAGACAAGTATTAAGTTATACCAACATTCGACTATCAAACGAACACTAGACTAACTGTCGTGGATTTTAATAAAATCCAAACCGGAGACATTAACTAAATAGACTATATTTTATCATTCTTAAACATATGGCAATTGTACACCATATTTCGAGGGCTATCAGATGTTGTTGCGGTATAAAACGCGTCTGAGGGAAAATACATTTAAACACAACTGTTCATGGACCTGATTTTTATAATATCGTAACAACAATGGAAAGAAGATATCGAAAACATATTTGACCAAAAAAAACCTCATCGCATTTTTTTCCTTATAGCCAGTCCTGTGTGATGAGCATAAACTAAGTAGCTTATCGTGCTATTCATATGATCGATGTTCATAGTACACTGATGTACATGTTTACTGAAACATTGACATACTTTCGATTTTTACACATACGTTGTTGTCTTTATCAGAAACAACAAGAGAAATGTCCCTTATACATTTGGGCTATCATTAACTATAAGATAAAAAAATAACTTGCGCATGGGGAAGAGACCAAATCGAGGGTTCAGTGCAAGACTATACTAACTCCTATATAAATACATAATAGTTAGTATAGTCTTGCGCTGAACCCTCGCAATGGTCAATGTGAAAGTCAATTTCCAGGTGCATGTATGTGCCAGTCCGTTCCGTGTTAATCATATCAATCTATTCCGTCCGGTTTGAATCCAATTCGTCTTTAAAAATGTTAAATGTATTCGAATCGTCTGCGACAGCGTTGTCTATATGGATCCCGGCTATACGTTGGTAGATTTTTAAGGGACATCGCCATGTAAATCGTGGTAATTCGGCACGTGTACAAATCTTTGAGTCAAGCACTAGAGGAATAGCATTGTTTACGCTGACGAGATTTCGGTTCAACGAAATAATGGCAGGGGCCGGGTGTACCATAGAAGAAATGAGCGTTAAATCGACCATTGTGTGATTCAGAGATACTGATTTAGAAAGAGTCGATAGTTCTGTCATGATCTTTGCAAATACTGTGTGTAGCTTTCATTCACCCCAAGTCGTGATTTATGGTTATTTGAATATAAAACGTTTCCGCGATGAGATTCTCGCGTGGTATGTGATTCTGATGTTCGAAATAAAGTTTCAACAGTATAATGGCACAAATCATACAGCTAGGGATATAGTACATTGTATCATGCTTAATGTTCAGAATCCCATTGAACACATCTGGAATAATTTAACACATAGAAGTTTTATTTATTAAAGGAGTATGCACGTGAGCTTACAATTATAACGACCAAACGTATGTACATGCACGCCTTTCTATATGTAGGGTTCCACCCCATAAACACTTGTGAATACGCCTTCAACAATTCTAAAAATCGAATGAATAATGACCTTTGTATACTGAATTGTACAATGATAGATCCAACTGACTAACATAGTCAATGAACATTGTACAAATAAATACGAGTTCAACACGGTCGTTTATATGTTTTATAATTTGTTATTCACACCAGGCGCCAACTTTTGAATTTCGCCTATTCATCTAACATCAACACATTCTTGAATCATTTTCTCACTATCGGTTTGACATTATTCTCGATCATCGTCAATGTAGATTACTACATCGGCTAGCTTTCCTTTGTAGAAACGCCGATATATATGTATGATAGATTGTTGTTCTCTTCCTCCAGTAAGCTAGGGTACGAAAATTGGCAGGTTCTTTACACTAGGGAAATATACCCTTCCTGAAGCCAAAACCAGTATACTTTGCACAAATGATTTCTTTTTTGACATTTAACATTTCTACATATTGATTCCGTCTGTATTTCTAACACGCCAACTTTTGTTTATCTCGTTGTTTTAACTTTAGTGCATGCACAGTGAAGACCTTGTTGTACTGAGAAGCAATGATTTTGCGATTTTTTAAAGTTTTATGACGCTTGTGTCATTCAGGCGGCTAAGTTCGTAGTCAGTGTACATTCGCGCAGGGAATGTAACATGAGATGTGGGATTAATCACTAAGTCGGGGTGTGGAACTAAAATTAAATATCTGCTTCCGTATCTCATACGTAACCACTCTAAAATGTCGAAGCAAATGGACCTTAAAGAATATTCATCACTCGTTTGACATGTTGATGCATTTTCCACCATCCACGCCACTATCAGACTAATAAGAGTAAATGTTGTGATTTTAGATTTGAGGGCTGAGTGTCACGTGGTATCCGACTCATTCCTAGCCCTAGTTCATAAGAGCTTTTAATTAAAACCATCACATATAACTTGTGTCCAATATTTCACGAATGCATTTTTGTATGTTTTGCTTCATTGGTAAAGTAAACATCCGCCTGATTGATTTACCCGCGAGGTGGATATAAATGAAAACATTTCTTGATAGATGAAATTTCTACAGATATTGCATGTCTGCGAAAATACATTAGTTTGCCAATTGTATCCAGAAACAGTTGATATATTGCCTAGACCACTGTCAAAACGTAAATAATCAAAGTTGTGCAAGGGAGATTTTGTGTCGTAAATAATTGAAACAAGCAATAACCTACAACGATGGTCGGCGCAATTTGATCTATTTCAAGCTGGTGCAATATCTTATGAAAGGTTTTGAATATTACATTGACATATAAAATATATTGTGAAAAACTGTTCTGGTATCATCCAGTTCTATTGCAGCTGGACATACTCGAAACACAGCTATGCCGTAGTCTTAGGCTATACATCTTTCTGTATATTAAAGATATATAGAGGATCTTACATGAGTGCTTATTTGATATTGTTTTTACGAGTCGACTGAATATGACGTGAACAATATCAAATTAGCACGAATGTAAGATTCTATTTATCACATAACACCATAAATAGATTGTTTTCAATCTTTAAATTGCTGTGATTCGGCTATTTATGTAACTAGTTACATAATTATGATATTTATGTCACTGCTTTATGCCACTCCTGGAGTGCAAGTTATGTGATAAATTTAATTTAATTATGCTCATTTTTCGTTCCATTTCTTCCCTACACAAACATGAAAATATACTTTGACTTGTTAAAACTTCAATAAATATGCATTTTAAAATAATACGTTAGTAATGTATTTCTCAGTTTTTGTCAAAAAGGACGTTTGAATTATCATGTCTTCCAGTTTTTTAACAAGCGAGTGTTTTTACTAGTTTGGTCTGTTGATAATACGATTAACCAAGATTGTTTAAAACGGTTTAACATGGCAATGGTTCTTACTAATGATGATTTACACTATGTAACAACAATTCTGGATGAAGCGCATTTAAACATTTTAGGTTCAGATTAGCCAGATGCGTCTCTAAAGTCACATGTATCCAGTCTTTATTGGAATATGTGAATAGATAAAGTAAAACGTAACATACATAAAATGTACAACCAAAAAGACGATTATTTATTTATTCATTATACAATATGAGCACTGGAGAGATATACGTGTCCACGTTGTACGACACTAAACTCGCAAATGAATGGCAAATATTCCACTTTAATTATACGAGGAAATACATTTTTATTACGAAAATGGTCAGCCGTTACAAAACCTCCGAGCAAAGAAAGGTCAAGATGTGATGCCTACATTAAAATTTGCTAAAACAGGCATATTGACATTAAATATTTCATTTAAGATAAGTACAAATCTGTTTTTGATTTTCTATACACTTTGTAATGCAATCATTGGTAACGCCGTCAAGACATTTCTACAACAAAATGATAAATTAACTGTCGTGAGCCAAAGTACGAATTTAGGAATTGAAGCATCATCATTTATTTTTTACAAAAAATAATATATTGCAGAGTTATGTGTGATGATGTGGAATGATTTGATTTAGAAGGTTATGGCGTATTTTACTGCTGCAATATTGTTTGATATTTCTGTTGAATTGTCAGAATGAACGATGTTAAACGTATGTGGGACACCATTGCTGTGTGGTATTGCTTAATATCATCACTAATGGTGCAGTTATGAAAATAGTCCATTAGTTAAGGTAGTTAACCAACAAAAGTGTCGTTAATTGTTAATTCTAAGGATGTCAACGAATAGCCATTTTGGTATTCGAAAATTCGGTCAACCTTCAGAACGAATATTCGAACATTCTTATTTAATAATACTACATTTGAAATTCGAAGTTTAACTTTATGGTTTTAAACTTATCACTCGAGTTGTAAAAATCCCCGCGATTACTAATAATTCTAGTGTCATCACCAGAGTGTTAAACATATATCTCTCTTGCCCCAAAATATACAACATGATAAGTCAATTAACACCTGTAGATATTATTTTCACTCGTTAATTGCCATTCAATGCAATGATGCCCATCCTTGAAATTAGATACACTTGCATTCAGCTTTTATATTGAAATTCTATATTTAATCGAATATTCTAATGCCGAATCAGTATTCGAATATTCGGACGTTCAAACGAATATTCGAATATCCGAATATTCGTTAGCATCCCTAGTTAATTCACATCGTCATTGATATGTGGCCTCTTATTTTTTTTTTTTTTTTTTTTTTTTTTTTTATATAATTAATTGTAATTAATTAATGGTTTTACATTTTTTTTTTTTTTTTTTCTTCTAGAAAGAAATATATTTCTTTTTTTTTTTTTTTTTTTTTTTTTTTTTTTTTTGGCCTCTTATTTGTCTGGATATCGGACTGTCGCCGTTGGTCAATACAACAGTTTTCTGTTACAGGCTTTAACCAAATAATAATACAAATGTGACTTTTTCATATTACTAACATTATCATAAGCTATTGCATTGCGATTCGATATTTAATCTACCAGGGAGGAGAAAGGGTACTTGAATGACACAATAAAGGCACTTTCTTATAATGAACAGTTCGTTTTATGTACTAAGTGAAACATTCGGCGTCTTTGAAGAGATAATTACCAAGTGTTAAAACCGTATCAGTTTGACCAACATTTTGACTTGTGGAAAAAGCTAAAACAAAAATGGACCAAAATAATTGGTTTCCCAGTGACCTAACAGTTATTCCGTTTGTCGAAGTCACCAAGTTAGTATGCAGATAAAAAGCAAAGGTTGAATGTGGTTGTTCCATATGAAGTTTGCATTTATTATTGTTGACGATATAATCCGCCGACCGTTTCTAAAAACAACACTTTTAAGCTAATACCTTAGTCTTATAAATATCTGTGTCTCCTTGTTTATCAAAGATTTCGATATCAAATATATTAAATCATTTTTACGACAAATGAACGGTGTTTATGTTAATCTTGGGACAGATACAGTAACTGTAATTCAATGTAAGTAACACTAACTTCTAACTGCGTAATATCAATGTTTTTCTTACTCTTAAGATAAGAGCAAGTACAAAGTTAAATCTTATCTTTATTTCATCTTAAAACATACACATGTTTTTTGCATTAAAATACTTCAGGAAATGCATTTTCTGTGAAATTCATTATAAATAATTAAAACGCAGGTTACCAACTGATCCGGTTTTTATTGGACTGGTTCAAGGAATTTTATCGCGAAACAGCCGAGTTTTGAAAGGGTTACCATACTCATTCACGATAACAAAATCTTGAAAGTCTCCCTGAAGACTTCAGAGAAGATATAATGGCGAAGAAGCCTTAATTGCAACGTTCCAGTCTGTATCAAAGTACTCCAACAGTCAATGAATATTGTTCTAGCAGACAGAAATTCATTCACGGCAGAGATAAGCTCGGATCATTGGAGAAGATTGGAATGGCCTCCTACTGCAATCATTGTGTGTCTTTTTGTAAGTTTTTGTTTTCGCTATGAAGTGAGCAGACGAGAAATACATTGCGGGCGGCTGGCAGATAATGGTGGTGGTTGGTGATTGAATTGTCGAGATTTTAGAAAACCGTTTTCCGAAAACCCGTTATACATTTAATTAATAAACCTGATCGCAAAAGAAAGCAATATAAAATTATCAGTATAGTCGGTCAGAACAAAACGGCGTCTAGGGATGATGCTTTACTTTTAATGAATAGGTGAGTTTCGATTTGGTGAATGCCTGCAAATATCAATTTCCGGTCGCGTTTTGTAGGGTCAGGAATAATTTGTGTGTGATAAAACACACCAGTCATCTTTTAACGCAGTTTTGCGGGAAAATGACATGAAATTACTAAGCGAAGTTATAGTGATGTTTTAAAAACAGCGAACGAATGAATATATTACCTGGACTATATCATTTCAAAACAGGTGTATTAAAAAGTCCGTGTTTGTCCGTATGCTGGACGAAGACAATTTCTGAGAAAAGTAAACCAAACAGCAGTTTCAGGTTTACGCACGAAAACATTTTCTTACCTCAATTGACATGGACCGGTCCTGAAAGTTCATATACCTATTCGCGGTCAATCAAACAGAACTATACTACTTCATGTGGCGTATTCAAACAAAAACATCTCCTTGGTGGTATCCTGGAAGTTCTGATTGCAGAATATTGGAATACTTCATTTAAACTGTCCGAAGAATAGATTGATGATAGGTAATGAAATAAAGTTTGTAGCTTATTAACATATACAGTTAAGTTGGGGCAATACGTATGGAATTTATAAAAACATTATCGTACGGTGCCCCTAAAGTGACATTCCATACTTTTTTGCGAGCTGCTCTTTCAACTTTTTTGGTAAAACGAAATATTACTTCGTTAAAACTTTAAACGAAATAATATTACGTTTTACGAAATAAAAAAAGAATATGGAAGGTCACTTTAGGGGCTCCGTATTATCGCGAATAATCCACTTTTGTATATTGTTGAGCTATTTACGTTAATACAGTAGACGTTGCACGAGTGACCACCTGCATTAAGCGATTTGATATACTAAACAAATTCAGAAGTGAACAAATTTGATGTGCATTAGTTTTTGTAAATCAAAGTATTGCCCGAACAGGCATTCATTTAAATAAAACTGAATATTGATCTTGCTACTCGTACAGTCACATTGAGCCTATGTAATATGATTTATTATTGTATGTGCTTATTTATTATCTTACCTAGAAATTAAAAAATCGATGGACATTAAGGCGGTGAGGTTCTTTTGTTTTGAGTTCAGTTTAGGTTTTCCAAATCGAATAGATGATACACAGAAAACAGTAATTGTCTTCAGTCGCGTTCGCTTGAATTCAACATTATACAAAATATAATTTATCTGATTTACTGAAACGACGCACCGAGGTGGCTTAAATGACGCTACGGCCCTCTCTTGAGCAACTTAACCTCTCCAAATCGTCTATATTTATTTTTGTAGGAATTTACTATTAATTCATTTTTTTTGAAGCAACAATATATCCACAAAAACAAAATGTCTCCCAAAGAGTGTCGCTCAGGAGTTGGTACATCACTTCAATAAGGAAAGACTGCTTAATGTTAGAATTAACTTTAAAAGTAACTGGAATAGGATATTCTAAACAAAACGATAACAAGCAATCACAATTCGATATGTATATACACACACTACCTAACAACATACTTTATTGAGGTTTTCGAGAAAAAAAACGTGGCAACATTCCGTACTGTAACGGTACGGTACTTCTGGCATTTACTGTATATTTATATTAGCACACGATGGAATATGTCCAAAAAATCATTTCATTTTGTATTTTATGTTTCAGAAGTCAGTACGAAGACTAGAACATTGTAGTTTCTTGTAATTTCTTGAGGTTTTGCCCAGTAATACTACAGTTTCTTCTATCATAAGTTGTAATTTTAAATTTTAATCTGACCGTTATTGACTGATTATATCAGATGGTTGAAGAGACTGTAATATTATAGGCCAATTCACATGGCAACGAGATACTTCAGTTCATTTCAACACGCGCAGTTTCCACAAGCATAGACGGGTTTCATTATGATTTTCGGTCGTTTGTTTATAAATTTTTATTAAAAGCCGTACTTTTCCGTAGTTGGTTGATAAAGTTTCATTAAAAGCCGTACTTTTCCGTCGTTTATTGATAAAGTTTCATTAAAAGCCGTACTTTTCCGTAGTTTGTAGCCACAGTGGGACTGGTTTTGTGATTAAAACAGTTAAGATCCTCATTAGCGTATACTTCAAGGTGCAATATTGATCAACTGATGTTAACAGATTTTTTTTGAAATCATCAGTACTTTTTAAATGTAGAAAACAGTTAAACTTTGTTGTTTTTTTAGTCTTAAGAACGCAAAAAAACACAAAATTGGAAACAAGCCTGGATTGCATGCCAAACCTTTTTCTCCGAAGAGAAATTAAAATCGTAGCGATCATTTTCGTGGGATTCCTAAATTAACATTTAAAATCAAAAGATAATTTTTTATTACAGAAATATGATGACTGTGTTGTTTACCTGTTATTGGCTGTGTGTGTTTGAGATGATTTTATAATTTCGAAAAATTTGATTTTAAATATAAATTATTGCTCAAGTTTATGGTAAAATCATTAAGATCGTAACTGAATATTGCTTTGAATTAATAATCAAAACTTCATTATCTAGATATTACACGAAACAAACAACATCCGAGGTGCATGTGCATAAACATGGCAACGTTTTTACTTATATCTAGTCTGTCTTGGAAAATATCAAGCACCTCACGCTTAAATGTATACTTTGCGACAATGTGGAAAATACATTTTCTTTTTTTTACATGAATTTATCAAAGTTTGATTGGCATCATGAGGTTTTGTCTTTTTTTAGCTGTAGTAGCAGTTTTAATCAAACATTCCGCAACATAACATAATGTTAAGCTAATAAAATATCATACTCGTTAGTTTCAATGTATTCTTCTCATCCCAAACGTTTTTTTCCAATGGCGTTTAGATATCTCTGTTCTGATCATAACTAGTACATCTATTAACATAGCAAACTACAGGTAACTGTTTTAACAAGGGCGTTTACAAAAAATCGATATTACAAGAGACAATTTAATCATTGTATGATCCCAACGGTGTATTAAACATTACTTAATTGTTTTTAGATTAATACTGCAATATACGGGCGCCGTGGTTATGTCGTGCGTGCCCTACGATGTATCGATGATTTTCGGATTCGTAGTGGCGCCGTATAGCCCTTGGCTGAACGTTGAACATGCACAACTTTAAAACGCCCGAAGATGACGTGTAGACAGTCGTGCGGGGCCCATGCAGTCTTTAAAAAATTCGACAGAGACTTTGTATGTCCCGTATCGGCTTCGTACGATGCTTCGAAACCAGATCGAGTCATCTACGGGTCTCGCATTGGTAACGGCCCAGTTTGTGGTGTTCTTGCGACCATAAAAGAGCCAACATTTTAAATAAGGTAATCTGTCCGAAATCAGTTTCGCAAACATGTTAGGTTTATATATGATAATATTTCATTAGTCCATAGAAGGGGCACATATCAGGGTCGGCCTGGTTGAAACCTCCCTTAACCGGTACGTGCTCTCACGGGCCTCACTGGGCCCGGCACAGAGCCCGTATTGTCATGCACGACACACGAGCACATTAAGGAACATAAACGATGCACGTACACATTGTAAGGCTACAGGTTTTTATTATTATTTTCTGACTCTTAACATACATGAACCTTTGGAGAAGGGGGGATAAGTATATCACCAGGAAACTATACTTAGATGGGCAACTACATTGAATTGTATGTGATATTATCTAAGTAAATGTCGCCCGAAATAAAAATTGACATCTGAGGACCCCAGACATATGAATGTCTAAGATGAAACTTGAGAAAAGTACCATTTTCTTTACTTTAACAGATTCGGCATAAATGCTAGACACAGCCGTATTCATTAAGCAACGTTTCGGAGTAGAGTAAGCATTAATACAGAAACATTAAACTGTTCCGCAAAAAAAGAAGAAGAGCAA
This sequence comes from Mactromeris polynyma, assembly GCA_032209605.1. Classification (NCBI taxonomy): domain Eukaryota; kingdom Metazoa; phylum Mollusca; class Bivalvia; order Venerida; family Mactridae; genus Mactromeris; species Mactromeris polynyma. The sequence goes on along the minus strand of JASFXZ010000007.1, from coordinate 24,271,832 downwards.
TATCAACTTTTAGAATACCAATTTAAAAAACAACTACCTAGTATTGTTACAACCATTCATATTATACATTGAGATATATAGTTACAGTACCGTAATATTTTCTCTTGTGGTGGGTCACTGAAATCCCTCTGTAACTCCCTTTCCAATTCATCTTCAATCTTCTCCACATAGCCGTGAGTTTTTGCGAGAACCAAAGTCTCTGCCACTAAAGTCTGAAAACAGAAATTAATACAATGAGAGCCTCCGCATTTCAGGATCATTTCACATCTAACCGGCAATTTTGCATAGTGTGTTTCTTCGTGTAATATATTTACATAATTATCTTCTTAAATGAAACAAATAATGAAAACCATATAGATAGTGTTGTTTTTGTTGTTGTGCTGCTGTTGGCTGTGGAGGTTTTTGCAGTTGCATGTTTTGTTTTATAGAAAGTCAAGTCGTTTTCAACCATTTTTGTATTACAGTTTTTACAAAGTCTGTCATTTCTATGTAGATTTAAATATCGACCACGTTCTATAGCTAAGTCATGGGAAGATGTCCGAAATCTTGCGAGAGCAATTCTAAATTAGAATCTTAGATTACGTCAAGATATCTTTCTAAATTGTATGCGTGTTTGAATAAACTGTATGTTTAAATAAAGTCTTATAACAAGTAGAAGAACAACCAATTAAAACACTAAGAGTATACAAACTTTTCTATCTAAGTTATACATATTATCAATTACTTAGTTGATGTCCATACACACATGTCCTTCATTCTATCTTGTTTCTAGCAAGGAGCATGTCTTATATTTCTGAATGGCATTTGGACATTCTACTCAGCTCGTTTGCTTGGAGAACATCATTAACTATCAATAAAAGTCAGCAAGCAATCGGCATTTAGAACACAACAGGGACTTGTAATGTTGGACACACGTAACAACATAAGGCGTCATTATTGTATTAGTGTCCTCCAAGGGCTTCTTCTTCATTTTCACAGCTGTAACTAAATGTGCAATACATCTCTTCGCACTGATACGTTATCCATATGTAATTCTCTGAAACAAACTTGATTTGTTTTATATCATGTTCAAATATCCTGACGAAGCAAGACATTGATTATTTATTCGTATTCCTTTTGTCTCTATATGTGCTTCTGTTTTCAGTTTGTCGTTTTTGTGTTTCTATTCCTTGTTGTATAAGCCTAAGGAAAACAGACACGAAACACGGATTTCGTTTTTATGGTGAGCGTTTTAATAAAGCTCATATTGTTGGTGACCAATTTTGATGGTCGGTTTTTGTGTTACTAGAAAATGTCACTGTTGTGTTGATCCAACTATAATAGTAGTATAACAAGAACATCGTATGTCCAAGCAGTTATCTTGCATGCACTACGAATGAATCCCTATGTACACTTTACTCGATTTAGTTCGACTGCTTGACTAGAAATGCATTGCATTAGTTAGGATCTTGTATAAAACACACCTTCAGCAAGACAGTGAATAATAACTACCATTCAAGCTATATATCCCTCAAACCCCTCTGATTATACATGACCTCCGCTCGCGAAGATTTATCGGTGGATTATATATAACACGATACTTCCTCCACTGTTTGTTCCCATAGTTTCACCATGATTAGTTCTTAGTCTTACAAATATCCAACCAATTTCGTTTACTTCCATTTAGCAATTTAGAGCTTTTACTAGACGAAGTTTGTCTGTGGTTCACTTTTTTGTGCATGAGTTTACACGATTATTGGTTGCCCTAAATATGCATAGGATTATTAGCATTTATTTATCCATATGCATCATGTCCTACTGAACTTTGTTGACGGTCACTGTTTGTAGGTTAGTTCGAAGAGCAAACTGTTGCCATATCTGAATTTGTTTCTTGTAAGCGTTCGACAAACTGTTGCAGAAGACACGGATGTCCGTTTACATAACCATTACCAACGCCCTATTTGATAATACAAGATATGAGACAGGAGCTCGAAGTGGAGGAAAATAGACTTATATTTTTAAACATACAATGTTAAGCATTGAGGACTTTGATCTTAATCAAACTGGAATAATCGCGAACTTTATTCACATTCTGTTGTTCTCATAAACATCACATTATTCTCAAATTTATATTTATATAATTATATTTATATGTATATGCAGACAGTGATCAAGTGGTAACTTACTATAGTTACAATTGTAGTTGGCAAATCGGAAAATATATATACCTAGTACTTAGTAATATGGATAATTGTAGGCACAGACTAGTAAAAACAAAATATGCAGATCGCGGTTGATTGGACACCCACGTCTAAAGCACAAAAAATGTACTGCTACATTGTAACACATTAGAACACGCCAAAGTTAATCCACCCTTCAACATTACGTATCTCATTTATATGACTAACTGCACTGTTACTGACGTTATCGCTAGGATATAAAGCGTTGGCGAAATCATTCAATAAACCGAGTAATTAGCTTGAGAGAAGAAAAGATTACTACAGGATTTACATTCGTTTGACCATTACATGATAAAATGGTCCACACTTATAACGAGTCATTACTTCTATGAAACAAGTCGACTTTCAGACAAGGTACATAATACAGACCGTAAAGTCGGATAATGACCTCGACAACACAAAACACACGAGGCGATATGTAAATGTATACAATACGTAGATGTAAGCAATTACAAAGCCAACACAAAACACACGAGGCGATATGTAAATGTATACAATACGTAGATGTAAGCAATTACAAAGCCAACACAAAACACACGAGGCGATATGTAAATGTATACAATACGTAGATGTAAGCAATTACAAAGCCAACACAAAACACACGAGGCGATATGTAAATGTATACAATACGTAGATGTAAGCAATTACAAAGCCAACCCAAAACACACGAGGCGATATGTAAATGTATACAATACGTAGATGTAAGCAATTACAAATCCAACACAAAACACACGAGGCGATATGTAAATTTATACAATACGTAGATGTAAGCAATTACAAAGCCAACACAAAACACACGAGGCGATATGTAAATGTATACAATACGTAGATGTAAGCAATTACAAAGCCAACCCAAAACACACACGGCGACATGTAAATGTACACAATACGTAGATGTAAGCAATTACAAAGCCAACACAAAACACACAAGGCGACATGTAAATTTATACAATACGTAGATGTAAGCAATAACAAAGCCAACACAAAACACACGAGGCGACATGTAAATGTATACAATACGTAGATGTAAGCAATTACAAAGCCAACCCAAAACACGAGGCGACATGTAAATGTATACAATACGTAGATGTAAGCAATTACAAAGCCAACCCAAAACACACAAGGCGACATGTAAATGTATACAATACGTAGATGTAAGCAATTACAAAGCCAACCCAAAACACACAAGGCGATATGTAAATGTATACAATACGTAGATGTAAGCAATAACAAAGCCAACCCAAAACACACAAGGCGATATGTAAATGTATACAATACCTAGATGTAAGCAATTACAAAGCCAACCCAAAACACACAAGGCGACATGTAAATGTATACAGTACGTAGATTATCTTACCGATATCCACTGAATTTCTGTGAATTTATCGAAATCGATTTTAGATTTGGAGTGACAAGCAATCGTAACATTTCGGCATGGCTTTTATGTTGCACAACAAATCTTAACCTTCATATTAAGAGTAATTTATTCATGATTTGATTTGTAGAGTCGAGAAGATACAATCAGATAATAGCCAGAAAACATGTTAATTGCAAGAGCACAATTTCGTCAAATGTAATAGACATGTAGTCGACGATCATTGATTACTGTTAATCAAATTAGGCTCTGATTTATACAATAATGTGACTGTTTGGTTAATATGAACACGCCGTTGTTGAAGGAAAAATTCCAAAAAATTCTTATTAAAGTGAACAGTTTAATACAATATAAATGTTGCGACGGAATAGTACTCGATATTTTGATGGTACAATAGTTTGAACCATATCTACTGCGTTAGTACCTTAGTCATATGTTTGATTTGTATGAACAGAAAACTAACATAAACAAGAAAGTGCACTGTACGTTGTGCTTGTATGTCAAGTTAGTTAGCAGCACTTGAGAACAGGACAGAATGAAGGTGCTTACTAACTTGATACTTATTTGGTTGTATTTGGTTAATAGATTCTATTGATTAGTAACTGCCTACTTGGTCAATTTATGTCAATATGTTCGAAGTCAATGACAGTTCCAACTGTTTATGGTATATATTCCCCTGCCGCCTTGTCCAATTCCCTAGCCTTTGTTTTCACTTTTCGGTTCTTTAATTCAGTAGTTTAATTACTTCCGCTACGCTGCAGTCTATGTTAATCGAGGTCAAGTTTGGATGGTTGAGTTTACCTTATTTTGTCGCCGATATGATGAATATAATATTAAATGTAAAGCTCTCCAGAGATTTAAACCATTTTATTCAACTTCATCAATAAAATTCAGTATTAATACAACACCCAGTTCTTATCATCTTATTTAGTACAACATCCATAGATCTCGTAATAACGGCATTTGTCTTGTTAAAATGACTTTTTGAGACACGTTTAGGCTTTTATACAATGAGGACACTCGTCACGTAATCCATGGTTGTATTTTAACTGCGGTTTCTCTATTCTAGTATACAGCAACTTGTAACAACCGACTAGTAAACGCCATACCATTCTTAAGTATGCCTAAGAGAAACATTCGGATTACTATTAACGACTGCTTCCAAAATAATATATAATCTTTGATATGAATATAGAGTGAATGATTTGAATACTTAATATGTATCACTCAATACACGACAGATAGATAATCCTACTAAATGATATTGAGAATGTTCGGTTTGTGGTGAACTCTAAATTGCATTTCACAATTTTCTCCTTGAAACGCGTTTTAGATTTTGAGCTGCTCTCCGGTCTAAATACAGGCCCAACTGATTCAACTTCAACTGAATATTTACCAAATCAACAAGCAATCAAACAAACGATGGGAACAGCATATCAAAAAGCGGGAGTGGGTATACATGATACTAATAATAACTCTTCATTTGAAGACGAAAACATTCAATAAGTCCGAGGCGACATTACTACAAACACATATATACAGCTAACGCATAAGTAAGAACAATATGAAAACATGCACAATATAATAAAAATGAATCAAAACTAATAACAGGAAGAAAATAGTAGAGGATGTCATATCTGCTAAATGAATTAGATATATTAAACAGTACATACGATTTTAATAGTGATCGGAAGAGTTTTTCAGATTTGACATTTCTAATGTTACTTGGAGTATGAATAGTAAAATTAACCAAAATGATTATTTGTCCCACTTTCAATTATTATATAAAAGAGATTAAGTTTATACAGGGAACGCCACATACATAAAACAATGCCCACATAGACCCCAGGGAAACAACATTCAACCAGAATCCCCCAAATAGTTTGCGACTTTACATAGGACACGTTTCTTTTTGTATAGTAGTATATTTAAATATCTGGAATTATTAGTAGAATGAACATTAACTAGTAACATACATATAGTTTACAGTTTGTTAAGATGCACCATTGTAAAACAATGTTAGGATCGTTTTGAAGAAAACGTTCGATAGATTATTTCGATTTACCATGAGTAAGAGTAAAAATACAACGAAATAGGAACAGGAATGGAGCAGGGTATGAAATGAAACTGAAAGAAATGAGTTGGAAACATTATAGCTAACTTTTGGAATGGGGTATGCAATAAAAGGACGGGAATTAAAGATTAACACAAAACTGCAGACTTAGCATCAGATCATCTTCATAATTTATTTACTGTCAGCATAAGTTTGACAGTATGTCTACTTACATTAAACGTAAACTATTAGTTTAAACACAAATTGTTGAATTCCAATTGGTTTGTCTCACTCTGAATACCGATCGTCCGAGCGAGCAGGCATTTAATATATTCAAATCGTGTATATATACGATAACAAAAAGTGATCGGCACACATTGCAATAAGGCAAGATGTCGAAGTTTTATTGGTTAAGATCTTGAGTTATCGCACGAATACAGAATCATTGGGAGCATTGCCAATTGAACTATCAATCACAACTTGGGTATTCATTTTTCTAAAAACAAGTACTTGTACCTTTAAAAGGATATGTAAGCATTTACCTTGTGTCTAAATTAAAGATAAGATACGATGTGTAATGAATAATAACCGGATATGTCTATTTTAAACTATAATTATCAAATATATTAAAACTTTCGAATCGATAAAGGCGTTAAAAGCTGAGGCAATATTTGTCTCCAAGTCCTCTTGATTTGGTCAAGAAAGTACAATTTTAAGCAAACATGATTTCGTCGAACATTAATCCTATTTTCAAGGTACTTTGTGTCTTAATTACTGATGACTTGGCTGATTAACATAAGATTGATTAACCTCTAATTGTGGGGTTCTTTTATATTGAGGTATAAAGTACATAAAACTGCGACAATAATTCGTCAGTACTTAAAAGTCTACTAACTGTCTGCAAGGATGTTAAGCACAACCATAGATTCGTATGTCTGCATTCAAACCATCATTTAGGAAAGACGAATTTATTCATTCCAGCCCATACAAAGTGCAGATTTTTTAACAAATCACCGCCCGGTTTACAAACGAAGTTCGGCTGTCCAAAATTTACATCGACCTTTAACTTTAGTTATGATTGGCTTTTATATTGAGGTATAAAGTACATAAAACTGCGACAATAATTCGTCAGTACTTAAAAGTCTACTAACTGTCTGCAAGGATGTTAAGCACAACCATAGATTCGTATGTCTGCATTCAAACCATCATTTAGGAAAGACGAATTTATTCATTCCAGCCCATACAAAGTGCAGATTTTTTAACAAATCACCGCCCGGTTTACAAACGAAGTTCGGCTGTCCAAAATTTACATCGACCTTTAACTTTAGTTATGATTGGCTTACGCACCACTGTGACGCAGTAGCAAAAGCAAGCACAATACGGCTGCGCTAACAAATCATATAGTTGATGGTAGTTTGCTAGACGAGACACATGCTTATTATTTCTAGTTCTTAGACAGAACAATCGGTCGGTTAATGTTTTACCATCAGGTACTACATGTATTACATCCATAGTCTGCAAGCATTCGAGCTATCAAATTCATTTTACAAGCGTCAGAAACCTGGAATTGTACTGTCAGTAGGAGACATGGGGTTTGTTCTGTAGTTTAGTTACGTTTATTGATGAAGCAGCACAACACAATGACGCGATCCTTAATGTTACACACATTATAAGACGGCTGTATACTATATTTGGAACATGCGTGTTCTCTTTGATTCAATTTGAAGTTTTAATGGTTATAGGGTAATTTACAGTTATTTCAGTAAACGATGCAAAACAACGGAAAACGAGCCTGTGCCATAAATAGAGGGAATATTTGTCTACATAAAATTACTGAACCGGATGCTTTTTTGATTACCAGCATTTCAACAGATCGAAGTCATTGCTATGTTCTGTGACATAAATGCTCAGTTTATGATAATCAGCTTTGACGGAGTAATTACGTCGGTCTAATTCCAAAGGGTCGTAAGTCCATTTTTTGAAGAAAATGAGTGTTGGGTATCGTTGGAATCCTCTTTTCAAGCTCTACATAATGAGCTGATATACAATCATATAGAACTTATAGTTTGAACGTAAAATGCAATTCCAATAGGGCGTAACTCGTTAAAAGTTAGAACATTCCAAAACTTCAATCGCGTTTTTCTCGAAAGTAATGAAATGCAACATACGCCCCTTTGGAATTAGACCGACAAAATTTAGTAGACCAAAATGTTAACATATATTTAACCAAATTTTATTGTAAGATGTGTTTCTTCGCTATAAAGTGTGTTACGCTATTTGTTTGGTATGTCTGTCTCATTCGTGCATTCACGTAACGGCTATTCAATAACCTGAATCAGTATACTGTCCTTTATTTCCACTTTTTAGTGATTATACATGACATGGCATTAAACAACAACAACACTAAACAAAGAGAACATGACATACACGTAAACATTATATATGTAGTAAAGTAAAAGGAACAACGTGGGGGGAGATGAGTATGTTTATATATATACATAACTAACCCGTAATTATTGTATCCTTAGCATGTACACTAGTTCATCTGACGAATGCCAAATTTGCCGAAATTATATATCAAAATATTCTTTAATTATTTGGTATAAATCAATTATTGCAATACAATACTGTAATATAACGTTTCACTTAGTCAGGTCTTGTCGAAACGAAACACAAGAATTGATTGTGAGAAGAAACAACATCATTTGGAGCAGCATATACATCAATCTAACTTATCAAATCTATTAATACAAGGTTATATATCAACTTTCATAGATTGCATGTCGCGATAAGAAAATACACAGTGTGATTGTATAGATCACTAAGATCAGTATATGATATATACGGGTCCTACATGGCAAAACATTATAACACATTAACTGCTCAGTGCGTTGGTTTTCAGAAAAAGCAAGTAGAATAAATCAAATAATAAATTTAAATGGACAGTGGTTAAATCGGTGCAAATATTGAAAAGTATTGATTCAGTCATAACTTATTATCATTTTTGTGCTACGTACACTAGAAAGGGGACATTTTGGGTCAAATAATGGTGATTAGCTAAATCATATTAACATTTTAAAAAATAGAGTAAGTAAAATGTTGCACCAAAACAACAACAGTTTAATTAATTTATCATTTCAATATTATTCCAAATGCTCACTAAACGTAAACAGTAAGATCATTACAAATCTGACAATGCATTGATACAATAATAATCTATTTAAATGGACGTTTTGTTGAAACAAACATCTCGTGCTTGCGATAATAGTATATATAATGTATAATATAGATTGTCCGCGAACAGGTGCACGAACTCGCAGGACTGTTCCATGTCAATTTAGGTGCTAAGTAAATGCACTCGTGCGTAATCTAAAGTAAGCGTTTGATTAACTCTTCTGTCAAAACCTAATCACGTTTATTTCTCCGTCTAGCGCACGGAAAACACTAAATACACCTATTTTGAAATGTAATGGACCGGGTTATATATTCATGCGTAACTAAAATAAAGATAAAAATATAGTTCGTCGGTCGTTATGGTGGAATGAATGTCCACCCGCTTTTTTATATGGGGTGGCTAAATCTTTCTGTCAAGTGAATTTCCCCTCGCGTATTTTGTAGATTTGACAATTTAATGTATATACAGTCAAACCTGTCTGTAAAGACCACCCATGGTAACAGCAAAATGTGGTCTTTGTTTACCGGTGGTCTCTATTAACAGATTAAATATCATTGAAAATGGTCTGATGAGAGATAAAATTGATGGTCTTTGCAGACAGGTTTTGCAATAGTGGTCTATGTTCGCAGGTGGTCTTTTACACAGGTTTGACTGTTTTAATATTGTATAGATAGTGCGTGAAGTTATCAATCACATAGATGAAATAAAATATGGAAACAAAACATTCTAGTTCGAAATCGATGACTGCGTTGAGTGGCAGATTATTTGTATTGCGTCATTTCTACGTCAAAACAATAACATTAATGTCTTATTTTATTTACGCATCGATTCGTTCGTCGTGGTAAAGTGTGATACTATTGTGGCAGTTCTTTGTAAAACCTTGGTCTGGTTAACGTTCCTCTTTGCGCACAAACAAACGAATAAAGACGACATATACTTGAGAATCCGTTTTCGTAAAGCGAACAATGATTACGAATTACCATTGTACAGAAACATACAGGCTTTCCGTGTAATGACAAAGAGGCTAATTTTGTTGGCGTACACACTCCTCTGTAACCATTGTCTAGTCTGGCATAGATGCCCGGATACTGATTTTCTATCTAATTAGTAAAACAGTGTCGTATAATGTTAATTTAGGCTAAAGTCTTCTGAAACGATTCGCAAAACTCACAGTAATACGATAATAATGGATGTTTTGTCTTGACATCTCTACCTTCAGTGTCTGTTCATATTGATTCAGCGGAATTCTCGAAGCAAAACATCTAGAGTTAATCTTCATCACACACAAGATTTAATTGTGTTCTCTTATATGATATATTACACTAATACGGTATACTTCATGGGGGGTCATAAATAACTATATTTAATAAACTTGTTTCCTGAAAACGATAAAAACGAGTCACTTGCGGGTGAAGTAACGGAAATTAACGTTCTGATGTACGAGACTTTAGAAATGCAAGATATGAATGTATGAGTGAAAATGTGGGTCAGGGATGGGCACGTCACATTCACATCCTCAGACGAATCAAGACAAAATATAAGATAGTGCACTGATTCCGCTATGACATATATATATTTTCATTTCATGTTTTCCGATGGTTTACCGCGAAATAATGGTGAATTTCATCCAATAATTTTGTTAATTTCACTGAAACGGACTACTTTTTTCCACAAAAAAATCTCCGTTGAGTGCCCTAAATAGAGTACTCCCCCTTTGTTTAAATTGTACGTTAAGGAGCAGTTGTCTTCCTTTTCTGTCAAAATGAAAAGGTGTGTAAAGTTAATGGATTTAACGATTCTTACCACAACATTATGATCATCATGAGCATCTGACATAAATTTTCAAGTATTGCGTCCGCTGTTCACTCGGTTAAATGACTTTCGAAATTACACCGAAACATACAAATATTTGCTATATATCGAAAAGTGTTCATTAATAACAAATCCTTACAGGACGACTCCCAGCATAAGGGTGGGCGAACATTGGGTAATGCATCTCAAACATAGACATTTAGAACAATTATTTACCGGTTATTTTTGTGTATATTGCATAATATCTACTTGGGACTGTCATAGTACTGTTATTTCGATTATGAGTAATCGTAACTGAATACATTGCCATATTCTGGCAACTGTATATAACATTATTGAAAACATCGTTATCTTTGTATTAGTACGAGCTGGTTGAACGCCAAACATACGTCTTACAACAATATTCCTTCTGAAAGTTTTAGCAAAACTTATGAAATTTGGCAGTGAACTTTTGTAGCTGAATTGATAAAACAACGATAGTTGGAAGCTCAGAGACTGCACTCAGGTCATTACAAAAACTCAATATTTAATTCCCTGCAGAGTTGTCGTTTCATGATTGCAAGATTTGAGTACAGAAAACGCTTTCAGCAAACCAGGTACTAGGTCCATGGTCGGTTTTACCCTAACTAACTGAACAAATTTGTGGTACTTGCACGCTAGCCTACGTTGTTCGTCTTATTTGGGTAATTGTAGAATCAGTTGGATGCACCCGTGAACTCGCGTTTTTATCTCAATCGATTCCAATACGGTACTCCTATTTCCACCCGTATTTATGTTTTTGTGTTGTCCCTTTTGATTGTGAAAGTGTTTACTTATATGTAAATATGTGCATGTCTCCTTGTACGGCTTGGCTGTGTGCTTTGTGGTATTTCGTGTACGTTGTGGTATTTCGTGAACTTTGTGGTAGTTCGTGAACTTTGTGGTATTTCGGGAACTTTGTGGTATTTCGTGAACTTTGTGGTAGTTCGTGAACTTTGTGGTATTTCGGGAACTTTGTGGTATTTCGTGAACTTTGTGGTATTTCGGGAACTTTGTGGTATTTCGTGAACTTTGTGGTATTTCGTGAACTTTGTGGTAGTTCGTGAACTTTGTTGTATTTCGGGAATTTTGTGGTATTTCGGGAACTTTGTGGTATTTCGTGAACTTGTGGTATTTTGTGTACTTTGTGGTATTTCGTGAACTTGTGGTATTTTGTGTACTTTGTAGTATTTCCTACCCTGCTTCCTCGTTAATTATTTCCAAATGAGCAATCACGCATTATCGATAAATTACGGTATCTCGCGAGTTTCAAACAGTTTTATATCATTATTATGCTTGCATCTGACATTGGATAAAACTGTTTAAATTTCTTCTAGACATTGACCTATGGTATTGAAATATGATTGAAGTACGGAATCACTTGTGTATTTCTTACCAATATATTTCATATATGCATTAGGCCTTCAGTATTACTAATTGAGGCTTGTGTAACATATATCATGTATTAAAATAAGTACTTTAACAACTAATATATTTTAAATTTTAATATCGATGTATTATTTTCAAATGAAATAACACCTGGATTAACTTTCAAAGGTCTCTTACTGTGACGTCCCACACGCTGAAGTACTACACAATTTGTATAATTAAAATAATTATATTTTTAATCTATATTTTTTTCAAAAAAAATTGGACCCTACCCTTTGCCATGCTATGCACCAATTACTTTACGTCAATATCTTCCATACAACGCAAACCAAGGACTTATGTATTCATTGGTAGTAAAACATGCTTTATGTAAATATCCAAGACAAATTGGAAGTAGCGCTTCTAGATGCATATATGCTAACAGATCAGTGTTGTATTGACATAGGATTTATTGAACGAGTTGAAGAAAAATATTATTATAGCAAAGCAACTCCTATTGTTTTTATTCAACGGGTTGAATGCATTAAGTCAAAACTAAACAACACGAATTTAATGTTCATCACATGCCCTGCTTCTGCTTAAATTGTCAACTTTTATTACTTTAATGTGGAGAAAATACTTCTCTTCCACTCGTAGACTGGTTGATTGAAGTATTTACATGAAATTGATGCAGCTTATACGTCTTTGTGCCATCACGGTCATTTTCGGCACAGTCGTACTAACTTGACTTTGCTCTTTGCATATCAGTGTTATTTTTTACGTTAACCACTAAACCAACTGTTGATACCTTGATGCGGATTGGGCAAACGTTTAAATAGCACCGGCCATCTTTTTTCAATATATTTCTTGTTTCATTTTATCCTTGAACGATAAAATATTGATAAATAAATAAAAAAATTAGAGCGATTGTGATAAAACCCGGTATTATTTCTCAACATGTTATTTTGTTTTATTCTCTTTCTTTTATACATGTGATTTCCGTTCCCCATTTCCATATGTATTACTTTTACGCCCTACTACCACCTCCATTTCTCCACTATATGAGTATTTTTTACTCAGGGGATCTTTGAGAGGAGATATTGCTTCTTGGTGAATGTTGGTTGCTCTACATTGTCTCATACATACACAAAGTAATATCGCCGTTGGGAATAAGAAAGAAATGACATGCTTTTGAGATGTTCAATCACTAGTGCAACATACAGACAATGGTGTGAAACACGTTTAACTTGAAGCATCATCTTAAGACAGACAAACATTACATTAAAAACATCACCTCATTGCATTTGAAACGGAGACGATGTATTTTATATCTGTATGGTTTCTTGATACTTGATCATTCTAGTGCGGGTCTTAGTCATACAAGATTTCCGATACCAATGACATGGGTCGAAGTTTATGCCAACTATGAACGTAATTGATATAATGAAGTATTGTTTATATAAACAGGCAGTAAACGATATACATGTACTCGTAAATAACAAAGTGTACACGAAGAAGTTATTTCTACGATAAAGAAAACTTTTGTCATACATAAAACGATGTAAGTGAAGAAAGTGGAGTTCAATATTCGGCATTGTAAAATACTGAATACGTTGAACCTACATTTAATTTTATCTTCGCGCATCATTAATATTTCTGTCTTATGGCTTTTTATGTTAATGTTTACACGTATGTATCATTTTGCGTCTTTGTGCTTTTGTGGTCACCGTGCACTTTGTTTATTGCATTTCCTGCTTGACCACTTTATTCCTTTTTATGAAGGTTCATATACTAAATACTGCTGTCTATTACGATCATACAATGAAAAGAATCCTCTTCCAACGCCTTGTCCAAAGGTATTCTTAAGGATCATTAACAACAGATTGCAATCTGTTCGATTCACACAACATAATTTGTTGCGTATGTTACAAACTTGGAAAATCAGGTAATTACCAGACCCTAGTGCGACCCCAGCTGGAATATGGTCTCCCTTTTCCCGGTCTCTTATAAATCAGCTAGAGTCAGTCCAAAGAATGGCTATATCTGACTGTGGACGCACATCTAGTGTTACGGAAATGCTAGATAGTCTGAAGTTAGACTTCAGACGCATTGACTCTAGACTGTCCCTCATGTACAAAATAACAATTGATTTGGTTGCACTTTCCATCCATGGTTATCTCACCCCTCTAACTAGAGCATCCCGTCACTACCATACTCTATCGCCGGATTTTTCTTTAGTGGAACAGTCTATCCCCTCATAGTCCATGTCTCCCCACCCTAGTACAGTTTAATGTCGCACTCAGCAACATTGAACATACCATCTTACCATGACTCCATTCCCACCTGTTTTTAAACTGTTAATAGCACTAACATTTTTATACCATTCTTACATCAATGTTGTTTTTCTTTTTTTCTTAAATCCCTCATTAGATCTATACTTTAACTTCTTTTTAAGTTTTCTTAGCGGCTTGGCGCGCACCATTGTCTCAGTCCTCGTAAGAGGTTCGATAAAAACAGATATATAGATAGATTAAGGTTAACATGGGGACGTGAGTTTTGAATTAATTGCACTCATTTAAAACATTTAGATTGCCATTGTTGTCATGTTCTGTTACATCAGCTGACAACTTGAATACAGTCCTAACTTTCCTAGCACGAATAAAGTTTAAGTAATTGCGAGTCATGTGTAATACTTTAAAGGGAATGGACCTGTAATGTTGGTGTCAAAGTTGAATAAATGGGCATTGAGATCTTAAAATACCGTTCGATGGAGAAGTTTGGCTTTGTCAGGTCTGTATGTGGAGGCATTGTTTTATGTATAAGGCGTTCCCTGTAACAACCCAATACATCTTCCATCAACATTCGCCAACAAACAAGACGACAGAAATAACAATATAAATCGTCTTTTCACGGACCATATAGACTTAAGGAAGGGTATGAGGTGCGTGAAGAATAAACACACAACTTTACATGTACACAAACAGAATATTGTGTGCCACAAGCATTTAAAAATGTTATTTGAATTTTTAATGATCTGTGACTTTCTCGGGAATATGTGTTCAAACGTTTGTCATGAAACTGTATTTTATCAGGGAATATTTCTTACAGATGCGATTAAAAGAAATTATGTTGACAGTCTATAGATGACGGCATATTCATTTTAACTCTATCAAAGTCACGTCACAATACTCATACATTGTGATATTGATTATACCTTGAACAAATTACTCAAGCACTTACGATATATTGATTTATAAACGTAACATGCCTCGATATAATGGTTGCCAGTAATTAAATGAGACAATTCCTAGCAGCAACAACGGAAATGATAAGCACAAAACAGAAGAATAGTAATATCTTCATAATACGGCCCCATATGGGGACAATGAACATTTCGCCAAATTTAGGAACGGGCTGTAGGAGAAAATTTGCATTGTTTTAATTTAAGGTTGATATAAGCAGAGCCTCGTTTTCACTTAATTGCCTCCTCGATTTTGATCAAAATCGACATCCTACTCAGACGTTCTTGCTTAAGAATTCTATATGATAATGTTTCGGGATCAAAGAGTGAAAGTGCTGCCTCAGCCGAGCAGAATGTGCATCAACAAACCTCTCCAGAAATATTGATAGTAATTGGTAAAAAAACACCACATTTACCATTAATTGCCAAATGTATGATACGTTAAATAGATCAGTTCCGACAATCAACACTATACACATTGTGTTTCCTTGAATAATTTTGAATGTTTTTAGAGTGTTGAGGAATTGTCACGTATAATAGTGTCAACCAGGCGCGTAAACTAGTGTTTACTTTAAATAAGAGTTTATAATAAACATTATTAAACCCGATTATTTACCAAAATGTTCCCATGCTGCTAGAATCTTGTCTTTTTACGTTATGCTGTTTATGTTCAATTGTTTAAAGCAGGCCTGTGTTATTCCTGCAATGCCTCATTTTATTTCTGTGCATATTCCTTATTTTGATTTCATGTCATAACCAAGGAATCTGACTTAAGAGGTCCTGTCTTGTAAATTTGTCTTTCCCTGGCCCCGTCATCACAAAGAATCAGTTTTTAGGATCAGGATCAAGATCAAATATAGGATCTGTCAAACCTTGTAAAATTTATTTTCAAAGCTAAATCTTTTTACATACTGTGACAGATATGAACATCCTGTAAAACTTTTGAGACATTAAATTCAAATGTCATGCTTATTAAGAAAAAAGACGAAAATTAATAAATTAAGACCGATTTTGGAAAATTGATCCCGATTTGCTCTAGATCAGTTTTAGTCATAAGTATAATAAATCAATTATTCAACATCAAGGTGAATTTTAGTATGTTTTCATGACGTTAATTAGAAGAGTTTTAGGTATTTTTGTGCATGTTTATGAAAATTGCTGGAAAAAGTTTTCAATTGCTTCATAAAAATAGCAAACATTTTAATGTATCAAGTTGATCCAGATCAGTTGATCCTTTGTGAACATGGGGCCTGTGCTTTTTATTTTCGCGTTTGTATGCTGAATTTATCAATGTCCTTTTTTCTTATATCGCTAATGGTAGATCCCTGATTCGAAACTTGACATGGACATGAGTGGCCATAATCTCACGAATAATGTACAGAGGTTGTGGCCTTTGTGTGTGACATTTCCTGTTCGTCTTAATCATTCATTTTGTTCTTTTTTTACTAACTATCTAAAGGAAGATGGTACAAGGAACGCAAATTCCACCAGACAATACCTTCCCATACAGATCACAGGGAAACAACAGCTGACACAAAACTATAGGGTGTATGTATGCTGATGTTGGACTGGGATGATAAGAAATTACTTGGCTTGTTACCGAAAATAAAGGAGGGTAGCTGTTTACAATATTGTGTGACAGACATTTCTTTCATTGTGGGATGTGTTTTTTTTTTAAAGTTTAGTTTACTAAGTACTTAACACTATTTCATATATGTTTTTTTTTTTAAAGTTTAGTTTACTAAGTACTTAACACTATTTCATATATAGTTTACGATTATACTTGTCACTAAATACTTGGCATAAGGCGCTTTCTGATTATTAAATTTGACAAATATCAATTTCTATATCACAAATAATACTAAACAAATTTATTTTAGTACATCTAGTTCAAAACCACTTCACGTGTTGGCATGCAACAAAAAAAGGCTTTGTTCGCTTCAACAACTCTCATTTTGTCGTTATTGATTTGAATAATTCGGTTTAGTTGTTACGGTATTCAAAACAATCAACACATTTAAAGGAATTAAAGTGTTCTCTTCCTCCAATTTATCTTTAATTGACACTGTTAATTGAATCATTGTAAAGTGAAAAAATAATTTAAATTTAAAGTTTCTATCTTAATCTATTTCATACTTAAGTGACAGTTTTATTATATGGATTGCGGTAATACAATAACAATAATCCACCATTGTTCCAGCAATGTATTTATCAATGCGAATGTATTATTATTTTATAAAACCATACATTAGCCATATATGATTTACACTGCACGTATACTATAAATAACTACATAAATCATAAAGGAACCAATTTGGTGGAATAATGTCAGGAAGTGGTTTTCAGCATACAACATCCCATTGCCAAGTTTGCATTCTAACTATAAATGTCAATGTCCCGTCTGACGCACTTGTTCAATGATTATAGCCTCGTTCCTTTTACCAAGTTGTATTTCGTGGAAACTTAACCAAATTATGTAAATGTCTAGTATTACTTGTCTTAAATCAGTTTGCAGTGATACATATATATGAACAAATTAAGGATTGTTTTGTCCCAGTGCACAACTGTGTCTAATATTCCGTAAGGCATGCAATTAGTCTTCTTCTAGTTTTTAACATGTTGATGTTACTTCAATATATGCAATAAGGAAGACAAGTTTTGATAATTACACAGTATACGGTAAAATGTAATACATGCGAGTTGTCCGCAAACAAAAATACAAAGATTACACCAAAGTCATATTTCCCTTCATTTACTGACTTAAACATTTTCACTTTGCCTTAATTTAGAAGCCTATCACTTCAAATACAATTGACAATCATACTGATGTAAACCTTGCGTATTACACACATTTCGCATTCAAATCATTATGAATGTAGCGAACAATTGATATAAAGAGCAGTTTCAATGTCCCGAGGGTGTCTGTTATAACTATGCTTTACTGCATATGTTTGCAGGACTAAATATTAATGTTGCAAACCACATTATCAAACAATATGAAAGTGGTGCATTTGAAGATTCCCGCAAGCTGCAAAGACAACGGCGCCAGTAAGGTGTCTCCAGCAAGAAATTTTAATAAGCACAGTTATAATGTGGGGACGTTGGGCGTTTTGACGTGTAATAACTGTAGACTAGCAATAGGTACATTCATGTTATATTGGTAAATATTCAGCATGAAGCATACATATGAGTAGAGCGGGGGCATTTCTGATATCCGGGAAATAGCAAGGGTTTATCACATTTCGGCGATTTGGATACATACCGTCATATCAGGGAGTTTATGACTTACTGATACTGTGGAAATGCAAGAAATCTTAATTGCATGACCGACCTACGTCTTCCAGAATACAAAATCGGAAGGAAAATTATTCAAGACATATTTCGGAACTACTTTGACACCATTGCATTCGCCAATGCAATATGTATAATGGTTAGGTTTGATAAATATCAATATATACCGTTTGAAACGTAATCTTTTAAATACAACATACACTCATTTTGGCGAAGTACTCACTTCTAGTACCGTTATCTTAATAAGTATTAATGAATAGTATGCGTCTAAAGGGCTTGAGACCTCAAAGTAAATAGTATGGGTAACAATAATCACTTAGGCACATGAAATATACTGCAATACTTTCTGATAGCAATTGGCTTTTGCCAATTATAAGTTATTGGTAATTAATTGTTTTGTTTTTCTGTCTTTTACAATTGCCAAATACATGATTACACCAATTGTCATCTGTTCAGTTAAGGGAATAGTATGAACAAACCCTACTGATAGACCTCAGCAATGTCCTTCACAGTAAGACAGACATCTAGTTTGACCGTATTTTCAACTGCTGCGATGCTTAATCGGGTAACAGCGACTTTCAAACCCGAGAGCGTAGTTCAGTCACAATATTATATAATTGATATATAATAATTCAATCTGCCTCAGTGCGGTCGCAGATCTTTAAATCATAATCATAACCATACAGTAGCTTTGAAGAGAAGTGTAGAAACATGAAATCGTATCATTTATTGTATACACATGATTGTTTATATCAGTATATAATTACCATCATCCGCACTCGTGTCCGTTTAATTTGTTTTACAGCTTCTCTGAGTGGATTGTGTTTACTGAATACTTAATATTCATTTCATTCGCAAAGATTTATATTGGATCTTATCATCGATTCCCATTTCATTAATCCGAGATGAGATATCTATCGCGCAACATTACAAAATTGGAATGTTCGTTTAGCAAGCTGCAAGCTGCAGATAAAGAATCCAAGACTTGAGACAAATTTTCCGGGGCAAAGTTTCTAAGTGAGATACCACACAGGCTATTCAATTCTAGCTGAAATTGATCCGTGGATAAGGCTACTACGCAACGTATTGTAATAAAAACTGAATAGATATGGTAGATGCTACATTAGGTCACACTTACATTATGTTGACATCAGTTGAACAGTGTTAGCATTTTGTTTTTAACTGTAACCTTTTGACAATAGACTCCCTATCATATGCCCCTCTCCCCCTCATCGCTGCGAGTTTGAATCCATTTTGGGATGTAGAAAGTGAGGAAGCCACCCAGCTGACATACGGAAAGTCGATGATTCTACCTAGGTGTCCGCCTAGAGTCTTCCTTCAATCTAATAGCTGGAATAGTCGCAGCATGACCCAGTCTGTTTACGTCACTTATTGTCATACAAAAACCAGCATTACCGCTGTAACTTTATATTTATTTATTTTACATCGATAGTGAAACAAGTTCTTCCAACTTTTACTAATCACTCTTGATGACTGCTTCCTGGCTGCCAACCAGAACTTGCGCAACCAGAAAATTAGAAATTGTGAAGTTCGTGATCAAACTCCGCTCATCGCCGGGCTCGAACTCACGACCTTGGGCTCAGTATTCAGGCGTTCTACCCATAGAACACTGCGTCATCATTACCGCTAACTTCAAATGCTAGCGGTGCTATCAGTAATATATCTTCTTCTATCAGCAGTAAGAGCAAAAATACTGTCATTTGTGCCAGCAGTAAACATGTTCTTGATTGTATCAATTTTTGAATGTAAATTTCAGACATTGTGACAGCGCTACTAGCAGTATGGAATAAGAATATTTAATATGGTTGTCAAACCATTTCGACATTTTAATCTTCAGATTCTCATAAAATTGAAAATTATAGACATCGCTACCATCATAATCATTTACTCACTTCATTTACATCTCTGTCACTACATATTGCATACAATCGACAGCTTGTTAGCTACATCGTGGTTACTGCCGGTGTTGTTGGCAGTTTGAGCAGTCACATTGCTACTGATGTAACTGCTAAAACATGTACTTTCAACTTCAGTTACGAAGGCACTGAGTTAACCTAGTTCCTCAGCACAGCTGAACATCTGAAAGACTTATATCAGAAAGCCATTGGAGACGTTTATTTTCTCCATCACTATTTGATAGATGAAAATCCTTCTAAAATAGTATGTTAAAGAGTGAACGTTTTCATTTGCTAGGGAAATGATGAGTATTAAATTCCTAGAGACCAAGAAACACTGGTTGGATCAACTGACAAATGTACAGAGTAGGTGTTATACAATGCCTAAATACTGTATTAATAAATACCAAGGTAATTTTCGCTTACAGTGTTTTTTTTTCCATTTCTGAAAGTCATATCATTATATAATAAGGGCTATCAAGACACTCTTAGACTTCTCTCATCACTTTTGTCTATTTTCGAAACAAAGAACCAATCAAACAGTACCAAATAATACATTTGTAATGCACTGGACTTTGCAACGATCGATGGTAAAACCACTTTGCACTTATTTCCGGGAAGTTCCATACTCGGAGACGTAATATTCAACAGAGGTCTGGCGCGATATTTGTTAAGGATTAAAAACTATAAATCAATAGATGGCCATGTTATTGTTTCTGATCCTCAGAACATGGAATTGTAATCATATCCAGATTGGTTTAGACGATTTGTCAAACAGTTTACTTCAAGCTTCAGTGAACTCCAATCAAAATGTTATCACGGTTCTATATTGTTGCAATCGAAACGTAATACATGGTTAACCTGGTGTTTGCTTTATTTGTTCTGTTAACATTTGCTCGAAAGCATTATAACTGTTGGCGGATATTCTGCGAGGATCTGGTTCTGTGATTTTACAGAATAAAATGACAACAATCAGTTCCAGCGAAATTTAAGAAAGTTCGGCTTCAAGAATTCTCAAATTCAACTTCATGAATTCACGAGTTCAACTTCAGGAATTCACGATATCATCTTCATGAATTCACGATTTCACGATTTCAAATTCATTAATACACGAATTCTATTTCACGAATACACGAATTCACGACTACAATAATTCACGAATTCAACTGCATGAATTTATTATCGTGAATTCGTGAAGTTAAATACGTGAATTCGTGAAATTCAAATCGTGAACATCAAATATAATGTGAATATGTGAAGTTGAAATCGTGAATCCGTTAATTTTTTTAATTGAATTCGTGAATTCGTTAAGTTGAATTCGTGAATTATTGAAATCGTGAATTCATGAAGTTGAAATCGCGAATTCTTGAAGCTGAAGTGTGACCACGTGGCTTTCGTAGTGTCACTGGATCCTATGACATTGTGGACAAATATTAGAAACACTAAATTGAATTTTTCAAATCACGATAAAGTAGTGCCGGGGAATAAGACGACTGCTGGCACATGTAGATGAAATCATTTGCGTTGATAAATAGAGGATCTTACATTCGTGCTTATGAAACGAGTCGACTGAATATGAGCCGAGCGTCATATTCGTTTCAGTCGACGAGTTTCATAAAAACAATATCAAATAAGCACGAATGTAAGATTCTATTTATCACATAACACCATAAATAGATTGTTTTCAATCTTTAAATAGACTTTAAATAGTGCTGTGATTCGGCTATTTATGTAACTAGTTACATATGATATTTATGCCACTGCTTTATGCCACTCCTGGAGTGCAAGTTATGTGATAAATGAATATCACACTGCTGTAATTATTATTTTAGAAACCCTAGACAAGGTCCTAACAGTTAACACATGGTTAAATAAGGTTTCTGTCTACCGGTGTATTATTAAATTGACATGTGCACCATCGAGACGAGACAGAGCTCTGTGAAGTATTGCCAAAGATTTCGGCGAAAAAAAACAAAGCAGGCTGCTGTTACTGTTGATAGATAACATTATGTCAAAAACAACGATCTGAAAAGTTGTCATTACACCGAATCGAGATAAGAAAACCTAACATATAATCTTTATTCGATGAATCGTCATTGAATTGCCTAACCAAGAGACAGTGTTAAGGTAATTGATATTCAGAGAATGTTAGTTGTCTTTATACAGTTATTACTTTGTATTTTCTCTGTTTTCTCTAGAAACATATCTAGAATCGCATTAACAACATAATGACTGTATAATGTAGTCTTAGTAATGTATTTGGCTAAGCTAAACGTGAGTACTATGCAAGTCTAAATGTGTATCAAGGAGAACATAAATACGAGCTGATATCATTTTGATGGCACAAGCTAGAGTTTTATAAAATCATTTAAATAAGAGAATTTGTTTCGAACTTTTTCTACGATGTTCGCTGATGTATATCGAAATGCAGAATCGGAAATTTACGGAAAAGTCCAAATAGTTAGTGGTGGGGATGAGTACCACTTGGGTTTCCTACCGTTCCAGACGATAATAAATCTAACATTTAAATCTAAGTTCAAGACAAACTCAGTATTTATGTGATGATAAACTAACGGTTTTCTCTGCCATTTCAGAACGCAGAACGAAAGGTTAATTCCTTTATTCAATTCGGAAGTAATTTGGTTCCACCACTCAGTGACGCTACAAGCCTTCTTAAAGCAACAGAATGCATTATTCACACCATATTCGTCCTCCCGCATTAGAAATTCTACCATCAAATGTTACGTCGCCCTTAAAAGACTAATTCCTTTTGTAAAAACTGCCTTATTGCACTTTACGATGTGACACTAATCTAATAAAGCCATTTCCGCGTTCCTTTTGTTGAAAGGATGACATTTAAAACGCTCAGATTCCGAGGTTCTAAAGTCAGACTGCGAGAAAAACAATTTATGTTGTTTCTCATACGCGGAAATTAGTTTTTTCAAATCTACTGTTCTACGACACCGCCTGATTTTATTGCACACTACAAAACATGTTGTAATGCTGATTCTTTGTGAAGCTTTTAGTAGATGCAGTCACCGTTGGTGAACTCCGGAGATTCACTACGTCCTACAGACGCCTGCACTGACAGTCTAGTATTAATAACGCAAGTGAAAATATCATAGTAACCAAACATGGCATTGATGGTATTCCCGATACAGATCATGTACTGTTCATATTTTCAGATTATGTATGTGTCAGAATGTAAATGCATATGTACGCACTACATAAATGGTATGTACATATTTATTTACGATTTATACTTGTAGGAATTTGAAATAACTTTTCAATGACACCTATGATAAATTCATTTTCTGAGTATGTCTAAGTTTGTTAGCAGTGTACACAATGTGTAATTGCTCGCCCTATTATTTCTATATTTAGGTATACACTACTCAATATGTAACTGTTATACTCAGAATTTTATTTTATTTGAGTGGATAAGACTTGATATTGAATACACAGCATTCCCTATGTCTTAGGCTATTTTATTTCTGAAGTATTTTATTTCCAACTGAATACATCAGCCGGTTGCAAACGGACATTAGTTTATGTATCGACAATAACTGCTGACTTAAATCATCAACACTGAGGTAAAGTATGTTATATAGAATGTAAACAAGAGATATTAAGTGGTTCAATGAACGCCATATATACAAGACAATGCCTCCCCAACAAGACCCCCCGGGAAAACAACAGTCCACAAAACATCAGGCACGGATGAGGTGCAAGGGTAAATAAGCATGGGAACATTGGTGCAAGAAATGGCCTGGCCGACCAAATAGAACAAGGAACATGAAGGAGGGCAACCACGGGGGGTTTGGTTAATGGAATACATCATGAAACAAGACAAGAAAGCAAGTAACAAAAAGCCGAAATGGGGGAGAACATAACTTGAATATTATCACAGTATTTTGTTAAATTAGAAAAGTGTTAGGACAGAACGAATTACCTAATTTTTAAAAGAAATATTTCAAAACACTTAATCGTGTCAGCGTATACGTAATAATGTCGACTTATACGTCTACTGAGTATATTATTTTAGTTATAATACTTGTATGCACTTTGTGTGTTGTTCATTTAACATAAAGTTATAGTAATCATTGAAAGTAATACATGAGTAATGCATATACAAATTACAAACTATATGTTAATACCACATTCTATGTTGTAGGGTATGGAGAGGGAAAGTCTCACTCCACAAATACATAAATCACTCCGTACAACGTGCTGTGTTGATAGCAGTTCTGTTGGTTGATGGCAGATCAATGTTGATATAGCCCAATTAATAGGTTCTGGGTTGATTGT
The DNA here is from genome assembly GCA_032209605.1 of Mactromeris polynyma. Lineage (NCBI taxonomy): Eukaryota > Metazoa > Mollusca > Bivalvia > Venerida > Mactridae > Mactromeris > Mactromeris polynyma. The sequence continues at coordinate 24,247,056 of JASFXZ010000007.1, read as the reverse complement.
GAGTTAAAATGGTGATTTTCCTGTATTACTGACGATAGGAAAATATGGAATAGTGGTTTTAAACATCCGCAAAACGGTGTAATTGTCAAATGACATGCAGATCAATGTCGGGTATATCAGGCAGTACTTACAAACACCTACATGCTAATTCCTGTGTAATTGCTTTGCAATGAACGTGTATGTGAAATTAAGACCATCGCTTCGCGAAATTGTGCCTGATAACGCTTACTTTCGTTTCCTTGCTACCGTTATTGCACGGAATACGTACCTTTGTCCGATAGGAGAAAAGCGATCGTGTGCTATCACTAAGTAATTGCTAGTCATATCAGCTTGCATAAGGCGAGTGGGTTGTGTTACAATGTAAATACTTTCAACCTATAGTTCATGGTTTTAATAAGATATATGAACATCGATCGTTATACGGTTTGACCGAATTTTTAGATCGAGAGGGTAGTATCCTTCAAAAGAGGGAAGTCGATACATGTCATCGAAATTCAGAAAAGTTGTTTGTTCTCGACACCTATTTTATAATTATGGATTCAAATCCATTTTATAAAGTATTTAACTCTTTATAATAATTGAGAAAATGAAAGAAAATGAAAAGATGTAAAATATTCAATTTGCGCTAAATAAATGTAAATCAACTTTAACCATCGTGTTTTCTTAACTGTATAAACACCAGTGATTTCGAGTTATAAACCCAATTCGATAATGCTTTCATTATCGATTTATCCTTTATATTGGGTATAGGGTATAGGGTGGGAAGGTTGTTTCAATCATATTTTCGATTGTGATATCATTTAAACTTGTTGTAAATAGGTTGTAAACAACACCCCTATAATCGGTATTTAGGTAAACACGATAATGATAGTCTCATTTACATCCTGATGTTAAAACATGATGTAAATGTACAATGTATTGTAGCGGATCCGTGGTCCAGTGGTAACGCGCTGGACTTGTAATCCAGGGATCGCTGGTTCGATTCCCCGCTCCATCACTTACCGTACTAACAGTCTTTCGGACGAGACTTTAAAAACCGAGGTCCCGTGTATGATGCTTTACATCGAGCACGTAAAAGAACCAGGGGTGCTTCTGGAACTGGGGCATCTCCTGTATCATGCACTATCCTCCAAAAATCTAATATGATTAACATTCTTCTGGAGGCGTCGCCCATATGGGAAACCGGTGGCGACGATAAATAAACGCAATACAAACAAACAATGTATTGTGTATGCGTGTGTGAATGCGTGCGTGATTGGGTGTGTGTAGGTGTGCGTGTGTGAATTCTTGTTTATTTGTGCGTGTTTATATTGTTAATAGAAGGCCATATTGAAAAAAAGATGTACAATTTATTGTTAACCTTAACTATGTAACCTTCTGAAAAAAATATAGAATTTATTATTATTATTATTAAAGAAATAGCGAATTTGAGTTATACCTTACTGAATCACATAATAACAATGACTACTGGATTATAAGATAATATTTATCCAGTAGTTCACACCGAACTTTGTGTAGAACCACTACAGAAAACATATCAGTTTCTGCTGACTTTGTCTGATTAATTTAACATTGATAAACATAAAATTGCTTTATTTTAGTGCAGAAAACTGCGATAATGATTTGTCAGTAATTAAAAGTCTAGATGTTGTGCGTAAGTATGTGTAACACAATCATATATGTCTAAATTCAAACTATATTATTTAGGAAATACGAAATATATTCCCAGTGCAGCATTTACAACTTGTAGAATTAAACAAATCAGCGTACAGTTTACAAACGATGTTCGGCTGTCCAAACTTTACTTCCTCATTTAAATTTAGCTTGATTGACTATCACACCGCTGTGATTCATGTAGCAAAATCGAGAAAAATACGGCTGTGCTGGAAATATTCCTATAAAATCGTAATTTTCTATTTTATTTTATGTTCTATGGATTTTAATCTTAATTGTGCCGTAAGAATATAGGGTTACAAACGGAATATTTAAGTCGGGCTCTCGTCAGATTACGTAGTGATGTAAACCTTTGAGATTTTTCAAATGTTAGACGAGTTACTTACCCTGATAGCACTCGATCTTCTATTTCTCCATCTCCCATTACAGGCTGACGTCACGGCGGTTCGTTTGATCATCAGGTGTACGAAAATGTCTAGAAGTATCATAAAGACAGTGATCAGGAAATCGGGAACCAGCGGCTATATACATCAGGCACTGACTTGAACCCGTACCAGTTTATGTGAACTGTACGGCGTTTTCAACACTTTTGTTATGTTGAACAACAAACGTCTTGAACCGGAATCATGCACATTCAGTGGTAAATCCTGAAATGATAAAACAATCCATCCAGTGAAAGACAATATATGGAAGACAAGCGGTGACACTGTAGTTCAGATGTTTACGATTCAACGACGACAATTTCTTTAAAACATATATAGTCGGATCTCGTTTATTCGACAATCTTCCATCCGAATTATTGGTATCATCCGAATAATTGGTATCATCCGAATAATTGGTATTATCCGAATAATTGATATTATCCGAATAATTGGTATTATCCGAATAATTGGTATCATCCGAATAATTGGTATCATCCGAAATAACTATCTTCCTGTATCTTCCTACGTATGTCGAATTGAAATAAACTTGTCGAAACCATGCAATACTCGAATTAAAATTGCGGACCCGAAGAATTCGAATGAACGAGGTATGACTGTAATTACTATTTTCGATAATAGTTTGTCCATTCATTACCGCACTACATTTCTCAAAACTACAGCATCTCATTGGTCAATCATTGCCAAGTTTTAACGTGACAAATTGCAAGGCTGCAATCTGACGCAGGTTTTTATTACACAGTTTTATCTCCTTGGATAATGGAGTTATTAAGTTGAGACCTCACGATTCAGAGTTATGAGAGCTATGAGATTTGCAGGTTGTACAGCAGGACTTCTAATCTCGGGAAATGCTGAGACAATGTAAGCGATAGTACCCAACATAACGCACTGCCCCCAAATAATGACTTTAAACAGACAAAACACAAATAAACATTAATCAGTGAAAGCCAACAGACACATAATTCGCTGAGAGATATATAATAGTGTCATGCCTGTGACTATAAACATTCCATATATCAATCAGGGAGAATCAGGAAATCAGATGAATTGATGTTAATCATTGCATACTTAATGTCTTCTTGCTTCAAGTTGTCGTCAGTATTTCTACTCCGATAATTTGTTACGTCTTTACTCCCACACTGTTGAACTGATATATAAGAAATAAATCAGATTCCTAGTATCGTTTTTACTGTAATGTCTTTAGGCCTGAAATTAATGTCTACGTGTGGTAATATAAAGTCATATTTTGAGGAACACGAAAAATCGTTCAATGCTGCTACCGGGATTCGAACCCGGGTCTACGGATTGCCGGTCCGTTATGCTAACCACTACATCATAGCGAACTAACGTCATTTTCGTGTACAGCTAAGTTATATAAAGTTGATTAAGGTTTACTACACTTTGGATGAAGTACGGGTTGAGTTTTTACATCCGCCACACAGCACTTAACACCAGCTGTAGTATTATTGAAATAAAGTCATATTTTGAGGAGCACGAAAAATCGGTCAAAGGCGCTACCGGGATTCGAACCCGGTATCCTAAACGTTCTAGTAGGTGACCAATTTAAATTGTGCAAGAGAGATAGTACTGTCTCATTAACTGATTGCCTTCGCTGTAATGGCCTTTTGTTTCGAGTGCGTCATGCAATAGCATATCATTTACATCTTCTGACCTGATAAGTCAGGTTCAACTTACTGACAACTAGTTAAATAGCAGTAGCCATTGATTAGAAATATTACGCTTAGGTCGATTCCAGAAAATATGGGACAAATATGCCAGAGGCTAAAAGCATTGTCTAATTTGGTCTAGCAATTGTATGAAAGGTTGATATAAACTGGAAATTTCCACAGAGGAATAGTATAACTACGCACAACTTGGAAAATAATTGTACCGAATCGCTAAAATCACCTGATACGCATCGGATAGGGTTATCGACTTAAGTAATTATATGGCAATCTCTTATTTGATTGGACGTCACTCTATATGTTAGACTTAATCTACTTGTATGGCTCACTGGTGAATTGTGAATTGTATGTAAAGCATTCCGTACAATGTCAATTAGAGGGGTTTTAGCAGTATCTGATACGTTATTAGTAGGTTATGTGTGTCTTGAGAAGTTATAAGCGAACTGTATAGATGTCTGAAACTGTTGTATCAAGTTTTCTATCATATTAAATCTGTATTGGCACTGCTCATGAGAGCATGCGTTCATACCAGAATACAGACCTGTAAATGCCGGTTATAAGAACGTTGGTGATAATATATTCGTGTTTCTCTGCGCATTGTGACATTTTTCGCCGTTTTGAAAGAGTATACCTTTAGCTAACAACCAATAATCACATGTTCTTCTACAACAAGTGACAAATACCCTTCATTAATCACCTGTAGAGAACAAATGACTTTAGATGTATTCTGTTCAAATTGTCACTGAAAACACCCCCGGGGTTCACACCTACGGCCTCCAGATTGCAGTTAAGTTCAAGGATTGAATCATATAATTGCCCACCCAACCAGCAGATCAGCTGTATGACATTCAAAGATCCAGATTTAACGAGAATGTTTAAGACATCTATTCGAACAAGAGATGTTTGTAAAACAGTATGCCCCCTGTGACCTTTGACCCCGTGACCCCAAAATCAACAGGATTCCGCTACTACCCAAGATGAATATGTGGACCAAGTTTGAGGATGATAGGTCAAGGGGTTCTTGAGTAATTGATCGGAAACGAAAAGGTTACGGACCGACCGACCGACATGTGAAAATCAATATGCCCTCTCATCTTTGAAGGGGGCATAAACAGATTGATTCATTGTGAATATTAAACTTACTTGTATACTCGTATGTTGGAAATCAAGGACCATATAGCGATTAAGGGTGAGGTTAGCTAGCTGTTAAATCGATTTAAACCCCCAGTATTTTTTGCTGACAGTTCCAAGGCTGTAATTCGCTATATGATTGTTGTTTCTGTTTATGTTATGAATGTGTTTTGTATTTCCCTTTCCCCTATGCAATTCTGTCACTTTATACAGTGTTCAGATTGTTTCCTGCCCATTTTTGGTCTATTAAGACCAGTTGTCTTGACTTGTCCTGTGATATTTTCCATCCATTAATTCCCACCTCCCCTTCCCTTACTGTCCACTTTGATTCTCCTAGTTATTCCTTGTGGTCTGCTGGGCCATTCCTTGCCCCTCAGTTCCTTAATATGTGTACCGTTTGACCTCCTTTAGTGCCTTATGATTTGTGGATTGTTGTTTTTTCGGAGATCTGCGTGGGGAGGCATTGTCTTAAGTATGTGGCTTTCTCTGTAGTTACGTATTCTCTCTCTTTTTTTACACGCTGATGGTGTTGAGATGTCTGTACAATCGATAAATGCTGTGGAAACATCACTTACGCTAATACGATAAGTGATATAGGTTTATTTGTTTGCATACTAAGCTTTTTTTCTCAAAGCAACCTGTTTATGCGATATTCGACCTATACAAATAAAGACACATTAATCATAAGTAGACCTAATTTGTCAGAGTATAGAGGAAAGTATGTATCAGGATATCAAATACGCAGGTGTCTTACGTTCATGATAATTTCAAAGTTTTTGGGTTTGATAAATGATGACACCCGACCTTAAAACTTACAACACGAATTCTTCACGGCCTAGATTATGTTTTGTATATGTGTCAGTATATAGCGTATTTACTGGAATTGGTACCTATATCATCCGATGTTAAAAATAATCTAAACTTTGCAAAAAGAATGAGAAATTAGAAGCCGGTTTATCGTGTATATAAATGCTGTTTTCGATCTTAGTTTCGTGTAGACGTTTAAACAGTCAATATAGTAAGTGCATAAACAATTGAATATGACAGAGAATGCATGACTAAGCAAACGAGTGATTCATACTGTTGCATTATAAACTATGATTATTATAAGGGGTGTATAGAATGTATATGCACTTTTTTATGTTGCAAGCTCTCATAAGTCAAATGTGAATATAACGTAACCGCATAAAGTCGTCAATGATTCTTACATGAAATTTAGCCTGCAATAACGATTCCATTTGATATAGAGTTAGTTACCTATACAGACTATTGCCTGGGTTAGATGAGACCTCCGTGTGGTCCCGGGCCCGTAAGACATGGGGAGCCGTACTGACCTGTGACCGGAGAGAAGACCCATAGACAGTCGAATGGGGACCCGTATTGACATTCATATGGATCTCTTACGCATCCCAGGTCTTTTAGCAACGTATGACCTTTTATTGACTATGTACGAAAGTCTGTCGGGGCTTGGACACCGAATCAGACAATGTTCGGGTTCCGCACGAACTGTCACGACTGGTAACGTCCTGTTTGCCGCGTTCGTGCGAGTCAGAAATCAGTTTTACACGCGTCCTCGGATTTGTATCACATTTGATTATGTATCACGGGTCATGTAGTCTCAAGGACCTGTACGTGCATTTACGTGTCTCATCGGACCCCGCATTGACCAAGAAAGGGTCCATTACAACCCAACACGACTGATCGAACGGTTTTTCCTTACCCCGAACGATGTCTACACGTGCACATGACGGAGCCCGTAGTTAGCACGTATTGGTTCTTGCAATGCCGTGGTCAAATATTGGTAAGAACACGTAAAAACTCGTAGTCCGTACATACCCAAAAATATTACGGGCCCGGACGGCATGTCTTTCATTTACCCACGGGATCACAGGATGTTGACTCTTACGGATTCAGTATACTTTCATGGAGAATATGGTCACCGAGACATATTAGCTGCATTTTTTTCATTACTAATTTTCCATGATCATATTGTAGTACCTAGTGCAGTTTATGATTTGGAATAGGATAAATTGACCATTACCGACTTACCGACATAATTTATTCATAATCAAGTTGACATTCATTTTAATAAATACTTATATAAACTAATTTGGTTTCTTTTTTTTCTTCAGGTTAAATTTGTCGATCATACATGAATACTCTAACCATAAAGATAAGTAATAACGATCAATACTTCACCATACTAGTACTGAGACTATATTGACTTAAATTGGTTACTTTCAGAATGCGGACTTGTGAGTGATTCTAGTAAGCATTGATTGCTATATCTCAACCGAGCTTAGCTATACAGCTTTAGTTATGGTAAACAAATATCCTGTAGTTCTCATTAGTTATGAGCTACATAGAAGGATCCTTTATACCCGGACATGTCAGGATATATCGTGACAGAATCGTACACATGACACTGTTCGGGTTTATATTCTTTTCGTTTGTTCCAAGTTCCCGTTCCTTCTTTTAGATTAAATTCAAACAGCTCAACTTGAAGTAGTCAAAGAACATTTGAACAGTCTGTTTGCTTATTAACGCATAACCATAGTTCGACTCAGCGTCAAAAGAAACGAACATTCGTCTATCTACCCACGTAAACTGTATTGCCTAACGAATACTCTCATCTAATGCACCAGTCAATTGTAACCACGCCCCCCCCCAGGTCCGGGGAATAGCGGGGACTTTGACTTTCGGCCCAGCAAATCCCAGGTAAAATCCCCGCTCTGCTGTGACAAACTGCTGGTAAAATCCCCGCCAAATGCCCCCCGCACCCCGGGAACATCCTAGGTAAGGCCCATTCCCCGCTATTTTCGGCGCGAAAACAAAACCACCGCATTCACTCGGCACTGCGCGGCCCATTTCCCCCGCTATCCCCGGTATACCCCCGGACCTGGGGGGGGGGGGCGTGGTTACAATTGACTGGTGCATAATGCTCGCTGAAACTCGTCGGTGTAGAATTTCTGTCGTAAACCTAACAATCTAATACACCCATTACCAAGCAAATTCTTAATTAGGCGTTAAAATCATTTTTGTGATGTATTGTGATGTAGTGCATATTAACAAACACATTGCTGCATACCTGATATCTATTGAAATATTTCTTTAAAATCTTAGAGAAACCAGTGGTGAAGTGATAATGGCATTGTCGAATCTCGAACCGAGGCGACAACCGATATGTTACACTTCCGTTATATGACAGACCGTTACACCCGACGTCTAACTGATTGTCTTTACTATTTACAGCACATGGGTTCGAAATTTCAGTCAAAATGTCAGGAGCCTACATACTAATTTAATATCCCACTTACCAACATATGTGTGTGAAAACTGTTTCAGTAAAGCCAGGAGACAACTCTTTCTTACATGTGACATATAATGTTCTACATATGATTTTAATATACATGTATATAAGTACCCATACAAACAAGTTTATCTCGCTTCTTAAACATGATTTACCCCACTATAGACAAACATGATTTACCCCACTATAGACAAACATGATTTACAACACTATAGACAAACATGATTTACCCCACTATAGACAAACATGATTTACACCACTATAGACAAACATGATTTACACCACTATAGACAAACATGATTTACCCCACTATAGACAAACATGATTTACCCCACTATAGACAAACATGATTTACCCCACTATAGACAAACATGATTTACCCCACTATAGACAAAATAGTAAGTAGACTATATATGATTGTAGAGTTACACTGACTGGAATTCTGTTAGCTATGAGGCCCCGGTAATATGAGACATACGGTCGGTTCCAGGCCCGTAGTACATGGGAATACCGTATGAAATCACCCTCCTACGTTGTCGTGGTTACATGCATACGGGCATTCAGGAACGGGAATGTGCTGATGACGTATGGGCTTCGGAACACAAGTATGATCAATCGTGCTGGGCTTGAATGCGGCTATAGGGGTAAACTATATATAAACGAACGGGCACACATGGCTTGCTGTGAGATTACCCACGGACTTCAGCAATGTGACTCTTACGGGGCACATAAACTTTCCGGTTTTATGTGACCGAGGCCTTCGATAAAAGATCTTGCGCAGCATTTGAACAATACAATCATTCGGCTATATTACTTCCGTTAAGAGAATCCCAGACGTGTTTATTACTACTTCCATGATTAGTTCTTGTGTAGCCTACTTTCCAAATTCTTTTTGGTAAATGTAACGGCAACCGCAGAAATTCACAAGCTAAATAATAAATCGAAATTACACGTAAATATAACATTTTGCGAAGAGTTTGTAATTAAGTAAAAATTACAACATCAGTGCCTTCATTATAACAAGAGCAATTATAGATATAATACTAATTATTGATAATTATAAATATTGATTAATGAAACTTGACACACATGGTTCCAAGTGAACTTATTTTCATTTTCAAGATCGTAAATTATGTACGAAGCAGACATACAATTTAACATGAATCATGCTTTACTGCAGTAGTAGATGTCACGAGTAAATTTTATCAGGAAAGTAAAATACATCAGACCAGGAATGATTGCAACCATAGCACGAGTGTACCGAGCATATATTTGTTAGAAGTAGATACATGACTGCAACCATAGCACGAGTGTACCGAGCATATATTTGCTAGAAGTAGATACATGACTGCAACCATAGCACGAGTGTACCGAGCATATATTTGCTAGAAGTAGATACATGACTGCAACCATAGCACGAGTGTACCGAGCATAGATTTGTTAGAAGTAGATACATGACTGCAACCATAGCACGAGTATACCGAGCATAGATTTGTTAGAAGTAGATACATGACTGCAACCATAGCACGAGTGTACCGAGCATATATTTGTTAGAAGTAGATACATGACTGCAACCATAGCACGAGTGTACCGAGCATAGATTTGTTAGAAGTAGATACATGACTGCAACCATAGCACGAGTATACCGAGCATAGATTTGTTAGAAGTAGATACATGACTGCAACCATAGCACGAGTGTCCCGAGCATAGATTTGTTAGAAGTAGATACATGACTGCAACCATAGCACGAGTGTACCGAGCATATATATGTTAGAAGTAGATACATGACTGCAACCATAGCACGAGTGTCCCGAGCATAGATTTGTTAGAAGTAGATACATGACTGCAACCATAGCACGAGTGTCCCGAGCATAGATTTGTTAGAAGTAGATACATGACTGCAACCATAGCACGAGTGTACCGAGCATAGATTTGTTAGAAGTAGATACATGACTGCAACCATAGCACGAGTGTCCCGAGCATATATATGTTAGAAGTAGATACATGACTGCAACCATAGCACGAGTGTACCGAGCATAGATGTGTTACAAGTAGATACATGACTGCAACCATAGCACGAGTGTCCCGAGCATAAATTTGTTAGAAGTAGATACATGACTGCAACCATAGCACGAGTGTACCGAGCATAGATATGTTAGAAGTAGATACATGACTGCAACCATAGCACGAGTGTACCGAGCATAGATTTGTTAGAAGTAGATACATGACTGCAACCATAGCACGAGTGTACCGAGCATAGATATGTTAGAAGTAGATACATGACTGCAACCATAGCACGAGTGTACCGAGCATAGATTTGTTAGAAGTAGATACATGACTGCAACCATAGCACGAGTGTACCGAGCATAGATATGTTAGAAGTAGATACATGACTGCAACCATAGCACGAGTGTACCGAGCATAGATTTGTTAGAAGTAGATACATGACTGCAACCATAGCACGAGTGTACCGAGCATAGATTTGTTAGAAGTAGATACATGACTGCAACCATAGCACGAGTGTACCGAGCATAGATATGTTAGAAGTAGATACATGACTGCAACCATAGCACGAGTATACCGAGCATATATTTGTTAGAAGTAGATACATGACTGCAACCATAGCACGAGTGTACCGAGCATAGATTTGTTAGAAGTAGATACATGACTGCAACCATAGCACGAGTATACCGAGCATAGATTTGTTAGAAGTAGATACATGACTGCAACCATAGCACGAGTGTACCGAGCATAGATTTGTTAGAAGTAGATACATGACTGCAACCATAGCACGAGTGTACCGAGCATATATTTGTTAGAAGTAGATACATGACTGCAACCATAGCACGAGTGTACCGAGCATAGATTTGTTAGAAGTAGATACATGACTGCAACCATAGCACGAGTGTACCGAGCATAGATGTGTTACAAGTAGATACATGACTGCAACCATAGCACGAGTGTACCGAGCATAGATGTGTTACAAGTAGATACATGACTGCAACCATAGCACGAGTGTACCGAGCATATATTTATTAGAAGTAGATACATGACTGCAACCATAGCACGAGTGTACCGAGGATAGATTTGTTAGAAGTAGATACATGACTGCAACCATAGCACGAGTGTACCGAGCATATATTTATTAGAAGTATATACATGACTGCAACCATAGCACGAGTGTACCGAGCATATATTTATTAGAAGTAGATACATGACTGCGACCATAGCACGAGTGTACCGAGCATATATTTATTAGAAGTAGATACATGACTGCAACCATAGCACGAGTGTACCGAGCATAGATTTGTTAGAAGTATATACATTACTGCAACCATAGCACGAGTGTACCGAGCATATATTTATTAGAAGTAGATACATGACTGCAACCATAGCACGAGTGTACCGAGCACATATATGTTAGAAGTAGATACATGACTGCAACCATAGCACATGTGTCCCGAGCATAGATTTGTTAGAAGTAGATACATGACTGCAACCATAGCACGAGTATACCGAGCATAGATTTGTTAGAAGTAGATACATGACTGCAACCATAGCACGAGTGTACCGAGCATAGATTTGTTAGAAGTAGATACATGACTGCAACCATAGCACGAGTGTACCGAGCATATATTTGTTAGAAGTAGATACATGACTGCAACCATAGCACGAGTGTACCGAGCATAGATTTGTTAGAAGTAGATACATGACTGCAACCATAGCACGAGTGTACCGAGCATAGATGTGTTACAAGTAGATACATGACTGCAACCATAGCACGAGTGTACCGAGCATAGATGTGTTACAAGTAGATACATGACTGCAACCATAGCACGAGTGTACCGAGGATAGATTTGTTAGAAGTAGATACATGACTGCAACCATAGCACGAGTGTACCGAGCATATATTTATTAGAAGTATATACATGACTGCAACCATAGCACGAGTGTACCGAGCATATATTTATTAGAAGTAGATACATGACTGCGACCATAGCACGAGTGTACCGAGCATATATTTATTAGAAGTAGATACATGACTGCAACCATAGCACGAGTGTACCGAGCATAGATTTGTTAGAAGTATATACATTACTGCAACCATAGCACGAGTGTACCGAGCATATATTTATTAGAAGTAGATACATGACTGCAACCATAGCACGAGTGTACCGAGCACATATATGTTAGAAGTAGATACATGACTGCAACCATAGCACATGTGTCCCGAGCATAGATTTGTTAGAAGTAGATACACGACTGCAACCATAGCACGAGTGTACCGAGCATAGCTATGTTAGAAGTAGATACATGACTGCAACCATAGCACGAGTGTACCGAGCATAGATTTGTTAGAAGTAGATACATGACTGCAACCATAGCACGAGTGTCCCGAGCATATATTTGTTAGAAGTAGATACATGACTGCAATCATAGCACGAGTGTATCGAGCATAGATATGTTAGAAGTAGATACATGACTGCAACCACAGCACGAGTGTACAGAGCATAGATTTGTTAGAAGTAGATACATGACTGCAACCACAGCACGAGTGTACAGAGCATAGATTTGTTAGAAGTAGATACATGACTGCAACCATAGCACGAGTGTACCGAGCATTGATATGTTAGAAGTAGATACATGACTGCAACCATAGCACGAGTATACCGAGCATAGATTTGTTAGAAGTAGATACATGACTGCAACCATAGCACGAGTATACCGAGCATAGATTTGTTAGAAGTAGATACATGACTGCAACCATAGCACGAGTGTACCGAGCATATATTTGTTAGAAGTAGATACATGACTGCAACCATAGCACGAGTATACCGAGCATAGATTTGTTAGAAGTAGATACATGACTGCAACCATAGCACGAGTATACCGAGCATAGATTTGTTAGAAGTAGATACATGACTGCAACCACAGCACGAGTGTACAGAGCATAGATTTGTTAGAAGTAGATACATGACTGCAACCACAGCACGAGTGTACAGAGCATAGATTTGTTAGAAGTAGATACATGACTGCAACCATAGCACGAGTGTACCGAGCATTGATATGTTAGAAGTAGATACATGACTGCAACCATAGCACGAGTATACCGAGCATAGATTTGTTAGAAGTAGATACATGACTGCAACCATAGCACGAGTATACCGAGCATAGATTTGTTAGAAGTAGATACATGACTGCAACCATAGCACGAGTGTACCGAGCATATATTTGTTAGAAGTAGATACATGACTGCAACCATAGCACGAGTATACCGAGCATAGATTTGTTAGAAGTAGATACATGACTGCAACCATAGCACGAGTATACCGAGCATAGATTTGTTAGAAGTAGATACATGACTGCAACCATAGCACGAGTATACCGAGCATAGATATGTTAGAAGTAGATACATGACTGCAACCATAGCACGAGTGTACCGAGCATAGATTTGTTAGAAGTAGATACATGACTACAACCATAGCACGAGTGTCCCGAGCATAGATTTGTTAGAAGTAGATACATGACTGCAACCATAGCACGAGTGTCCCGAGCATAGATTTGTTAGAAGTAGATACATGACTGCAACCATAGCACGAGTGTACCGAGCATAGATTTGTTAGAAGTAGATACATGACTGCAACCATAGCACGAGTGTACCGAGCATAGATTTGTTAGAAGTAGATACATGACTGCAACCATAGCACGAGTGTACCGAGCATAGATTTGTTAGAAGTAGATACATGACTGCAACCATAGCACGAGTGTACCGAGCATAGATTTGTTAGAAGTAGATACATGACTGCAACCATAGCACGAGTGTCCCGAGCAAAGATTTGTTAGAAGTAGATACATGACTGCAACCATAGCACGAGTGTCCCGAGCATATATTTGTTAGAAGTAGATACATGACTGCAACCATAGCACGAGTGTACCGAGCATAGATATGTTAGAAGTAGATACATGACTGCAACCATAGCACGAGTGTCCCGAGCATATATTTGTTAGAAGTAGATACATGACTGCAACCATAGCACGAGTGTCCCGAGCATATATTTGTTAGAAGTAGATAGGAAACACAGCGCGACCAGGGCGATATACAATGGGAGATACAATATCGAATGTTGTTAAAGTAATATTATGCTCATTTTGTGTTCATTTGTTCACCTAAATAAACATGAAAAAAAATTCATATAGTTAAAACATCAATAAACGTACATTAACAAAGAATGAACTCATAATGTTTTGTAAATCATAAAATGTAAAAAAAACAGGCTATTTTACAAGTTTTGTCCGTTAGTAATATGGTGAAAAAATATATTTTCAATCGGTTATACATTGCAATGGTTCTTATTAGAGATGTTTTAGCCAATGTAACAACAATGGTGGATGAAGCCAATTCAAACATGTTATGTTCAGATGAGCCAGATACATCTTTAATGTTGCTATAGAGATGATATATTTGTCGTAATTATTTACATTAGAAAAGACGATATTTCTCAACAGAGGTCCACTATTGAATAGTGGTTTTGTACGGCATTTCATATTAACTCTGCGGTACTGTAACCTGTATAAAGTACTAACATTGAACAATGTTACCCTCTAAGTGGAAATAATTTAACGATAATAGTGTTATTATAAGTTATTTACATTCAATCAGAATTCAATTAAAATCAGTCGATCAACCAACGTTTCCATACATATTTCAATTGATTATATTCCACTTCTAGCTGAATTTGTCGCTTACTTCGTGATTTTGATACCGATGTCAGGGAAATATCGCTAATTTACAGTTTTGTTGTGAACACTCGTATCACCGTGTAATTACAATATATCAGCTACTTTTAATAATTCATCATCTATCCTGTCTGGTAAATGCGTTTCTCTCCTCATTATATTCAGAGACTGGCATGAAATAAAAACGCATTAAGACTTACACCCTTTCATAAGGATTAAGTTGGTGAAGAGGACGCCGCATTCACAAGACAAAGTCTCCACGTACAGATCCCAGGGAAACATCAGCACACTTAAAGTGTTGCTGCTACTGCTTCCGTTCTTGCTGCTGACTCTAGTGTTGTTATTGTTTTATCATACTGTTGATGATGTTGATACCGCTGATGATGATGATGCGTTGTTGTTGTTATTGCATTAACTGTGTTGTTATTATTTTGATGCTATTTCTTTAGTTGTTTACGTTGTCGTTCTTAACACAAGTAAAGTTGCAGCTTCTTCTGCTGACATTTTGCAGTTGTTCTTATTTATGTTGAATTTGTCGGCGATGATGTTATGTGAGTGTTTTATAACCTCGAAATAAAACTTGGCCACATTTTCTGTCTTTGTAATCGATAAATATACTTCGCACTGACAGTACGGTGCAGACACGTGCTTGCAGGCGTTTGTTTATGATAAAGCTATACATTCGTACATTGTAAAACAGCCCATCTCATCGACTGTTCATTTTTAATGACTGGCATTTTGAAGCAAGTTTTGATCGTAAAATCGCAAGGTTTATAACCAATTTGATTGCACCAACCAGATGCACACGTGATAAAAAATGTTGACTTCTATCTATGATCATTTTTAGTTAATTAAATTCTAAATTTAGATGATTTTGAAGCAACGGACTGGATCATGATGTAGAGCTACCATCTCAACCAATTGGTGAAAAAAATGATGCACTACACAGTTTGTGCAATTGTATAATCTCTATCGAAAATATGTTGATGCTTTTATCATGATTTTATTTTGTTGCGTTGTTTACAGTAAAATCCCACCCAATTAGCCCGGTCTGTAGAGCACTCGACTGTCAATCAGGAACATTATAACTATTTACAACATAACGAGCGAGTTCAGCTGACTTACTGGAATTACCTTTACTGATGCAATCGTCCAAACATATTAAACTAACGCGAGCTTCAACTCAGCAACAAGGCTAGAGTCGCGTGCGTTATGAATAAAATGTCGTTTAGTGACTATTCCAGCTATAAGAATGGGGAAAACACCAGGCGGACACCTGCATAGAACCTTACACCTTCCATCCCAAATTACAAATGCAACATTCCGGATGAGATTCGTACCCACAGCGGTTAAGGCCAAGTGATTTGAAGTCAACGACCAAACCCACTCGACCACGGAAGCTCCTCAATTGCCCGAGCAACTCCCACAATGACAGTGTAAACTATATAGTCTTTATAACCTGTTCTTTTGAGCTAGTCAACAAAACATACAGACTCAATTCTCTAAAGACATCGACCGTCAGAATATCGCAATGATGGATATCTGTTGCTAGCTAAATGACATGCACCCATTGATTTAGAATAATGCAACAAGTAAGCAATCATTGTTAGACAACGTGTGATTAGAATTCAACTGTAGAACGATCTAGTTATGGAATGTGAAATCAGACATAAACACCACATGCATATTGGAGCAGAAATGCGTCTCTCTTGTGATTTAGCACATTGGGTGAATCACTGTCTGCAGATTTGTAATAATTTATTTGTCGTCTGCAACATGTTTAAGGTTGTCTCATGTAATCCAATAAATATTACGTGTGATAAAGCGGAACCATTCAACTTCTTTTATATAATAACCAGATGAAATTTACGTTTTTGTCTTATATACGTACATGCAAAGCAAAATACTTGATACAAAGGGAAGGGATAACCAAAACAAAATTCTTCAAAAAATACCTACTGGAATACACGCCATAAATACTATAAATTGAATCGCTGTACAAATACCATTTTGGCTCAAGCCCCCCCCCCCCCCCCCCCTCCGGTTTGCACAGTCAACAGCGCACTAGATAACCAATCTTTAAATCGTAGGTTCGAATCATATATTGCGCATACTTTCTGTGACAATTGTACTGAAAATAATCCATCCATAGTGATTTGTCCTCCACCTGCGGTTCATGCGTGAAAATAGCGAGTTGGTTACGGAAGTACAGGTTAATTATAGATGGTAACCAACGATCACTAATTAAATTAAGTGACCGCCGTATATGACTTACATGCTTTTGAAACAACTAAACACTCAAACTCAACACTACACAGTTCGGCAACGAATGGAAATTAACGTAACTTTTGTGTACGGTTAGCTGCTTTCTCTGTATCAGAAGTACACATGTATTTTATCTCAGAATTTCAAGTATGTTTGTATTTGCATAGACAGTTATCTGTATATCGAAATAGTGTTCCTGGGTTTCAAACCAATCACTAACTTATCATTTCACAAGCAACTGACAGATGTTCAATACGAACCAGCGGTGAAGGATGAATAACTTTAGTTGTAGTATTTTCGAGCATACCATCACCTTGAACGCCTCCTCCGAATTTGGAGCTCATCACCTTCAAACCATATCCACGATAGTTTAAACTCTTTTCTTGCTTTCAAGATAATCAGTCATTTTCAGTCCGATCATCTACCGCGTTTATTTCTCAACACCTAGCTTCTAGATCAGAAAATACGCCTTATTTGTTGTCGTTCCAACTTCGGAATCGTATGTTCTCTTCTATTTGTTAGTGATCGGCTTTTGATACCAAATTAGTACAACTACCAATGAGTGAAAACAGGAATAATGTTTCACATTTATTATTTATGAGTGGCTAATGAGGATACTAGCTAAATGTTTTACTGAACGTGTTTTTTGTCCTTTTTATTTGTCATTTACGCACTGTTCATTCTTGTCAGACAAACATTAAAGCTTTGGGATACGGCAGTATTGGATGTTCAGGAAACAAATGATGATTCACCTTCTTGACTAATTGTTTAGAATTGGGGTTAAGTTAGGGATTACTAAAACGAAATTCGATTCGTATTCTTACACTATTACTTTACATAGCGCAGCTTGAATGTTGACGATTGATCAACACAACATTTCAAATGTGCAGAATTGTAGAACATAATGTCCACATTAATTAAGCAACGTCTTCCCACACAGATATTAAATCCGTTTTATGGCATACCAAAGTTGTACTTCTATTTTATGTTTCCAAAACAAACATATACTATAGACATTAAGCAATATCAGGCAGCTCTTGAAACAATGAAGGTAAACGATAACAAGCAATTAGTCAGGAAGGATAAGAATTCAAAATTGGAAGATAAAACAGTAGACGCAATAGCAAGATATTCAGTAAATGGTATTTGAGATATATTGGTCGAGCAGCGATATTAACCTTAGTCGTATGTCTTGATTTCTTGCCTTGTTCCCAGTAAATAATTGATAACTTTCCCACGTGAATCAAGAGACGAATACGAAATATATTAAATGTAACATATCTAAGCTATCTGAGTGTTAGATGATTCCGTCGACAATCAAACTGTAGACACTGGGGTAGATAATTCTATTTCTTTCCGTATTGCCATCAGGACAATTATATTAATTGACAGATATTTATTCCCAATATTTCACCCAGTGGCTATTCTGCGCATCCATGCAATATAACTATCTCTTAATGTTCCACACATGTTTATTATGATATATCAAAGGAAAAACATTTTAGAACCACATGCGCTTACAGAACATAATAGTACTTTACTTTAAGAAAGTATGATTTATAGGAGCCATGTACGAATGCGAGTAAGCAATGTTGTCAGTTCATTTCTTTCGGTGCAGCAGTACTAACATGGTTTTGCCATTTGCATATCAGTATTGTGTAAACCAATCAAATATTTCGTTAACCACCAAGGCACTTTCTCTTCAACCGAACAACGTTTGTAACCTTGACGCGGATTGGTACACCTTTCGATACAGGGTACGTAAACTTACCGAAATCCTCTGAATTTTGGTGAATTTACCGAAATCCATTTTGGATCTGGAGTGACCAGCAACCGTAACATCTCGGCATTTTTTGCATGTTTCACAACAAACCGTAACCTTTAAATTGCCCCGACCATCTTTTTTCAAAATATTTCTTGTTGTTTCCACTTAATAATTTAAAGGGAAAACATGGCACAACGGAGGTCCCATTCATTAACCAAAAACTGCCCATACTGAACCTAGGGGGTGAACAATATGAATCTTGGGACAAAAAAGATTGGAAATGGGAAACAGAAAACCGAGGGATATTATATATCAAATAATATTATTAAATGGCACAATCATCGTTATGCGATGTGGACATTTTAATATTGTTCAAATTGTTCGTTTAAGTTTAGGTTGTGTTATACTTTAACTTGAAGTGGGGGAGAATGTAATTGGTTCTTGTCTAGAATGTCACTAGTGTAGTCTTTGTTAATGATCAATGCATTGTATTGTTGTTAGAGAAGATGCTTTTCTATATATTTATTAAAATGCGGACATCGCAGCTGCATCTGATACGTGCTAGTTGCTGTAACACTCTTACAAAACCAAGAAGCTAAACGTGGCTTAGTACAAATTACGTGCATAGGAACTAGAGCTAGGTCATTTTAAAGAGATCCATTTTTTCTGAATAAGCATGTTTGAACAGCGGGATCCTACTGAGAGAAACCTGACAGCTATTTATACTGAATGATGGGAAGATGATGGTAAATATATGCCAAGTGATTCCCTTAATCTGACTTTCAATCAGACGGATGGTTGATGTGATAATCCCCGCATAGGATTGAAAAAGACAGGACAAATCAACCAAATCCATCATATATTGGTGTACGTTGTAACTCCTCTTGAATATAGATAAAGAAAGTATAAATATTGAACACGATCATAGTTTGCTAATTGATCTAAGTCTCAGGTAATGCTACATTATTGAAATATAAGAGCAATTGGCGTGTTTGAAATGAACGAAAAGATAACACAAAGTTCGAAATAACTGTTCTGTTCCCAATTCTCAATCCGTAGTTTTATTTTGCTTCATACTTATATTTATTTATTTTATACCTTTAGAATCTGTGTGTAGCAGTTTCGTGATTTTGGCCTAATCTGAGTTACTCCATCTAATATTTTGATAAAATGCTACTAGTATTAAAAATAAGATGGACGGAAAATAATTGGAAACAAATACAACCAGGGTACATGTTTGGATACTTGTAGGAACAAAACAGAACAGAATATTAACATAATCAAAGATGTGACGAATATGTGTGCATACATATCATTACATACAATGCCAAAGTTATATTAATTCAGAAAAAAACCCAGAATGCCAATCATGTCATTTTTTCAGTCGTCTAGCGATTCATATTTATTTAACACCACAGTGTTTATATACTTCGGTAAAATGTGAAAGGTAAAGCAGGTACATATCACTGAATTTTCATTCATATAACAAGCCAGATAACATCCGTACATTTTCTGGGTATCAATAGCAGACTGTCAATATCTGCAGCAAACATACAACTTCTACTTCAAGTATTTTAATTATGAATTTCATACACTGGTTAAAAGATCAAACTAATTATTAAAAAACATTTTTAAATTTATTAATTTATAACCGACCGACTGACTGATGTCAAAAGCAATATGCCCACTCTTCTTCGAAGGGGGGGGGGGGGCATGAAAACAAAACTATGAAACTTCTAGTGAAAATTAGTTTCAGTCCGACACGAGAAAATGGATATATTCTATATAACATACAGAAATGTTGTTTGCATGCGTGGTACTGTCGTAGAACTGGCGTGTGCCAAGGGAAATACCACGCCTTGCCCCAATATGACGCTACGTTAACTTTACATAATTGAAGTGTTTATAAACTCACAATACCAATGAAAGAACTCAAACAGCAATGCGAAACTAAACAGGACATATATATTGGGCATTAAATGGTTTGAGAATGAGTTTCCAGTTTCAAGTCAGTTAGGAATCGGACAAACACATTGTTGTAACAGTCTGTATGTCTCCTACAGAGATGAATAATGACATGTTTATGAAGAACGCCATATCAGCTAATATTTCAACAAATTGTTTCTTTCCGAACTTGATTCATTGTGTATGAATGAAACAAAACACTGACATGTCCTGCATCGATTGATTTAAAACCCTTTGTGTTTGAACAGATGGAACCAACCGCGGTTATATTGTTAGAAATGAAAACTCGGAGATCGAAAGCTGATACAAACAAACTCATATATTCACTCGTCGTTAACGTATTTTCGAGCTATGGAGTTGGCTGTATGTTTTGTACGTGTCATTTCCTGCACCACTTCTAGATTCAATAATTCTCAATAACCGATTTCTTGCTTCACTGGAAAACGGATTAGTTTTTCATTAACCGTCTCTTAACGGTAGTAGCTGCGGTAGTAAGGCACACCGACTATAATTATGTCTTTATGATGTCAGATAATTCTTCCCACGTTTAATATTAGAATTGTGTTTATATTTACTTATTTCCATTGGTTGTGAGTTATGAAAACTGACATTTATCACTCTCGATGACTGTTTCCCGTGTATCTTACTTACATTAATCACTCTTGGTA
The DNA here is from genome assembly GCA_032209605.1 of Mactromeris polynyma. Lineage (NCBI taxonomy): Eukaryota > Metazoa > Mollusca > Bivalvia > Venerida > Mactridae > Mactromeris > Mactromeris polynyma. The sequence goes on along the minus strand of JASFXZ010000007.1, from coordinate 24,225,415 downwards.
ACTGCATCCTGGGTACTTTAGATTAATCACACCTCGTGTCTGTTTCCTGGGTTTTAAACCAGTAGTCCTACTCTCGCCTTGTTCAGGGCTTCTGAACACTTCAGATGAATCTCGTCCATTGTTGTGGACCTATGGCTCAGGCGTTCTTTACCCTAGACCACGAGGCTTTCCCCCAATTCTCTATACTTCAGTGCCTTTCAATGATTTGCACATATTGCAATTTCAACCGTTCGTCCTATCGGTTTGTCGATAAAAATTGTATTATAACAGTACGATATTTATTTGGTGATGTACGCGATAAGTAGATATTAATAGTTTCATCACCTCGATGGGTAAATTATAGAGTAAGTATTAACTGTATAAAATAATTCCTTTTTGGACATGTTCGAACATACTCTCAATTATATTAATTCACACCATTATTTTCACAGCATCGCAAAATTCGTATTTTCTAATTCTAAATGACTTCTATTCACAACCATACAGATGCGTTCTTCAAAATGTAAAATCAAACTAATTAAACCAGTAAAACACTGGCTGGGCATTTCCATCAGAAATAAATCTTTGGAATGATACCATAAATGAAAATTAAAAAATGTGATAACAATCCCTATGCGACAAATCCTTACGGAAATTAATTTCGAGTTTAGCATAACATTTGATGTTAGTCCCAAGTTAAAGAAAACCATCTATGATTATTGCTTAAACCGGAAATTACGCTTGAAATGCCTCGTTTAAAATCGTTGTTTTTACGAGGGAGGAATTTCTCGGGAAACCAATTTAATAAAAAAACAGGAAACTCTCTGTCAAAAACACACATTTGCATTCAAAGTACTGCAAAACAAAGGCAAACTAATTCGTTAAATTTAAGAGTTGATACAATGTTACAAAACGCTACATAATGACTGACATATTTGTAAGGGGCAGCTTTCTGTTTCCATTAACAATCCCATGCTCGTGACAGCTTATTATCAATCACTTGCATTTCATCGATGACACCCGTATCTCCATCGAATGATGCAGCGAGTTTACATAGATCTTGTGTATGTCAAATGTGCCTGTATCACAGCTTGTTGTTTCCACAATGTCACTTAGATTTCAATTGGATACCGCTGTAAGCCAAATTCCCATTTATTGGAATGCCATTTAATCTGCATTCCGCAGATAACGAAACATTTGAAAACAATTTGCGTTCGTAAATGAGTATCGATTGTTTTACGATGCTTTCAAATGAGTGTGCTTCAATATGCATTCAACGCCGAAGCAAAATAGAATTATGATTAAAACAACAGTATCGAAAAGACGGACATCAAACACCGGTCTCTAAAAAATCATCGATTGACGACAGCGGGTTCATTGAAATTCAATTAAGATGGTTAAGTATCTCTGTTGTTAGAACGAATTTCAATTCGTTAAAACATCCATAAACAACCCGGCCTAATGTTCTTGTACGTTTCTGTCAGCCTTTTATCTCTCCGAAAGGTTAAACCTCGTAGAAAAGCTCGTTTTGTTCTTTTATCTCTTTCATACTAATCAAGTACAGCACAAGCCAATATTGTGCTTCCGTAATGTAATTCGATAGCGTCGCAGGAATACATCTAACTAGGCAAAAACTGTGAATGTCATAGCTTACAATGCTTGTACTACTGTGTTAGAAGTTCAGAGAACCTATAGTGTGCTCGTATATCAATGAACGCCAGTTTAACGTATGTTACTACTTAAAGTAATAGAAAATGCAAAAAATCAATTTGCAGAGTCTCTAGGTGGTAGGAAATTCAACACTTCCAAGCAAAAACAAATCGAACAAAAAACCTGAAGATCTTGTAAATTATGACAGAGAAGAATACCAACAAGCAACAATGTCCCAAAAATATGCAAATGTTTCCGAAATGCCATTCATTTTATGCAGGAAGACTTCTGAAATAAACGATTCACCGATTTTGGCGTTGTAAGAGAGACGGGGCTGATCGAACGAGCTTCATTTAAAAACCGTTCTGTACAATATTATTTCAGTTACGTGTGGTCGTTAGTTGAACTCAACAGCGTTGCTCAGCTACCAACCAGTACTTACAGGTTTTAGACAAATAAGTGAAAACTTACCATAACTATTCGGGAGTGAAGGATAAATGAGGTTGCAATATCTTCAGTCAAGGAGCCAGAACGGATTTGTCTATCGCAAGAAGATTGGGTAACCGGTCGTCCTTTATGTTATTTGCGAATATATTAAATACTGATCATGTTTGAACAAAGGATGTTGTGAATAATTATTGTTCCTTCTGCTATAAGGTGATTAACCGTTATTCGTACAAAACGTATAATGGCTTATGAAGTTAACCATTTAATGAGCGGCCATTTATCATCGAATCTATGAAGCTGAATGAAAATCTTGCGTTTGGTAGATTCAAAAATAGAACAATTACAAAGTGTGTTGTTTCCGTGAATGACATTAATTATAATTACATTAACATACATTACACTTAAAGGCAAATTAAATTACGCATTTTAGTTGTTCCTTCGCGTCCATACATTATCTCGACAGAAAGGAAACTATTTGTTTCCAATGAAATAATTATGCAAGTGAATTATATATGACAATACAAACATATATCAAACAATATCTTCATATATCAACTCACATAACACTCGTGCGTAATTAAAATAAAAAGTCTGATAATTTCAGTATCTGCAGCAAGATTAAGTCTTCTACTGCGTCTAATTTAATTACACCTATATGTCAATTAGAGATGATTGTTCAACATCACGATTATCTAGGGGTGAGGTATGAAACAATTCATCATTTAGTAATATTTACATAAAACGTTGCATCTTGCAGCTAATATCAGTCAAAATATCAGTGAAATATGAATATATAAATGCTATAAAGCTATTGCTTGTTTGCTATGAAATAATTAAACATGTACACGAGAATACAGGAGGGCCGCCATGGCTCTATATCGCTCACCTGAGACCACGTCCCCATGCAGTCTTCAAACAATCATAATTGCTTAAAGTAACCAAGAAGAGCGTCACACAAGGAACATGTCTCTGGTGTTTCTTTTTAAATCAGGTCAGAGCGGAAGATTTTCAAAGTTTACTCTAGGCCTTCTGCACTGAACCATTTCATTTGACGGAATCTGGAAAATGACACCAACGGAACATTGGCGTGAAATTATTTTAAAGTGGACAAATGGTATCTGACAAGTGGCACTATCCTCTATATAAACATCAGAAGAAGTGACCAGGCTGCTCTGGTGACCATGTTTTTAACAAAACAACATGACTTGAAGGAAGTGGGAAGAAGTGTCACCTAAGGAAAAGATGTATGAAATTGTTATGTAATCTAGACAGAGGTACTAGATATTTTCCAAGTTTGTTCATTCACTTTCTATGGCAATCGGAGTTCTGCATTTGAAGTAGTTAAAAAATACCACCCAGGAAACATCTGTGAAATAATTTCCAAATCGGACTAGCTGTTTGGGACCAGAAGTCGTTTGATACATTGTTGACGACGAAGGATAACTACGGACACATGGCGATCACAATAGCTCACCCCTGAGCACTGCTCAGGTTAGCTAACAAAACAATACAAACAAATGTCGTGTTTGATGTAAGTCGTTTTAGTCTAAATATACTCGCGTGTTGTGAAGTTGTCCGTTGGTTGTGGAAGATTAGGCACAGGTTCGTAATCCTAGAATGCTGGTTAGTTTAGCTGATCGCCATGTATGACAACTAATAATCTAAGAGTAGGACATTTTTAAAACAGAACATCGTTTTTTTCTGGGAATATTCCTGCTTACATCATACTTATAAACAAACTACCATTCAAACAAACGATGAAAGGCCATATATCCCTCATTTCTATTTTCGATGCATCGAGTAGAAAATCTCCCATTTATCTGTTATACATTATAACAATAGTACTTAACATGTACTTTATATAATTACAGTAGATGTTTCAAGAACCAGTGGTTACGTATAGTGAGTGTTCCAGGAAGGTTCGAAACACATTTAGAGAAAATTGTTTATACAGTTTACAATTAACATCTCAGGTAAAGATGTTTTTCATGAACCATTGTATTTTAATAGGATTGGGTTCAAATTCTAGACTTTTCATGTGAAAACAAATTGTTGTTCGCTCACTTTGTTTATACATCAGGTTACGGACGAGGATTTTCTGTGCTAAACGATATTGTTATCTGTCCTCACTCTGTTTTGGTCCCTGATCTGTCTGTTGTGTTGTCCTTTGTGTGTGCATCCACCCTTTGCCTAAATCTGTCTAGGTTAGTTGAGATTATGAATGTGGCCCCTGTGTGTGCCTTCCCTCTTTGCCTAAATCTGTCTAGGTTAGTTCAGATTGTGAATGTGGCCATCCATGTGTGTGCCTTCTCACTTTGACTAGATCTGTCTAGGGAAGTTTAGATTTGTGAATGTGGCCATCCATGTGTGTACCTCCTCACTTTGTCTAGATCTGTCTAGGGTAGTTCAGATTGTGAATGTCTAGATCTGTCTAGGGTAGTTCAGATTGTAAATATGGCCCTCCCTGTGTGTGCCTCCTCACTTTGCCTAGATCTGTCTAGAACACGTCATATTTTAAAAAGGGACTTCGTACACTACTCCCAGTTTTACCCCCTGTTTTAAGGCTTTTTTAATGCGTATAATGCACATTAAAAATGGAAATGAAGACGAAAAAGTACGAATGGTGTACAAACTCTCTTTATTTTCATAATATTTTTAATAAAATTACACATAATTTCATTAGCAAACCACGAAAACATGCAATATCTTAGAACGTTCTAAGAGAAATTGACTGAAAAACCTTAGAACGTTCTAAGAGAAAATGATCAAAAACCTTAGAACGTTCTAAGAGAATTTGACCAAAAGACATAGAACGAGGTAAGAGAAATTGACTAAAAACCTTAGAACGTTCTAAGAGAAATTGACCAAAAACCTTAGAACGTTCTAAGAGAATTCGACTAAAAACCTTAGAACGTTCTAAGAGAATTTGACCAAAAAACATAGAACGAGGTAAGTGAAATTGACTAAAAACCTTAGAACGTTCTAAGATAATTTTACCAAAAAACATAAAACGAGCTGAGAAAAATGGACTCAAAAACCTTAGAACGTTCTAAGAGAAAATGACCAAAAACCTTAGAACGTTCTAAGAGAAATTGATCAGAAACCTTAGAACGTTCTAAGAGAAATTGATCAGAAACCTTAGAACGTTCTAAGAGAATTGACTCAAAAATATAGAACGAGCTGAGAGGAAATGACCAAAAACCTTAGAACGTTCTAAGAGAAATTGATCAGAAACCTTAGAACGTTCTAAGAGAATTGACTCAAAAACCTTAGACCGTTCTAAGAGAAATTGACCAAAAACATAGAACGAGCTGAGAGGAAATGACCAAAAACCTTAGAACGTTCTAAGAGAAATTGATCAGAAACCTTAGAACGTTCTAAGAGAATTGACTCAAAAACCTTAGAACGTTCTAAGAGAATTTGACCAAAAAACATAGGACGAGCTGAGAGAAATTGACTCAAAAACCTTAGAACGTTCTAAGAGAATTTGACCAAAAAACATAGGACGAGCTGAGAGAAATTGACTCAAAAACCTTAGAACGTTCTAAGAGAATTTGACCAAAAAACATAGGACGAGCTGAGAGAAATTGACTCAAAACCCTTAGAACGTTCTAAGAGAATTTGACCAAAAAACATAGAACTAGCTGAGAAAAATTGACTCAAAAACCTTAGAACGTTCTAAGAGAATTTGACCAAAAAACATAGAACTATCTAAGAGAAATTCACTCAAAAACCTTAGAACGTTCTAAGAGAGTTTGACCAGAAACCTTAGAACGTTCTAAGAGAAATTTACCAAAATAACATACAACTATCTAAGAGAAATTGACTCAAAAAACATAGGGCGAGCTGAGAAAAATTGACTCAAAAACCTTAGAACGTTCTAAGAGAAATAGACCAAAAACCTTAGAACGTTCTAAGAGAATTTGAAAAAAATAACATATAACTATCTAAGAGAAATTGACTCAAAAACCTTAGAACGTTCTAAGAGAATTTGACAAAAATAACATAGATCTATCTAAGAGAAATTAACTCAAAAACCTTCGAACGTTCTAAGAGAATTTGACAAAAATAACAGAAACTATCCAAGAGAAATTGACTCAAAAACCTTAGAACGTTCTAAGAGAATTTGAAAAAAAATAACATACAACTATCCAAGAGAAATTGACTCAAAAACCTTAGAACGTTCTAAGAGAATTTGACAAAAATAACATACAACTATCCAAGAGAAATTGACTCAAAAACCTTAGAACGTTCTAAGAGAATTTGACCAAAAAACATAGAACTATCTAAGAGAAATTGACTCAAAAACCTTAGAACGTTCTAAGAGAATTTGACCAAAAAACATAGAACTATCTAAGAGAAATTGACTCAAAAACCTTAGAACGTTCTAAGAGAGTTTGACCAAAAACCTTAGAACGTTCTAAGAGAATTTGACCAAAACACATAGAACGAGCTGAGAGAAACTGACTAAAAAACCTTAGAACGTTCTAAGAGAAAATGACCCAAACACCTTAGAACGTTCTAAGAGAAAATGACAAAAAAAATTAGAACGTTCTAAGAGAAAATGGCTAAAAAGTAAAAACCTTAGAACTTTCTAAGAGAAAATGACACAAACACCTTAGAACGTTCTAAGAGAAAATGACCCAAACACCTTAGAACGTTCTAAGAGAAAATGGCTAAAAAGTAAAAACCTTAGAACTTTCTAAGAGAAAATGACCCAAACTCCTTAGAACGTTCTAAGAGAAAATGACAAAAAAACTTAGAACGTTCTAAGAGAAAATGGCTAAAAAGTAAAAACCTTAGAACTTTCTAAGAGAAAATGACCCAAACACCTTAGAACGTTCTAAGAGAAAATGACCCAAACACCTTAGAACGTTCTAAGAGAAAATGACACAAACACCTTAGAACGTTCTAAGAGAAAATGAAAAAAAAACCTTAGAACGTTCTAAGAGAAAACGGGTAAAAAACTTAGAACGTTCTAAGAGAAATTGGCTAAAATCCTTAGAAGGTTCTAAGAGAAATTGACCCAACATTCTTAAAATGATCTTAGAGAAATTGACCAACATATCTTATAACGTTCTAAGAGAAATTGACCCAACAAAAAATGAATACGTTTATGCAGAAGTACGCAAGCAACCACAAGTGTGCTATTATATATCACAATTTCAACAATTGGCATTAAGTTCTCACTAAATGTGCGTTAATGCATAAAATATTATATAATTTGTTAGCACCCAGCTGTGGCTGACGTGTTTCATCAGAAATGTACATATGTATGTCAAACAGCACTGTAAAGTTCTGGTATGGTCATCGTAATAAACATACAAAACAGAGACATTAAAACAATTGTCGTCAACCATGTTATTGTTCTAATGATCATTGTTTAACGAGATCATTATATTTCCTGAGGTCTGTTTCCGAATCACCTTCTCACTTTCTGCAAGAAAAAATAAGCATAAATAGAGACAATGAAGTTAAATGTCATTAAAATTTCGGTCACTTCAAATGCAAGGGTACGAAAGCCTGGTGGTGACATTTAGCTTCAATAATTCGCGAATTCAACTTAATGAATTCACGATTTCAACTTCTCGATTTCAAATTCGTGAATTCGCGAATTTAACTTCTTGAATTCATGATTTCAACTTCACGAATTCAGGATTACAACTTCACGAATTAACAATTTGAACTTCACGACTTGAATTTCACGAATTCAAGATTCCAATTTCAAGAATTCATAATTTCAACTCCGCTAATTCACGATTCCATCTTCATGAAGTTGAACTCGTGAATTTCTCGCATTTGAATTTGAGAATTCTTGAAGCCGAAATGTCCCCACCGCGACGTCGATTGATAATCTAAATAATATCATATCAGACATGAAGACAGCATGCCTACATTGTTTCCGTTAGTTGTATCTGTATCAGTTCAGCCAAATTCACTAATCTGTAGTTGACCATTTGCTACGCTTGACTTTTGTGAGATTTATATCACAAACAATATCATCTTATATTTTTCGGTTGCCGAAACATTTCTGTACAGCACATTATTTATGCACAGTCACATTACGGTGACATACGTATATTATCATATAATGTATACAAATTACGTAGTGGCCTCCATAGTCGAGAGGATATGGACGCTAACTTCATGACGCATGCCCCTGGCAGCTGCGAGTTAGAATCCCATCTAGCCATCTAGCAGGGTGACGGAAGGTCGATGGTTCTACTCAGGAGTCAACCTGGAGTTTTCATCACCCTGATAACTGGAATAGTTTCTACGTTACCCAGGCTGTGTATTTGACTTATTTATTTAAACTTAAAACTTCTTTATAAAACGAGATTACGTGTAAACAGTACATGTATACCTTAGTTTTCCCAGAGGTCTGTGTGGGGGGCATTGTATGTGGCGTTCTTGTTGCAAGTTAATTTCTAGTTTATACTATTCTTCTCTTTCTCTTGGTGGAACTTGCATCAATGTTGTTTTCGTCTTCTTGTTTATGACCTGAAATAAAATAATATGATCATTCAACATCATCTCGGAAAGAGAGAGTACGTTGCTACAAGGAACGCCACATACATAAGACGTAATTATTTGATTTTCATAGAGTACCGATTCTTCAAATTAGTAGTATAGTTATTTACTCACAGTCAATTTGTAGATTAATATTAATCGAATCAAATACAACATGTACAACATTACGTCTAGTTAATGTGATGTCATCTTGCTAAGTCACAAATGTCTTCTGAACACATATAAATCTGACAAACGCGTGTAAAGTATAATTTGGCAAGAAGTATAGGCAAGTGATATATTTAATAAACGTTCCTTCAATAAGTTGCATTTTAATACACCTGCAATCAAAATTAAAATACATGCAAGATAGTTAAACAATTTGACTGTACTTAAATGCAAGTTTTGTTGTATATATACAATCAGCTGTAGAAATACACTACACGTTTTGAAAATAAAGATTCACCAGCGTATCTGTATAGTTTATGTATAAGATGTTATAATTTCTTGCAACACTGCATTATAGATTAATTATTCAATACAGTGGTGTAATATAACCACTGCATCAATGTGACCTACTACGCCCCTGCTGTGATAATTACCCCCACAATTAACAACTATTACGCAAACACTGATACGATAAGATTAATATGTGTAAAAGCATTTATATCGATTACAATTTAATTCGGATTATAGAGAGCCTGTCATAAATTCAATTATTGTATTGTTGATTTTTGAATCGTATTTAAGATGGAATCAATGCCTTTAACACATGATCATATTGATTGTTATTTTGCCTTATGTAGAATAATTAAAAATACAAAAGTTTCTAAATTATCAGGATTTATTGAATTACATCTTTATGCGTGTGGTAATCGGTGACAAATCATTTTAACAGCATTGTTTTATGTACACTGAGCCAGATATTTATCAAAGTGACATTTACACTATATATAATATATCGATACTGACCACACTTTTGATATTACATTGTTATAATCACGTGTACCTGTAAGGTGACCAAATTTACCTTATACTGTTAAGGTGTAAATACTAGTTATTTACGACATGGTGAAAAACAAAATCTAAAATAAATTCGGGACCTATAAGATTAACGGTCTTGCCAAAATATTCGCAAACATATATCGACAAATTGCATGAATCATTGAGATAAAAGAGCTTGAGTGCAAATTTAACAACATGAATCAGGTTATGAAAGCAATAAAAATTGCCTGATTTTTCTTTGTATTTAAACATGTCCAACTTTCTTGCTCGTCGCAAGATACTCCAGATCTGCTCGATATTGGCTATCATATATGATATAACGAATTATATATACTTTAACGTCTCCTGATCATTATCGATCGCGACTAAATAAGCTATCCCCGCTGTGTTTAGCAAGCATGCTGAAATTGCCCCGGGCTGTACTGATTTTATCAGCATGTATTTTACAGTCATAGTACTTATTGTAACATCTATCTAAAAAATGATATCGATTTATGTAATTATGCACCATTACATTTGCCTTGTATTTCGTTTCGGCAAGGTAGGTTGTATAATGGTGGCTACATAGCTTTCTAGCAATGCAGACATACATTTGTCCCTGTTGCTTTTCAATAATGACATTGACCGACAAAAGTACTTATTTTGTCAATACTTTAAAAAACGCGAATTTGAGTTTTTGATGATGAAATGCATTATTATTTCACCAAATGTCCATTGATGATTATATCTAATCGATAGTAAATCTATATTTATTTATGTTCGATGTATTATGTACAATGTTACGCCGGGCAAATTTTCTTACACTTAGGTCTGTAATTTGAATATTTTCTGTACTGTTCTGTTCTATGTAGTTTTGCATTATTTATTTTCGGGTATTAGCATAATATATGCAAACCGTGAAACATGTATCAGCCTTCGTCAAAATACAAGATTTGATTTGATTCAATTATAAATAACATCATGTTTATGATGTTATCTGCAAATATTTGTTTGTGATTTACAAATGCCTTACACATTCACATAAAAGTGAAATTACATGTACACACATAAGCAGACATATAAGCGTACATTATTATCAATTTAAAACCTAACCTACATGCACAGAAATGCCGTCTTTGAATGATTAAAAAGCAGGTTTTCGCACTAATCATGATAATTCCATGACCAAGGAATACAATCTCGATGCATTCATTTTCAAATATTATCAGAGTCGTAGATACATGTAAGAAGTTTTATCAATTTTACCAAAAAACAAGCCACGCCATCTTATTTGGAAGATTTATGCATACTAAAAGTATTGCATGTTATTAGTCGCTGAATGACTTCTCCTGTGCAGAAAAACAATGTAATACTTATTATACTTATAATATGTACTTCGTATATCAACCCTCAAACTTTCACAATTATATCATACTAGCACGGACCTATATAGGTCCGTGATACTAGTTGTGTAGGTTATTTGTCCAAAAAATCGTAACATCTGTAATTAATAGCATTATCATTTTCAGGTATAAGTATACATTTAAACAAAGTGATTTCATAAATCATGTCTATTGTAAAGAAGTTTTACTGCGGTCACTTTCACACCTTTAAGAACTTAAAAGTTATTGTCACACCAATACAATGTTATAGCAAAGCGTCACGTATACAATATAAGTCTATACGTTGTATTGCCCGTTCATGCAGTCACATAATATCATCAATTACATTAAGTATTTGATTCACACTTGTTTAAATATGCTAAACTGTTCAGCATATATAAGAATGTACTTATGAAAGATATGACAAGACATATGAGAAAGTATTAGTAAGATCCATACACCGATCGTGTTAACATTAGATTATTACACAGATAATTAATTATTATTTTAATGGAAACATAGTTTTAAGTATTGCGAAACAGTACACTTACGTGCAATGAAGATCTTAGCAAGCCACAGAGATTTCCAACATAATCATGTTAAGGAATCTGGTCGGCAAATAAATCTACTTAGTCATTCGCTAACACATCTGCAAACTGAATATTGAACAATGACACTCATTAAGATACTTACACTTATGTTAATCATTGAGAATTGTCTGTGTCGGCGACCCTTCCTTTGATGTGTTTGGTCCTTCCGATCCTTATCTCGGTTGATGTCCGCTATCTGTCACAGTCCAGTGGATAGTTGGCGCGAAATATACGCTCGGAGTCCTTCTGTTTTCTTCCTTACAATTTGGCGCGTGTTTAGTTTAATCGAATATTTTGAGGGATTAAGACACTTGGCGAATCATAAATAGACACCACATAAAGGATAGAGACAAAATATTTGTTCATGCGGAAGGCAAGAAGATAATTGTTAAAAAACGTTCACCATCATCTGCGTTCCATGTATTAGCGGTAAGTACCATAAATGTTTTTTTTGTTTTACTTCCGTATAAAACTAACAAGTTGTAGTCGAAATTTCGCACTCTGAGTTATATTACACAGACACGTGTCAACTGTTGTACTAATCTAAGATAATTTGATATCGTACTGATGTTTTTGGTTAAAATGATATGTTACATACATATATGCATCATACATCATATATGTAACTGTTGCTAATAACATTTTAAACTATTGTACTTCTTTGTCACCATTGCTTAATGGGTTGTTGTTAATTAAAACTTTTTTGTGTGTAATGGATTAATATACTTCTAATACAATGTTAATGTAATTATCAAACGGATGAATTAAATTGTATTTATACGCAATGGCTATTAATACGATAACTTTTGCTTTTCTTGCTGAAAAATTGATTATCCCAGACATATAAAGTTTATATGTCCATGTCACCGACACTAATTGTTTTAACATGTGTTGCCATAACCGGAACAGTTTACGGTGTAAGTGCGCATACGTATCTTAAAATGTCACGCTGCTTATCGCAAATAGACTTCTATATCTGTCACCATTTTTGTTCACAAGTGACGGAATTAGATTCATTTTATATTGTGGAATAAGATGTGAATTTCTTTAATTATGACGACAACGATATCATTTAATATATACATTGCAACATAGTTTCCAGTCGGAACACCTCTATAACATTTTTTTAAAGAGTTCTATTTGCGAACTTGCGGAAATGTACTTTTGAAATAGCTAAGATGATCCGACTGTAGTTTTCTTGCTGACCCGATCCAACGCGTAAAAACGTCTTAAAACAAAACAAAATTATGTATTGCTACACAAATCAAAGACAACCATGAAGATAAATACTATTTATTGTATTGTTGTTAAAATGTCAATAATGGTTGATGTATTACATAGATAAAAACCTTATATGTTAATGTAAATATAAATTATTATTCAAATCCACGATGTGGAATAGTAATATATATATATTAAAAAAAGTACCCACAATTATTTGTATTTGCAATTTTAATTGGACATTGCACGACAAAGTGTGTATAACAAATGCTAAGTGAAACGAATTCGTTGTTTTGTTTCTCTATTTTATTTCCTGAGCAAAAAAATTGCCTATCACATAGTTCGTTTTCAATAATAGAATAATCTCGTGTTTCATCAACAAAATCGAACTCCATTTGTTTCTCTTTAAGTACATAAAACATAATGTTTTAAGCGTTTATTGGATACATAGATCTAAGATAGCCCGTGGCTACATGTTATTGTGTTATACCAGTATCAGTCGGTGATCATCGGAAAATTTACGATCACTTACGGAAACTACCGACAGACAAATCGTCTACTGACCAATAGCCCCATCGATATCGATTTGCATCGGCTGCATTTATCTGATGAGCGACATAGTTGTGTATGTTTATATTTTCATGTCTCCAGCTTTTCGGGTGCATGCATTGTTTACAGCACTTCCTGTTTGAGGTATATATCTACTTATATTATACTCAATGCCTTAAAAGTATTATGACAACGAATAAAACATTATTTGCTGCTGATAATCCTCTTGAAATATTTTGTTGTTTTTTTAGATTCAAGTTGGTGACGGTGTGGATGCAAAGTGGTTGATTGGAGGATGCTTATTAGGCAATCGTTAAAAAATTGAAATGAGTATGTATCGTTCATGTTATAATTTCTATAATGTATTATTCACTATGTGGGTGCACATACTAGTTGAATCGTGGGCGGGGGGGGGGGAGTTGCGGTTAATTTATTCAGTGTTAACATAAATAAATGAAATTCATTTATATGTATAATTTATTGTACTTTTATCTAATTGGTAATAAAATGATATGTTTTCAGTAATTTGATTACAATGAAGTCAGCTAAGGTACTGCATCATGTCTGTTTTGTTCTGTAGCCACATTTCTAATCACAGTAATGTATGTCTTGAAGTGTAGGACCTATTTTGTTTTTCATGTAACTTACACAACAATTACAAATGAACATCTGAAGAAACCAAAAAACATGATTAAAAGATGCCTATGCTATTTTTCTCTGCAGACTCTCATAATACGCCTTCCTAATACGATTAAGTACATTAAAATAAAGTCATGTTTTTGGAACACGAAAAATCGGTCAATGGCGCTACCGGGAGTCGAATACGGGTCTACGGATTTCCGGTCCGTTATGCTAACCACTACACCACAACGACATGACGTCATTTCCGTGTAAATTTAACTTATATAAAGTTGATTAAGGTTAACTACTATTTGGACGAAGTACTGGGCTTACCACAATGAAGTTTTACTCTATCGTTTTACATCAATGTGACACTGGCTTCTAATTCTTTGATTGTGAAGTTCAGAGTTAAAGCTCACCACAGGCAGGATTCGTGGTTAAAATATACAACTCATGAGTATAGTGTTCTACCAATTGATCCTTATGTCTACCACAAACACTAATGTGACTATGTAGTCGTAATTTGTAATCTAAGAAAATATATTTGTATAGCACTTCGATTATTTTTTTCAGTGTATCATGTGGAGTTTGATTTTGACAGAGTCAGATTAAAAACCACGGAGGAAAAATGTCAGTGTTGTTCATCAGTAAGCTGCAATGGAATTGGCTATGCTCCTCACTACAGTGGGACTTAACTCATAATTCGACGAATGGCGATTGTTACATAGTGCAATGACTTTGAACGAAAAGAAGTACGGCATCAGCTACAGCATTTAATATTATATACAGTAATTGTTCAAATGTAGAATAGTATCTACCAGTCCAGTGTTCCCTTTGTTTAAATGATGAATATGTTGTGACATAAGAGATGTGATCAATCAGTTTCAATATAAATAGATATTTGGTCAATTTCTCTTAGAACGATCTCAGATATTTGGTCAATTTCTCTTAGAACGTTCTAAGGTTTTTGGGCCAATTTCTCTTAGAACGTTCTAAGGTTTTTGAATATTTTCTCTTAGAACGATCTCAGATATTTGGTCAATTTCTCTTAGAACGTTCTAAGGTTTTAGCCAAATTCTCTTAGAACGTTCTAAGGTTTTGGGGCCAATTTCTCTTAGAACGTTCTAAGGTTTTTGATTATTTTTCCCTTAGAACGATCTCAGATATTTGGTCAATTTCTCTTAGAACGTTCTAAGGTTTTTGGCCAATTTCTCTTAGAACGTTCTAAGGTTTTTGATCATTTTCTCTCAGAACGATCTCAGATATTTGGTCAATTTCTCTTAGAACGTTCTAAGGTTTTTGGGTCAATTTCTCTTAGAACGTTCTAAGGTTTTAGCCAAATTCTCTTAGAACGTTCTAAGGTTTTTGGGTCAATTTCTCTTAGAACGTTCTAAGGTTTTAGCCAAATTCTCTTAGAACGTTCTAAGGTTTTTGGGTCAATTTCTCTTAGAACGATCTCAGATATTTGGTCAATTTCTCTTAGAACGTTCTAAGGTTTTTGATAATTTTCTCTTAGAACGATCTCAGATATTTGGTCAATTTCTCTTAGAACGTTCTAAGGTTTTTGGGTCAATTTCTCTTAGAACGATCTCAGATATTTGGTCAATTTCTCTTAGAACGTTCTAAGGTTTTTGGGTCAATTTCTCTTAGAACGTTCTAAGGTTTTTGGGTCAATTTCTCTTAGAACGTTCTAAGGTTTCTGGGTCATATTCTCTTAGAACGTTCTAAGGTTTTTGGGTCAATTTCTCTTAGAACGATCTCAGATATTTGGTCAATTTCTCTTAGAACGTTCTAAGGTTTTTGGGTCAATTTCTCTTAGAACGTTCTGAGGTTTCTGGGTCATTTTCTCTTAGAACGTTCTAAGGTTTTAGCCAAATTCTCTTAGAACGTTCTAAGGTTTTTGGGTCAATTTCTCTAAGAACGATCTCAGATATTTGGTCAATTTCTCTTAGAACGTTCTAAGGTTTTTGGGTCAATTTCTCTTAGAACGTTCTAAGGTTTCTGGGTCATATTCTCTTAGAACGTTCTAAGGTTTTTGATAATTTTCTTTTAGAACGATCTCAGATATTTGGTCAATTTCTCTTAGAACGTTCTAAGGTTTTAGCCAAATTCTCTTAGAACGTTCTAAGGTTTTTGGGTCAATTTCTTTTAGAACGATCTCAGATATTTGGTCAATTTCTCTTAGAACGTTCTAAGGTTTTTGGGTCAATTTCTCTTAGAACGTTCTAAGGTTTCTGGGTCATATTCTCTTAGAACGTTCTAAGGTTTTTGATAATTTTCTCTTAGAACGATCTCAGATATTTGGTCAAATTCTCTTAGAACGTTCTAAGATATTGCCTGCTTGTGTGTTTTGATAATGCAATTATGTGTAATTTTACTGAAAATATTTTGAAAATAAAGAGAGTATGACAACCATTTGTTCTTTTTCGTCTTCATTTTCATTTTTTATATGCATAATACACCGTGAAAAATGCTTAAAACAGGGGGTAAAACTGGGAGTAGTGTACGAAGTCCCTTTTTAAAATATAACGTGTTCTAGGTTAGTTCAGATTGTAAATATGGCCCTCCCTGTGTGTGCCTCCTCACTTTGCCTAGATCTGTCTAGGTTAGTTCAGATTGTGAATGTGGCCCTCCCTGTGTGTGCCTCCTCACTTTGCCTAGATCTGTCTAGGTTAGTTCAGATTGTGAATGTGGCCATCCATGTGTGTGCCTCCTCACTTTGCCTAGATCTGTCTAGGGTAGTACAGATTATGAATGTGGCCATCCATGTGTGTGCCTCCTCACTTTGTCTAGATCTGTCTAGGGTAGTTCAGATTGTGAATGTGGCCATCCATGTGTGTGCCTCCTCACTTTGCCTAGATCTGTCTAGGTTAGTTCAGATTGTGAATGTGGCCATCCATGTGTGTGCCTTCTCTCTTTGCCTAGATCTGTCTAGGGTAGTTCAGATTGTGAATGTGGCCATCCATGTGTGTGCCTCCTCACTTTGCCTAGATCTGTCTAGGTTAGTTCAGATTGTGAATGTGGCCATCCATGTGTGTGCCTTCTCTCTTTGCCTAGATCTGTCTAGGTTAGTTCAGATTGTGAATGTGGCCATCCATGTGTGTGCCTTCTCTCTTTGCCTAGATCTGTCTAGGTTAGTTCAGATTGTGAATGTGGCCATCCATGTGTGTGCCTTCTCTCTTTGCCTAGATCTGTCTAGGTTAGTTCAGATTGTGAATGTGGCCATCCATGTGTGTGCCTTCTCTCTTTGCCTAGATCTGTCTAGGGTAGTTCAGATTGTAAATATGGCCCTCCCTGTGAATGCCTTCTCTCTTTGCCTAGATCTGTCTAGGGTGGTTCAGATTGTGAATGTGGCTCTTCCTGCTCCCTTTAGTTTGTTTTTAAAAGTACAACGGTGAAAAATTACTTATAGAATTTCAAGTTGTAGTTATTGATAGCGTTGTGAAGTAAGTTGTAGCAGTTAGTAATAGCAGCAACAGCAGTGATATAGCTACTTACGACTGCTGGCGGCGTGAGACGTTTACGCTGCTATTACTGTAAACTAAAAAAGCAAGAAGTATGTTCCAAAATAATAGTCCGTATGGTAGCAAGTAAATAGTTTTCCTCTGTTAAGAAGTCAATTATCAAAAACAGTGAGAAATAGTAGAAACCACGATCACTAGTAAATGTCTATGACTGCTAAGTGCATCAAGAAATTCTGCTTTGGCGAATTTACAACCGTTTCATTCCCAGGGCATTTTAAGCAATAAGAGTTGTAATACGTGTGTTGTTGTTACTCATACTTCAGCCAACATCATTTCGATGTTGTATATATAATTTAGACATTGGGATATTTTATGGTTTATTACGTGTGATTGGATATCAGAACCTACTTTATATTGCTGTTTGTTGGCATGGATATTTGAAGCAATAAGGCCTATAACCTGAGTCTGGTATAAAGTCAGTGTACATAAGAATACTAGATCTACATGCTTAGATGTGCTTTTTGCAATTACACTAGGTTAGTAAAATAGGAAGTCAATAAAATACGTACAGACGCATAAATGAAATGGATGTCTACAAAAAAGCTGATCAACCCCGCACTTATATTTCAGAACACATACAACGAAGGCGATATAAATAACGTAATATAATAGCAAATTTAGGGTATATATAAGACACCATAAAAATCACAAATCCTTATGTAATGTCTGAACCTTTATTATCACAAAACGGCCAAAGAGGAAACAATAACAGTTACTGATTGCATTTCGATCGTGTTTTGGAAGAACATAACAGTTTGTTCAATATTGACAATTCCCATGCGATGTCTTATAACCTCGATAGCGGAAAGTCAGTTTGATTATTTTATTAATTCGAATCTAGATTCTAATTGTGTGTCTCTATTGGATTCTTTATCAATTCCCTGGTGTGTGTTTTTCAGGATAACTGTTATAAGTTGTACTCACGTTGTTCAACCCAGAGTAAAGGAAACATATTTATGTCACATAGACTGATTGATTTCTTTTCCGCCCTGCAAGTCTGGTTAAATAAACATATCAGCACGATCGGGTCTAAAGTTGATACAATACAAGGAATGTCTGCTATGCTCGGTTTATAGGTCAATAATACTTCAAGACAAGAATGATATATCTGGGAAAGTGTCACTATATTGCCCTTAGGTGATATATATTGTCCCACTGGCATTATTAAGGAGTTCGATAACATCACACAAATATACTTTGAAGGTTTTAAAGACTCCCCTGATTCGGACCAGGTAATTTGAAATCAAGCTTGCGTTTTTTTTATTGTATACTAAACAATAAACATAATAAAAACGGATTCTCGAGAAACAATTACATCGACCATCCTATGCAGTCTGCACAAAATAGTACACAATACCGAAACGAACTCCTTCAACGTAATTATTGAATTAGTCATTGACATCTCTTTAATCATTTACTGTAATTAAATGAGATTTTAAGCACTATATAGTTTCATGACAGCTAATGATTAATATTCTATTTTGCGACCATAATCAACTTCAACGTTGCATTGCAATAATTAAACATAATCAGATTTAAAATGTCGATAATATTGTAGTTAGGGTTTACCTCTTGCTCGTGTTTCTCTTGCGATATCAGAAGGTGTTTCTTATTCGAATGAAAATATTCGCATTTTAACCTCCGTTTGTATGTTTGCACTATATTCCAGCTTTATTTTTCATATTGAGGACAAGTACGAGGGCGTTAGAAATGTATTTGTGTACGCCCTTTTACCATAAATAACAGACTGAAATTACTGAATGTACACCTAAATGTGCTCCCCCGTGGCTAGAAATACACTACTTCATACTGGGGATCCTCTTATGGAAAGCGTCACGGTAAGCTGATTGAGGTAGAAATACGATATCACTGGTTAACGACCGAACCAACAGCTTGCCGTCACTGACACCTTCGGCTAGAATGGAAGTTTTTTCTGAATTTGGGAAAAACAGAAAGAAAGTCGAATGATGTCAGGTCTAAGGGAGTAAAGAGGTTATGGTGGCGGCGTTACTTTTCCGATTTCAAATATTTCGTAACGATGTCAAAGATGTGCTCTGGGGCATTGTCATGCAACAGGCGAACATGTTTGAATCATTCGACTTGGCAACACTTGTCGTTTTATTGCTGAAACTAGACCAGAGAAAAAATGCATACATAATATCCTTTGCATTCATGGCTTTTCGAAAATGAATGGCCATCTACCATGTTTGGTGCCCAATAATTTGTTCACAACCTTTCACACTCGATCAAATAGCGTACCTAGGTTTCTGCATTAGTTAAATTATGGAAACACAATTAACAATATTTAACAGTTTCAACCTATACATTCATTTGATCGTCAGTTGACAGGTGGGGCAACCATCTAGCTGAAATATCTCTACCTTCCAAGATTTTCCGTTGAACGAAATAAACTGCGGATTGTAAAACGCCAGCAATGCGTGCAATATTGTGCTCAATCAAGTATCATGTTGAAGAATTTCTATCACTTTAGACACGATTTTCTCACCTGTTGCTGTCTACGGCCGAGAAGAGTTTACTGCCTTTTAACAGACTCTACATCAGAATCAAATTTATTTTTCAATGCATGAAATGTCTGTTAAAACACCTTTGC
This sequence comes from Mactromeris polynyma, assembly GCA_032209605.1. NCBI lineage: Eukaryota > Metazoa > Mollusca > Bivalvia > Venerida > Mactridae > Mactromeris > Mactromeris polynyma. Next base: position 24,205,347 of record JASFXZ010000007.1, on the reverse strand, counting down.
CCACCTGTAAGAATGGATGATTTTTGCAAGAATATTTTTTAAGAATAAATGAGTTTAGTTCGAACTTTGACATAAGTCCGATATTTTCAATATATGTTCGTTCTCCGTTGTCGATACGTTTTACAGCAGTGAACTGCTGCAACGAATGTCTGCACTGAAATGACTATAACTCACAAAGTACGTTTTTTATCAGATACATATATAAATCAGTCTATTGGTATTGACTAGAAGTGTATAGACGTGAAAATCTCGCTATAAAATTTATCGTTGACTTTGCGTCACTGATTAACGCCCCTCGTTTCATTGAATCAGAACGATTTGGCTAGTTTACTAGACTTTCTTAATACAACTTCTCCCATGCATTACAGTAGTATAGTGTTTTGTATATCGGAATGCAATCACTATATATATAATATGTAATGATACAGTCGATGATTTTATTAGACAAAAATCACCATTATAGACCTATTAAAAAACAAAATTGAAGCAGATGGAATAAAAATATATTTGTGCCACGTGTTTCTTTGATAAACAAACCTTTTTAACTTGTATACGTATAATTAAAGGTATTTATTTTGACAGTGATATAGCCTTTTACTCTAAAACGCAACATTTGTTTTGTAATTCTGATCACTAATATATGTTTAACCGTTTATCTAAAATGCGTTTCGTGCGTGATTATATAATATCTGGGTCGGAGAAAATAGACATCATACATATTATGTTTGGCTCCTGAATAGTTCTAAACTCATTTTCTGGTCGTTTGTATTACAAATGAATGATTTTCTATTTAGCAAACTAATTAGTTACGAAAACGTCTACAGGCGAGACCGTTATATCTATTATTATACGTTGAAAACCTACACTTCCCCAACGAGAACGTGTTATTTACAAACATAAACATGGAAAGTGGATGAGTCAACAAAATTTAGGTTGCACCAAAAGAGTGAACAAAACATACTAATTGTAAATAGATAGAGCTTCTAATTATCTTGACCTCTATTGGCATAATGTCACAGCTGAATGTTTGTCTACATTTATCTTCAGGTTTCTACGCATTAAGAATTACGAATAAACACTTAATGGCTATAATTGTTACTAATTGCTTTAATCTGGCAAGAATACTGTCACATAGCGACTGTAATTGGGGGTTAAGAAGTAGACTCTCACGTTTCCAGCACCACTCCTTGAAAATCAGCCTTCGACCTTATTTCGGTTAGTACTTTTATATCAATACGAGCTCCTGTCATATATGTTTATAGTATTAAGGTCGGGAATTATGGATAACGAGCATGACATTTAAATATTGTTATCAGGCTTCCAATTATTTGTTAGTTTAAAGCCATGATAAAAGGGCATTGTCTTCCTGAAGATTCTATTGTAATTTGCAAAATATCTAGATACTGCAGGCCACACATTTTGATCACGAGTTTGAATACATTTATCACTGTTCATATTTCCATTCATAGAAATAAGAATACATACTCCGTTAAAACATAAACACCACAAAGACTTAGCAACAGCCATCAATTAACGTTCAAAATCGCGCCCTGTGATACCCCTCTTTGTATAGCCTTACAATCATTTCTTTTACGCCCACTTTCGATTCTTTGCCGCGCGGTGCCGTCGTTAAATCTCGCGGAATTATTATGTTGTCACGTTACACGATGCATAATCGACTTATTAATCCTACGAAGTAATATAACAGTCGAGCAAGCAATAAACTAATTATTTACCCTCAAACATACCAATACTTTAGAACGTTTCGCAAAATCTTAATTTTCGGAACTCAATTGTGGCCATTAAGTGTATACGTGCTATACTTTAACAGCATAGGTTAATACTTTCTCAGACGATGAGACACCGATAATGCACGTGGACATTAATATTTCTGCATATTATTTAGCCGTGTAATATATCAATGCACGAATCCCGCGTCATTGACCGATTTGTCGTGTTCATCAAAATATGACTTTAATTCAATTTACTACAGCTGGTGTTAAGTGCTGTGTGGCGGATGTAAAAATTCGCCCCGTACTTCGTCCAAAGTGTAGTAATCCTTAATCAAGTTTATATAAGTTAAATGTACACGAACATGTCGTTAGGTCGCTGTGGTGTAGTGGTTAGCCTAAAGGACCGGCAATTCGTAGACCCGGGTTGGAATCCCGGTAGCGCCATTGACCGATATTTCCTCAAAATATGACTTTATTGTAATGGGGTCTGTAAAAACTGTACAAAAAGAGAGGGAACGCCACATACACAAGACAGTGCCTCTCCACACATACCCCCGGGATAACAACACACCACAAAACCAAGGTATCCGAGGGGGCCCAATGGCACTTACGAGGGAGCAGGGGCGCACAGTATGGCAAACACAATTATACATATATATTGGCAGAGTCAATACAAAACTTAGGACGTAATGGGATATTTAAAAACTGTACAAAAACATAACTATTAAGTAGACACTGGATGAGTCACTATAAAACATAGGATGTGCGTTGCGTTAAAACAAACATATTGTTGGCAAAGTTGATATATGTAGACATTTAAATGATCTACGCGCGAAAATATGCCAGAAAAGTAATTAAGTATGTACAACGTTAATTGACATTTTCACCGACGTTTTATGTAGGTGTAATGAACTATAGCAGTTGTTAATTTTCCTAGCAAACGCTATCAGTCTTTCAGACTATCTTGACAGCTTCAACAGTGTCCGGTTGGATAGTGTTAACAATAACAGTATCATTTTCTTTATTAATATAGATACAAGTGCACTCTTATATGAATTCAACTTCAATCTAGAACTGTAGTCACCTTTCTGGTAAGACGGAAAACGATATAGCGTGCAATACACTTTGTTCACCATTTTATTGTTAAACATAGCGTACAATTCATTTTGTTCACCATTTTATTGTTAAACATAGGATGCAATACATTATTGTTCACCGTTTTATTGTTAAACATAGCGTACAATTCATTATGTTCACCATTTTATTGTTAAACATAGGATGCAATACATTATTGTTCACCATTTTATTGTTAAACATAGCGTACAATTCATTTTGTTCACTATTTTATTGTTAAACATAGGATGCAATACATTAGTGTTCACCGTTCTATTGTTAAACATAGGATGCAATACATTATTGTTCACCATTTTATTGTTAAACATAGGATGCAATACATTATTTTTTCAAAATTTTATTGTTAAACATAGGATGCAATACATTATTGTTCACCATTTTATTGTTAAACATAGCGTACAATTCATTATGTTCACCATTTTATTGTTAAAAATAGGATGCAATACATTATTGTTCACCATTTTATTGTTAAACATAGCGTACAATTCATTTTGTTCACTATTTTATTGTTAAAAATAGGATGCAATACATTAGTGTTCACCGTTCTATTGTTAAACATAGGATGCAATACATTATTGTTCACCATTTTATTGTTAAACATAGGATGCAATACATTATTTTTTCAAAATTTTATTGTTAAACATAGGATGCAATACATTATTGTTCACCATTTTATTGTTAAACATAGGATGCAATACATTATTGTTCACCATTTTATTGTTAAACATAGGATGCAATACATTATTGTTCACCATGTTATTGTTAAACATAGGATGCAATACATTATTGTTCACCATGTTATTGTTAAACATAGGATGCAATACATTATTGTTCACCGTGTTATTGTTAAAAATAGGATGCAATACATTATTGTTCACCATTTTATTGTTAAACATAGGATGCAATACATTATTGTTCACCATTTTATTGTTAAACATAGGATGCAATACATTATTGTTCACCATTTTATTGTTAAACATAGGATGCAATACATTATTGTTCACCATTTTATTGTTAAACATAGGATGCAATACATTATTGTTCACCATTTTATTGTTAAACATAGGATGCAATACATTATTGTTCACCATTTTATTGTTAAACATAGGATGCAATACATTATTGTTCACCATTTTATTGTTAAACATAGGATGCAATACATTATTGTTCACCATTTTATTGTTAAACATAGGATGCAATACATTATTGTTCACCATTTTATTGTTAAACATAGGATGCAATACATTATTGTTCACCATTTTATTGTTAAACATAGGATGCAATACATTATTGTTCACCATTTTATTGTTAAACATAGGATGCAATACATTATTGTTCACCACGTTATTGTTAAACATAGGGTACAATACGTTATTGTGCACCGTTTTATTGTTAAACATTAGCGTGCACTACATTGTGTTTGCCGTTTTATTGTTTAACATAGCGTGCAATACATTTTGTTTACCGTTTTATTGTTAAACATAGCGTGCAATACCTTTCGTTCACCGATTAATTACTAATTAATTACTAGATCAGATTTTACGTAAATTAAGTAATATTAAGTATTAGTAAGCCGTATTGCTTACTTCAATAGGCAATAACAAGTTAAACTTAATAATTTCATTCCTTAGTGTGATAGCAAAATCAATAACAGACGGTATATTTATGAAACTGCCGCCTGAGAACCAATGCAATATTGATAATGAATAGCCTTCTGTTACAAATACATGTAATATTAGTTCAAATATGCAAGAACTGCAATCGTTATAAGTTATAAATGTTAGAAGTGGAGTATATAGTCAAATGTTTCATAATTGAATGAGTCTCGGTGATAAGTTGGCATGAACATTACAGAACAAAACAGATATGTTTCATGATTTCATGGATCATTCTACGTTAACATTGTGTATGAAAACAAACGAAACCCTCTCAACGACCTGGTAAGTTTAAACTATGATATTTAAAATGAGAACGTTGATCAGTTTTATTAAAGGCGTATTCAACAATGAGGCCTTTTTTTCTAAAGCAGAGATTATTTTAAACTTTGTACATTTTATCAGTGCAATGCATCTAAACAAAATATGAAATTATAATGACCTTGCTCGATTTTATGATAATGAAGATTAAAACGTGAGTATTCCATATGAATATAGAGCAAAATAGATACAATTTTACTAAAAAATTTCCAGGACAGAGATTTTCTTACAACTTGGTATACTATATGAGAGTCACTGTCTGAATGAAAATGAAATAAAATAATAAGTCACCTTGCTTGATTTTATGATAAAGATTGATTTTTGTGTTTCAAATGTAATATACGTATGTGTAAAGTGAAAGTTGAAAAATTTACCCATAATACACTTGGTAACCCATTATCGTTTTTCATTTTCATAACATGTGTTAGTTTTAAATATTTATTTAACATTTTATAATTTCACATGAAGAATTTGAAATATCATTGACTTTTTTTTAAATTATAAAGTATATGGAAAAAGATAGTAGAAGGAAAACTGCAAAAATATAATTAAATCCTTCAATTTAACATAATAATATCATTATTTGTATTGTATGGTGGCATATTACTGCCACCAGTTAGCATGATAGCGTTCGCGAATTAATTCGTGTTAACCACTTAATTATTACGATAATTATCTAGCTATCTAGTTAATATTCGTGATAAATTTTCGGTAAGATAAATATCATACAACTAGAAACAGGCCTGAAAGTGCCCAGAACTGCCACCTCTTACCATTGTATGATGTATCACACTAGATGTAAGTGGTAACACGAATCGTATCTAGTTGTCTACTTATTATGTTACTTAGTAACTCAAATTCGCGAATTTCACTTAAGATTCGTGTTACCACTTTCTTGGACATTTTACAGAAATGCATGATAAGGGTTCAGCCATATTTTCTCTTATTTATAATTTACAAACGAATGCATTCAGATATACAAGATATTTCATTTCATAAACATCCGTGGTAATTGTTATCATTGAAATGGTTAGGAAATAATGCGTCAGGAATAGTTTACAAATTAGAAGTGAATAAATATACACTGATTTGTTGTCCGTACGCTGCATGAAGTATCAATTACTCCCTGCTATTTGCTACCGTAACTTGTGCTTCAGAATGTCTGAACGATATTTGAAAACGTCAGAGCGACGACAACCATTAAAACATTTCTTGTTATTCAGCATAATTGAACATTTAAACTGAGAGTTGAACAAACTGAGAGCGAACAAATTGAGAGCTGAACAAACTGAGAGCTGAACAAACTGAGAGCTGAACAAACTGAGAGCTGAACAAACCGAGAGCTGAACAAACCGAGAGCTGAACAAACTGAGAGCTGAACGTACACATGTCGTGGACATTCATACTGTAGCTAAGTGCTATTGATACAGATGTTCAAAGTGAAAGAGTTGCACATGGGCGGCCACAGTTCAAACATGACCTCCCCACGCCGAACCCTAAAACTAACACAAAATGTTATGGTATACCATGGGACTATAGGGATAATAAAACATGAATATAAAATTTGCAGAACTACGAACTGAAAGACTTGTGTCAGTTGAAATACTGGCATTCATGGTTATGCCATTTTATGATAAATCAAAAGACGTTCTTTAATAGCTATTGAACATGATCATTTGAAAGCAAGAAATATCTTGAAAAGGGAAGGTCGGCGCAATTTGAAGGTTAAGATCCAAAATTTAGTGGATTTCGGTAAGGTAACGTACCCTTTATCGAATACTTAACCGTCAAGGTTACAGATGTTGTTCGGTTGAAGAGATATTGCCTTGGTGGTTAACATAAGATTTGATTGGTTTACACAGTCAACACTGATATGCAAATAGCAAAATCATGTTAGTACGGCTGCGCCGAAATCGATTTATATACTTCATATCTAGCAAGCATTTACATGAAGCCGGAACTAAATTAATTTATATCAGATTAAAACAGGATTTGCTGACGTCATTTGCTATTTCAGAACATATAATCTTTCCCCAAACTATAAACATTGCGTGACAAGCAAATATAACATGTTAACACATTCAAACAGAATTCTTATATCACGCTTTTGTATTTATTTCACTGGATGTTCAACTATTTATATAAACATATTTCTTAGTATAATCGACGGGTAATACTCAGACTACGATATGCACTACTTCACGTTGCTACGTAATAGTCACAAGCATTGCTAATAACAAGAAACGTAAACCCTTAATTTAGGGTAGGTGTCAACATATGGAGCTCGTTGGATGTTTACGAGTTTAAACATGCACAAGCACATACTGCTAAGGAAATAACTCCCATGGTTAGCTCAGTATGTCGAACATGCAACGCACAATCTTGGAATGAAAGATTCATACCTTGTGCACAAACTTCAGTTGCGTGCGAACGAATATGTTACTGGTTGGACAGTTAAACTCAGAAACGCGGGTACGGGCAACTGACAGTCGTACTTGAATTATGTTGTTTAAGCGCTTCCAGCTTGAACATAAAAGGGGAATAAGTTCTGTACGTAGCATGACGGCAGTCCGGGTTTTAACTACGTTTCAAACTCTTTCCTTTCCAACATTTTTCTCAGGCATGAAAGTTGGCTCTATCACATGTTAAATGTTTCTAGGGCATTATATTTCATTGCGCAATTCAGTAATTGATTCGATGTCATGTATTTGCAGTGATTTCGAAAGATTTTAATTTTATTTTCCATCTTCATTTGTTGGTGAGGTCGAAGGAAATTTCTAGTTTTTTTCTTTTAGGCTAATGCGATTCTCGGATCTGTGTGTAACAACACTCGTCCCGATCAGTTAAGATTCACTACTGTTTATTACCGTTTGAAAATGCCTTCCCCACATTAATCCGAAGTCGAAGACAAATGACTTTGCAGTTAAAATATCACAGAGTGAGAACACATGTCTCACATGACCACCTGTCTCACATGACCACCTGTCTCACATGACCATCTGTCACATGACCACCTGTCACATGACCACCTGTCCCATGACCACCTGTAGTCCAGCTACGGACGTCACACCTCTATACTGTCGCTGTACAACGTCCTGCTAAACCATTCACAAAAGTATATAGAAGTTGGACACCGACGGTCTTTCTTCTGCATTTACTCTTATTTTCGTGAACATATTCATGCTTTGCATGCAATAAAAAACTGAACGACAGAAAAGTATAGCTTTTCGTTGATCTACTTGTCTTTTCAACACAAGAGTTTCATGGATACTACTTGTTTTGTAAAAGAAAGTAGTGAATCGAGCACGTGTTATAAACGAAGATGGCAGAGTTGCTATGGAGGCGGTGCGCACTTACATAATACCCTACCCAGTTCATCGTCGATGTTGCTCTTATTTGCTCCTCCTTGAGCCAATACTGAAAGTGATATCTATCACGAATCCGGGCAGGCGAAATTGGCAGGAGCTTGAATGTCAACATTTAGTTTGTAAGGTAGATAGTTTACTGGCGCACCGTGGGCGGAGTTAAGTTTGATTGACAGATACCTTAGCGACACTTTTTGCAGTCATAAACATCTGACCTCTGTCTTCTTGTCGAAGTGATTGTGAGGCACTCAGATGCGCTTGAAAATTCGATTGTTGTTTGCTTCTACTCATGAAAGATTGCTACAGTTTTCCGTACCCTCATAAGTCTGTTCGGTCGATAATAAAGACACCAGAATAGTGCCGTTAAAATCATGCGTCAAAATCCCGTGTTTTTACTCTAGGCTTGTGCGTGGCTCTGTTACGAAGACGCGTGTAAAATTCGGAGTACAGAAACACGTATGCGGGGCTAGACCACCTGGTACTTGATAATTTTGATGGTTTTTTTTTAATTTAAAAAGTTGATAAAATGCAGAGCAGAGAGGGGATAGTAAGAACTTCACCAGACAGATCTAGACACAGAAAATGGAGAAGGCATCAGTACAAACAGGACTGAAATGACAATGATAAAAACCAAGAGCGCTGACTATCGCAAAATACGCCCGTTCTACAGTTATGTCACTTGAGTGTGAGAAAAGTAAAGTGCAAAAAGGATTATACAAATGTATAAGACAAACTTTAGGTTATTTCTATAATCGAAGGGGTATAATTCTCAAGTGACTCTAGCGAAATTGTCCGAGATATTATGCCCCTACACATCTTACCAAATGTGGTGATGATTGGACAAATGCATTCAAAGTTATTAATCGGACAAGACAAATTTTTGGTAATTTCTATAATCAATGAGCGATAAATCCCGAGTGACTCAAGCGATATGGCTGGTTATCGAAATTATCCTAGATATTATGCCAATACACATTCTGACCACATTTGGTGATAATTGGAAAAAATGTTTCTAAAGGTATTAATCGGAAAACTAACAGGACGTCGCTCGCCCATCCGCCCGTACACCACAGCCCCGTTCTATCAAAGGGTGTATGAAAACACAGCATTCACAACGGACTCGAAAAAATTGATATGAAAAGACGTAGGACTGCACGACAAAGCAACAGGTAAATTGAAATAACAACGACCTCCAGCCTGTAACTATCAGTACAATTACCTTGGGACTTTTCTGGCCGAATATAAAGAATCGGACACATAAACTATGGTGTGAACCGACTTCTTTGCTGGAAAACTACTGTGGAAACTTTAGTTCACAGTTTGAATGAAACAACGACCTCGACACTACAGGTGAATGAGCTAATATTGGACCTCAAGACAGTTGTGGGAAAGCTATTTGGCAAACAAAGTGGAAAACACATCAGAGAAAACCCCTATACCCCCTAACAAAATTACCAATCACACCAAATCAATCAACATTAATATAACAATATTTCGTCTATACAAGAGAAAATCAGCTCAAATATTAAAAGTTCTCACGACTGTCAAGTGAGTCTGGAAGAAATACAGACGGTCAACTAACTTGGTTAATCAGTAAAACACCGGAGACGGACTTATATAAACACGGTTGGTATTTCGTATTCAGATTTTGTCTTCAAGACAAATATTCGCAAGCACTGTAATAGACGTATTGTGAATGAAGAGGTTTCAGAACAATCGACACAATCATTCAGTACCCCTTTATTCAAATAGACATGTTGATATCAAGAGAACTACAAACGAACAGCTCTGGGTGATGTTTTTAACAAAGTGCATGTGACATTAACAACTAGACTGTTGACCTTTTTATGCTGAAGACGCCTACAAGAAAATCATCTGAGGATATAAGTCTGGATATCGAACATATGAAAATACTTTCATCATTTATTATATTGGATTTTTAACATGAAAGGTTATACCAATTTATGTGCTAAGTTGATTTTAAAGAGCATTGATTCTGCAGATCGACAATCTGTTGTTTGATATTTCAAAAGATATTGGTCTTTATGGAGTTTTGTAAAAGAAGTTAATTAAAATTAATGTATTTGTCGGATACATCACGCATCTGAACTAGCGATGAATGTACTTACTCTGTGATCACGTCAAGACTGTGGTTTTAGCCAGGTTCTATTTGCATTGTTTATACATTAATCTCACATTTTGTTGTTTGTTTCCAGACAATTACGAAATATGAAGTATTGCATTTGCTGTAAATCATGCCCTTGTTTCAGATATTGTTGGATGCGTGCAGAAGGAAACTGAATGTATACGACCAATACTACATTTAGTAGGTATGTCCTTTGAAAGTGTTTGCAGAAGATGTTGTGCTGTCACATTGATATCACGCTGTAGACACGCGATACTACACCTCAACCAGTCACATTAACCATACATTGGGCCATCCAGCGCTAAACTGCATTGTATTATTACGTAATACCAAGCGAGAGCAGGGGAGTTACCAGTACCACCTTTATTGACTGAAGTTTGGCATTACCAGGGATCGAACTTTTATTTAAAGCAAGGGCGTCGGTTAGCAACTGAATAACCGGAATCTAATCTATCTATCTATCTATGGTTATTTACCTTTGGAAGTTGTTTTCAGGGCGTATAAATTAAAACAGAACATGCACTGACTGTTTACTTTGTATTATTTACCTTACAAAACATTCCTCAGATTCTGTACACTGAAGTTGTGACAGATTAATCCCAAATAAGAAGTCCCTTAAAATGTACAATGTTACACATGCTTGCCAAAAATCAACAATAAATGTATTAATTTGAGGCTTGTATATCTGAATATTCATTGAATTGTTGATGTTTTGAACCTTAACACCTCTTAGATGTACATACACTTATCACTTATACATGCTTGGGCTTAAGAATTCGCCCATAACAATTCATATATCCATTACTTTCACATAGTGTCGGCCTTTATTTCTACTAAATTTGTTCTTCGAAAAATTATATCAATTTAGGTTAAAATTCTTAAAAACAATTTTTCCATTCTTTAATTAAAATTTTATTTCAAAATTATTGATCCCGAGTAATTCCTGAATTATTATGCTTGCATTGAATAACAGACCGAACGCGCGGGTTTCATTTCCTTCATCGTATTTCTTTAGCTTAAGAATACACTATTATATGATCAGTTTTAATATTTGTGACTTACCTGCCCATACAATACTGATTCTAATGTATATTTCCACCGCCACTTTTGTTCTGAATAATATCATACCGTATGCCAAGTATACACAGTGCAATATGGTGTGTTTGGGACTCTTTAGTATCACAAAATCTGCCTTACTCGAAAAGTCGTGTAATGTAACGCTCATCGCAGACGAATAAACACCTACGCTAATCAAACCAAATGCTGACCAAAAAAATCAAAGATACCATTTATCACAAAACGTCACGAACACGTTTTTCAATTAGCCCACAAAAGTAAAACTTCGACATTAAAATCTACTTCGATACTTCACCCATAAAATAAGCATTGAGCTATAATATAACATACCCAACTGTAATAAACCGTTCATATTCAAGCTAAAGCTGGTTAATGTGTATGGCATTAGATGAAGATAGCTACGGTTGATACATTTGATGGCGAAACCTTATACCCCAGTTTCATGAACCCCATGCTCGCACAATGGTATTCATATATGTAGCATGAAACAGTCGAGAAAAATCTATCAAACAAAATCACTCACAATAATTTTACCATTTTGACAATATACAATATTTAGGTAACGTATGTCTAGACGTCAATATTTACTCATCAACATATTGATGAATTTATAAGTTGTAATATGTTATCAGGAATCCAACCAAGTGTATGTATAATAACAAGATACCATGTCTATAAAACATGTTACTTGTCTAAAAAGCGAAATAAAATCATTCAAAATCTGATTTATTGAAGAAAGCCCAATAAATGCAGTAGCTGCCATGACAATCATGAGAAACAACTTCATGAAAATCTTTACCAATAAAAACATTATGAGCATTCTGACGCAGACGATGTTCTTAGACAACAGTGTATATCACGTCAATGGCAAGACTGAATCCCAAGGAAAACATCAACCACACAGACAGCACAACGTAAAGAAAACAGCACTTCGTGTCTATCAGTTGTGTTTTGTTATGTTAAAACTATCTCAGGCAATAGACTGCACACGTCTCTTAAATAGATAATAATATCAGTCTTGAACAAAATCATGTTAAAACAAGAAATATCGTGTTACGTACTCCTTATCCAAAGGTTAACCAATCCGCGTCAATGTTACATACGTTGTTCAGTTGAAGAGAAGTTGGTTTAGTGGTTAACGTAATATTTGATTGGTTTACACAACACTGATATGCAAATAGAAAAACCATGTTAGGAAGGCTGCGCACAAAACAGTCTGGGGCATTACAAGAATTTGCAATTATAACATTTATATGTTCATGTCTCCTCCCGTTTTTTGTTCGGCTGTTAGCAATGTGACATGTCCTGATTATGACAGGCAATGTTTTAATTCATTTTAGAATTTACAAAAGCCATGAGGATCTTTCATGTTGACACAATAGCATTCTTGAACTCAAACTTGGTGACAGGTCTGATTATATTCGGCTACTTGCGAGAGAATGTTTAGATACTGTAAAGAAACAGGTAGTTCAATACATGTAAACTTTAAAATGCATCAGTTAAAGTTATGCTATAGTTCAACATTTATTTTAAAAATATCAAATCTATGAATAAGCTACATCAATGTCATGCCTAAGTCAGATGAGATGAGTCCGTGTGATGTCGGTACGAAACCATCCTCGTACGATCTTGTGGTCACATACATTACATTTTATGCATTAATACGAATCTTTGGCCACGGGATAGCAAGAAAATGTACGTGTACCATTCGGGTTCATAATGTGTGAGCACCGTACGTACCCGGGCGGATGCCCGACTGACTTGGCCAGACCTGTACAATTTGGCGTGCGGTGCAGTACGTGATCCGTTCGCGTCCTACATAAGGCTTGTGGGTGCACGTAGGGTTCTCAGGAGCATCTACCAGACCAAACATGTCACATGCATCGTCTTATGCCATGCGTTAAAATCCAATGTAAACGAAATAGGAAGAAGTAAAATGAAGCTTTGAATGTGTGTAAAAGTGACGTCTGTCAAATTGCTTTGTTCAAAACGCTGGCCCTTATACACCTACCGTAACCAGTCGCGATTGCCTGTACTGGACTCTAGTTGGTTCCGTGGATATGGAGCCCACTTACGATTTTAAAGGCCGTACGGGGCACGTGAGAATCTGTACGGGACCCATAGGACCCAACAGACCTACAAGACCCCGAACGACTGTTTACGGACCTTCTGTGGTACAAATTTCATGTATCTGAAAGTTGTGCATACAATGCACTTGCAGTCTTTTTTAGTTTTAATAGTGATTTTGACGCTCAGAAATGATTCATCGCACACATCTCGTATTTAAATCAAACTGAAGGTAGACAATGCAATCTTGACTTGTCTGTAACTGAAATAGTGGTGTGCCCGCATGTTACACATCATTCATGACTTATACATCTGTTGTGGTAAGATGTATCTTAACATTAAGCATTGCTTTAAGCATTGATCCAATAATGTAAACTTGTCATTGAAGCTAGGTTCTTGTGCCCGACTCGTTATGTAAATATGGCAAATATTACTAGACATTTCATAATCCTTTCTTGGGTAATATCTACGTCTGAACTCCAAATCCTTGAAGCTAAGATATAGATCGTGCGTGCGACACGCAATACTGTTATGATTTACATGTGCTCCAAGTCATTTCAAAACCCTTGATGCAGAACAAAGGTATGAACCCTATGAACCAGTGAACTAAACATATGACCTCACGTGTTAGCCTTTAATTCCTTCGTAGCTCCAGATACATGACAAAGTTATGGATAAAAAACAGCTATTTTCTCTTATATTGATATAATTGAACTAAAGTATTCCAAATACTAGACAGTTTGTCTCATCTTATCTTGATGCCAAAATTTACGACAACAATCCAAACTTAACGACCATTAATGTGGAACCATTACATCAAATCATAATTATGAACATCAAGTAACCATTACATTGTAGAGCTTTACTATTCAATATTATAGAACTGGTGCTTCCAATTCAAATTTGGAACGTATCGTTCAAACGTAGCAAAACACGATAATAGTAAATACCGGTGGTATTTTAGCAAACACGATAATCGATAATACTTGTGGTAAATTTTAGCATTACACGATTATCGTCAATACTTGTGGTAAATTTTAGCATTATACACGATTATCGCCAATGTCTTTGGCATTTTTATCTAAACAAGACAATCGTCAATACTTCGGGTAAGTAAATATCGTTTTTAGCATAACACATTTATAGTCTTCAATCCTATGGAAAATGTTACCAGGTTTGAAGGAGCGAACATCCACAAATATTTTGAAATTAAAGAGTGAAACTTTGATAACATGAATGCTGAAAAATCGGTGGCATATAGGTAAACATATTTGTACAAATCCATATATGGTGGCGTGAAATATACAACAAAATGATAAAAGTGTGTAAGAAATATTTACAGGGATGTCAAATTAGCAATACTAATGTTGAATATCCAGGAAATTGAAACAATTCAGTGAGTTTAACCATAACTCAAAAAAACATGATCATGGCACGGCATTGCTCGGTTTGGCAACGGAGATAATAAATTGCACGTCTATCCACGATTATAATCATGACAGAAAGTCTGATCAAGTAAGATATACGAACCTAATCTATCATTCTAATGACAGTTTCTAATGGTATTCTGCAGAAATTTGCAGCTTTGTCGCAAATATCAAATTTAAAACATTACACTAAATTGAATGGGATTTAATTCAATGGAAACCCTGTGCTCGCTGTGTTCGTGTTTCTGTGAAATAGATATGCTGGTAATAATTTTAATGATTCGTAATGTGGTGTATATCAAATAGGAGATTGTCGTTAATTTTAATTTGCTAAAGTTGTATCACAGTACAATATAAAAGCAAATACTCAATATAGTTATTCTTTACAAAACAAGTGTTTATCTTAAATTTACATTGTTCATTTAAATCCTTCCTTCATACTTCGTATTTAATGATATAAAATCTTATTAGAGTATTTACGTATTTCCTGAATGTTTTGTTTTCGCACACCATCAGACGACAAATGTAAGACACACCGGTTACAGAAACATCACACATTTCATTAGTACCGCAATAAAAATTATTTTCAACAGATAAGCTTTATTACACAACTGCTACAATGATAAACTGTATGTTCATATTCAAAGAAACTTAAATATTGCAAGAAATATTCAAACATATCATATAAAAGCACAATGATTAAGAAAAAACACAAACCTTTCATGATATGGCGAAGGTTAATACAATATACTCCACATTGGAATAAACAAATAGGTGATACAATTGTGTACTTTACATTCCATGAATTGTTTTTTTTGTTTAAATGAATAAAAGAGGCTTCCAATACACACCTGTATATTTTCACTGAGCTGTTAGACCGCGGGTTCTAACGTCAATTGACTCAGAACTAAATTCCAATACCTTCATACTGGTTAAGTTCATCGACTGTCAGTCGATGTGGTGGAGAACGCTATACACTGAATGAAACATTACGTGTTCCCGTGATACAGGTATCATAGGCGAGCATGATGTAGCGATTCCCGATGCTTGTAGCGTTATTACAGTTATTGAATTATTGCTTTCTGCTCTGGTTTGATCTATGACTGCCTCAGGAGGCGTAAAGGTAAATTGTCTCAACCAATTAAATTATAAGTACGGCGCAAATTCTACATTTATTTGTTATGTCAATTAAAACAAGTAAAGCATCCGGCAATTTGATAGATACCGTTGTCAAAACAAATAGTAAACCGTTCTGATACAAATTATGTGATATATATGTGTAGCCGGTATATGTCATAAGGTGTATGTCGTATTATAGAAAAGAAATATATTTGAATAAAATATTGAAGTAATATTATGCTCATTTTTTGTTCATTTGTTTACCTAAACAAGCATGAAAAATATATTTCCTATAGTTAATCATCAATAAACATGCATTATCAAAGATGAACTCGTAATGTATTGATCCGTAAATGTTGAAGAAAGATGTTTGTATGTCATAAAACTTAAAACAAACTTCCAATTGTTTAACTATCAGGCTACTTTACTAGTTTTGTCTATAAGTAATATGATAAAAAAATATTTTTGCAATCGGTTATACATTGCAATAGTTCTTATAAGAGATGTTTTAGCCAATGGAACAACAATACTGGGTGATGCCAAATCAAACATTTTATGTTCAGATGAGCCAGATACATCGTTAAGTGATTTACTTTTAAACATGTAAAAGCTGAAATCCTTTTTCAAGCTAGATAGTTTAACTAAATATGTAAACAGATTGTGATACAGTACATGTGTATAGACACTGCATACAATGCGAACATTTCCCGAATTACACAGTCTCAGTTAAGACATGCCCCAAACTTAAACAATTCAGAGATATCCAGAAGACCTGGAATGTTAACTGCATTTAGATATTCTAGTACCACCATCAGTGTCGAGCGTTTTTGTAACACGCTTCACTCTTCTAGAAATTATCTTTAGTTGGAAAGATTTATGAAGCCGAGGAAAGACTTTAAAATTGTTTCTTGCGTATAGTGAGAATTGGACCTAATGGCGATATGAATAAATTAGGTAAATGGATATTATGTGGACATTTTGAGGGTTAGATATTGAAATTACCAATATTGTGTTTGATGCATTGTACGGTTTATGGTGAAACGAAAAGGAACATGCAGCATACAAGGACTTCAAGACGCTTCGATACATTCGTTATGATACGCACAGAACTGCTGATGTCATTGATTTTATTTATCTTTTTTGTATATTACAATGCATAACACTACACTGGTTCACGATGCCAGTGTATTAACAAATAAAACATGATATATGTCTATGGACAACGTGGAATAACATGGTTGGCCATATGTATCTGACCGTCTGTTAAAAAATCACACAATCAATATTGATGGGAATATGTGTTCGGACTGGTAGCGACTGGATCTATTTTGCGAACTCTGGAATTAAGGAAACAAGGTCTAAATGATACTTCAAAGTACGTGAATATCGTAATATCACGTAGATTTAAATAATATATATACTCGAATTTCAAATAGATTTTTGCTTTCAAGATGAACGTAATCAAAAACATTAAACACTTAATTAAAATTGGGCCGACTTGTCCATATTGTTTATTATTTTCATAGTGTTTAAGCCGAATTAAATGTACCACCGTTGAAAATATGAATGGTGTTACATCATTACAATAAGCATTCATTTCAAAAGAAGTTCGAAAATAAATTGCATAGTGACACGCATAATTCTTATTTAACAAATTATCTTACTTTGCATGGATGTCCACTTTCTATCAGGTCCATAAATGTTAAGATGTTTGTCGGGAGTGCTACAGCAATGATTTGTGCACACATGAAAAACGCACACGACTTAAAGTAGCAAACTCGAGCAGAAAGTGCCTAACACAAACCGGACATTCAATCTTCAAACAGCGTTCGATTTCAAGAATGTATTTCTTTAACTTTCGTTACTATAGTAAACAATATATATATATTTTTTTGTAGCAAGTGTTTATTTTTCTCCACTAATAACAGTAATAGGTAGATGTGGATTGAGGACATCTCACATATCACCGTAGGAAACGTCAAACACATACATATCTATCATTGTTAAAGTGGATGAACCTGTATGTTGAATAAGCACGAGCATTGAAATCGAGAATAAACATATTTAAAATACAATTCATGAAAGAAATACCAATGGATGGAGTAGTTTGGCTATGTCAGGTTCATCAACATTTGTGAACAAATAAGACGATAATGATAACAAATATTACTCGTTTTTCCACTGACCATGCAGGATAAGAAGGGTTATTGGTGCGTAAATCATATATACACAACAAACTGAACATATCGTGCCCATGTTAAAAAAGAACGAACAATGAAATAGTTCAATATTGAACGTTCCGTACATTTTCTGAAATAAGTTATTCTGTTTTTTCATAGGAGGTATTTGATAGAAGAATATAATCTAATATTACGGTAAAAATAATTATACTGATGTGTTGAGATGTCAGTCTACAAATTTAATGTAAGGAAGGCATACAATTTCCTAATCTCCTTTTTAATATAAATGCGCACTGCTTAGTGAGGAATTCTGCATTACAACATTGATTTTGTTGACGGTTCTTTCTTTATCACCATAAATAGACGTGTCTTGAGTTCTGTTAGACAAAAAATCATTCATTATGTCTCTCTGGATAAAAACGATTATTGAAAATAACACAATTTACATGAAAACACTACAAATTATCCCAATGTGTATCAAAATAATGTTTTTCCATTGAACTAGCAACCTCTTGCAGAACCGTATATTGATAATAAACGTTGAACTTCTCCCTGACTATGAATGACATGATGTTGTTGGTCGGCCAGAGCATTCTTTACTCACCTATTCCCTATACCCTTGCTCCTCCCCAGTCCGTAATGTTATGTACACTGCCGTTTCCCTGAGGTATGTGTGGGGAGGCATCATGCTATTTATGTTGCGTTCCCTTTAACAACTTCATGTATCTTTCACCTTTCAGCAATAGTAAACAAAGTTTTGAGGTATGTAAATTATAAATAAATAGCACAAGTAGTTTATGATCTCTAATTACTAACAAAACTCTCACAACTAAGATATGCTTCTATGTGTTCATGGTTTCTCTTAACAGTTTTAATAACATATTTAATTACTGGACAGTCTAAAATAAATCTGGTGTTTCTTAGCAAAAGTAGCAATTTACCTTATCTATGTACAAACTATGGAATAAGAAAGCTTTAGCTCCAAGTAAGCTATGAATAATTTTGTATTGAAACCATTGCATGATTGAATCTCTTGAGATATCGAAAGGAACATATAGTGTGATGGTTCAATCTGTATCACTAATTCTACCCTCCATTGTGATACGCTTGATGCACTAGTTGGCTTTATTTCTGTATGTATCAATATGTTTTAAATTAGCTTTGTTCCTTTCTTCAACATTAAAAGTGACAATCAGATGTTACAGGGAACGCCTCATACACAAGACAATGCCTCCCCACACAGACCGGGAAAACAACAGTCCACAAAACATAAGGCATTGAGGAGGTGCAAGGGTAAATACGCAAGGAAACATGGGCGCTAAGAATGGCATAGCCGACCATTAAGGACAGCTAAGGAGAATTAAGAAGGACAAACAGGGGGGATTTAATGTATGGAATACAGGTGGAAGAAAGACACTGTTATGCCCCCTTCGAAGAAGAGAGGGCATATTGCTTTGCACATGTCAGTCAATCGGTCTGTCCGATCAATAACTCGAGAACGCCTTAACCTACCCATTTTAAATTTAATCCACACATTTATCGTGGAAGGTAGAGAAACCCTATCCATTTTGGGGTCACTGGGCAAAGGTCAATGTCACGTGGGTCAATTGTACATGAACCATTTCCGGCCAATTACTCGACAACGCCTTGACTTTCCTTCCTTAAACTTGGTCAACAAATCGACTACGGGTAACTGAGGTACTCTATTGAGTGTGGGTTCACTGAGTCAAAGGTCAAGGTCACAGGGGTCAATTACACTTTAAATGCTTCCGATCAATTGGATTGTTCAGTATGACCATAGTTTGGACTTTTATTACACATAGCCTCCACTATTACATTTAAGGTCAGTTCATCACATTCATGTGCTGTTTCAACTAAACATGACATTTATTTTTATTATAACTGTTTCTGATATGGCACCAATCAAACGATGTTTTAATGAAACTGTCGCTAATTTTTTTTTAAATCCAACGAATACATTCACAATTTGTTTCCAACTTTCCAGTTAATCTGCTTTAGATGTTTATATTTTATTAAATACTGAGTCATTTGTCTGAGCTGTTGTATAGTTTGATACTAAAAAGAATAAGCAATTCATATGAATTAATGTTTGCAATGTTTCTATCCCCCCCTTCGAAGAAGAGGGGTTAATTATATTGCTTTGCACATGTCAATCGGCCGATCGGTAGACCAAAGCGTCTCCGATTGATAACTAAAGAATGCCAGGGTTTATGGTCCTCAAACTCGATGATGTTTTGTTCATGATCAGTATGAGATCCTGATATATTTGAAGGTCATCATATAAAAGGTCAATGTCATCATACGATCTTTATACCATCAATTTAACGAATTTACTGCTGTCAGGAGGCATACGAGTACATGTTTTAAAAGTGATGTAAACTATAAACCATCTATTTCTACTAAATATTTAGAACTAATTAGCAACTATACCCACTGGCCTACTGCCTTTTGTTTTTGGTGTAATACATGTTTTATTCTATCTTCTACAAGTTCCTGACAAAGTTGTACTCAGGAGGGGGATCATGTTTGAAAAAATGATCTTGTTAAAGCAACATTACATACTATGTTATGCAATACGTGTGTGTATTTTTACGTACTTGAATCGGAAAGACATTTATTCCGTCGAAAATATTCTTCACTTCTTTTGATATAATTTGCATTAAATAAGGTATTTAACTTCTGACATTCTGCTAAGACCTCTAGGCATATAAACTAGTGCATGTGACAATGTCTGACTTGAAAACACGTATGACAAACGTGATGAAACCAAATATCATTCCATGTTCATTATCAAAACTATACCTCTCTGATCGGTCACAATCCCTACTGTCGTTTTTATTACTAAAATCAGCTACTTTCAAGTTTCAAGTTAGCATGTCATTTTGTAGCACGCGATGTAATTTGGGTGGTTTGAAACTACCATATAACCATTTGAGAAGAGTGAAAAAAACAAAATGCCGCTTTCAATATCGGTAGAATATAAATTTTGTTATTTTTCCTAACCATTGCAATATTTTACAAAAATGGAGACTGAAAATATTAATCATTGACATTGAATGAAGTTAATTGTTAGAATATAGCGTTGCCTGAATTGCTCAAGGGAGTGGTTTTTACCATTATCACGTATTAAGTCTCCTATAATAGAAACGCAGTCATTAAACCACGTTTTGTAAAATACCGATCGATAATCAATAATGTCATCAGGTTTATAAAAACGACTAAGAGCTAATAAATCGTCTTTTTTTTATTTTTTGTTGTTTACAAAATTTTCAAAAGCATCTAATGTGTCTTTCCAATTATTATTTTACATTTGCTTCGCTATGGCTTCTGGGCAATAAAAACTGCAGTTTAACAGATATTGAAAATCAATCAAACATTCTGCAATATTGCCTAGTTCCTATGGTTCATTATCATCCTTCTAACACATGTTATAAATGATGAGTTTGCTGCAATGTGCAAACTTGTTGTTGTTTTCGATATAATAAGCTCAAACTTATATACACTAATACAATGCTTATCACCTAAGTATATTTGATACCAGGCAAATCATTGAGCATTAGATGACACTCGATGGTTCATTTGCTTGTACATGTAAGAGTAACATGAAAAAAAGGGTAATGCTGTAAAATTTCACTTAAGGTATTCCACCCATTATTGACATTTCTCCAAAGGCAAATGAAACTTGCATTGATTCAATTTGTACTATAATGCGGATAAACAAATTTACCGTTCCAAAAAGAAGTTACGACATTTTTTCTTTGTAAACTTCCTTCCTGAAAACGTTAGCTGTACAAAAATGACCAGTAAATGGAAAATTAACATTTCACTTCATATTTTGTAATATTTCTTGTTTAGGAAAGCAGCGTTGTACTAATCAGATATGTAGATTAAAGTTATGTAAGAAACAGCTACAAGAAATTCAAAGAAAATGTTGTTTTTTTACATTTATGCATACAGCATTTTAGAAATGGGCAAATTTCCTTTCAAAATTAAAATATTGTTAATAGCAGATGAACTAAACTAAATTGATGTATCAGTGGGGCATCAAATTATCTGTAATAAAATTATTTACATTATCTAACACAGAATATATCAAACTTTCAGAGACTTTTACCGTCCGGTTACAGCGCTATTTCATTTTGAACAAAATAACGTGCACATTTCTCTGAGAAAGGTAACACTTCTAAGTGGTTTTGTTTGCTTTTTCACAAAATAATTAGTTTTTTTCTGGAATATTTAACTTAGTGGTGTTGAAAAACTGAATAATATTGAATGTGCAACAAAATCATTGTAATTTTTGTTCTCTGAATTACCTTTTAAACATTTTCACTATATTTTCAATATAATGTTACTTTATTATCTCCCTTTATGAAAACATTTAGGTATTTTAAATTATTGCAATTCTTTGTTTTTAGAAAAACGCATTGAAGCAATTTTGAATAGGATGTTATAATTCAACAAAATTATAAATGATAATAGATTGATATTAATGTTTCTAACAAGTTTTATATTTTGCTTACCTGAGTCATACTGATACAATGGAAATGAAGTATTTCAGTTATAGGTGGAATACCTTAAATACCACCTCAATAATAAGAACACAATGTTCATGTCATTTTTCAGCTTCTTTGTTTAACGTCAATATTAAGACCACCTAAATAATAAGAACACAATGTTTATGTCAATTTTCAGCTTCTTTGTTCAAAGTCAATATTAAGACCACCTAAATATTTAGAACACAATGTTCATGTCAATTTTCAGCTTCTTTGTTCAAAGTCAATATTAAGACCACCTAAATATTAAGAACACAATGTTCATGTCAATTTTCAGCTTCTTTGTTTAACGTCAATATTAAGACCACCTAAATATTAAGAACACAATGTTCATGTCAATTTTCAGCTTCTTTGTTCAACATCAATATTAAGACCACCTAAATATTTAGAACACAATGTTCATGTCAATTTTCAGCTTCTTTGTTCAACGTCAATATTAAGACCACCTAAATATTTAGAACACAATGTTCATGTCAATTTTCAGCTTCTTTGTCAACGTCAATATTAAGACCACCTAAATATTAAGAACACAATGTTTATGTCAATTTTCAGCTTCTTTGTTCAACGTCAATATTAAGACCACCTAAATATTAAGAACACAATGTTTATGTCAATTTTCAGCTTCTTTGTTCAACGTCAATATTAAGACCACCTAAATATTAAGAACACAATGTTCATGTCATTTTTCAGCTTCTTTGTTTAACGTCAATATTAAGACCACCTAAATATTAAGAACACAATGTTCATGTCAATTTTAAGCTTCTTTGTTCAACGTCAATATTAAGACCACCTAAATATTAAGAACACAATGTTCATGTCAATTTTAAGCTTCTTTGTTCAACGTCAATATTAAGACCACCTAAATATTAAGAACACAATGTTCATGTCATTTTTCAGCTTCTTAGTTCAACGTCAATACTAAGACTACCTCAATATTAAGGCCAGGTTTCAATGGTCCCCAGGGTGGCCTTATTATCGAGGTTTTACTGTAATATTGTAGGTCTTCAAATAAAATAGTAGATAATATAGAGATTAAGTTGTTGCAGGGAACATTTACATATATATAAGAAAAAATGGTAATGATACTGGAAGTTCTTTGTTCCCACTCGACAAGGTTTGATAAAATATGACGTCCAAAGAAAATTGATATCTGAATCAAATACGATTTGCTGACGTCATTTGCTATTTCAGAACATATAATATGTCCCATTTATTTAACATTGCGTGACAAGAAAATATTACGTGTCAAAAAAAATTAAACTGCCACTTCTTTAGGTTATTGCGTTTATTTCAAGTGTATGTTACGCTATATATAGATTTCTATTTATCGTTTGTTAAACAATATTGATAAACAAATACCCCCATCATATTCATTGCAAAATAATTGGAATTATTCACTCAAAAATGGATAGTTAATATATGAATAATATATGTATCCAGACACAGAAACTTAATATTAATCAGTGGTTTAATCATCAAAAATGCACACGTAGGAGCCATACCACAGTAAACTTAAAAGCGCCAAAGAATATTGATTACGTGTTTGGAACGATTATTATTTCAATTAGATACATTGATTTCATGGATAACCGATTTCAATGTCATGCTTCACGTTTCAAGTTTCTAGGAATATACTTTTCATAATTATTACGTAAAATCGATGACATTTGCACTCGAATGATTATTTCATCAAACAAGTTACTTCTAACATTCTGATAGTGTTATGTATGGTGGCATATTTCTGCCATCAGTTAACTACTGAATTAACTAGAAAATTGTGTGGTTATCACGTTAAAGAAACTAGATAACTACTTAATTAACTAAAAAGTTATGTGGTTAACCCCCTAGGTTTTCAAAAAGGACAATCTATTTTTTTTAAGTGTTAAGTACTTAACGCGATAAATATCTAGTTTACTTCATACTTTTCTAGTTAGTTATCTAGTTGACTAGATAGGTAAGGCATTAGCTACATAATTTTTCGGTAACTATTAAGTAGTTAACGCGATAAGTATCTAGTTAACTACATACTTTTCTAGTTAATTGAGTGGCTAATGAGTTAAGTAACTAGATATCTAGTTAACATGATAACTAACTAGAAAGATATGTAGTTAACTAGATACTTAACATGTTAACCCCTTAATTAACTAGAAAATTATTTAGTTAACTGGTGCTAGAAATATGCCACCATAGTTATGGAAGTGACAGAGCAGCATGGAATATAACTTGTCCATACTTAAATTAATGTGTATACATGATTATATATGCATCGGGCCACGTTTTCACAAATGATCCATTTTGATCCTGAAAAGCAATTGGGTACTGTATACAGTGTCTCTCACAAACAAACACATAATTTCTTAAACATCTTCTAATTAACATTGTGAACATATTAAAAATATTTACCTTTTTGTTCAGACGTCAATTAATTAAACTTATGCCTGAAACTGATATAGATCAATGAGGATCACTTTCCAGACTCGGTCTCAACTTATTAATCTTAATATTGTGTCTGCCTAAACATGAAATTAGACTTTAATGTTCTCAAAATTCTTCAAAATGTTCAAATCTATCACATCCTTTAACAAATATTTAGCTTTGCGTAACCTATATTTCATAGTTTGAAACAAACAACATTTTATCGTGAACTTGATCCTGAAAACTGATTATTTGTGAACACGGGGCCAGGTTATTGAAAACAGAGATGAAGAAGCACATGGTAGGGTAGGACATTTGCACTATTCAGGGCCTCTCTACACACAAGAGAGAATAAGTTGCTACATGGAACGCCACGTACATAAGACAATGCCTCCCACCCAGACCTCACTGAAAATAACAGTCCATAAAACATCAGGCTTTTTAGGAGGTGCAAGGGCAAATACGCGAGAAAACAGGGGGACAAGGAATAGCTTAGTCGACCATAAAGGACAACTAAGGAGAATTAATGAGGACTAACACGGGGGATTTAATGGATGTTATACATCACAGGACAAGTCAAGACAGCTGGCAACAATCGGCCGAAAAGGGGGAGCAAATAACATTAACACTATATCAGATGAAATAATGTTTCGCTGGGTACAATATCTAATAAAATTGAGAGGGTATACAATAAAAAGGAGGAATCAGTAGAATGAAAAAGTTACTAACATTACCATAAAGAAAAAATAAGCAACAAAAACGCCGCACAGCCATGGAATCGACCGTTCGAATATCGTAAAAACACAGTTTGACGGCATGTCAACCTAGCACTAAACCATTAAATTTGCAGGACAAATCAGCTTAATATAGTACATTAAATTGAGAACTTCGCTTAACTTTCCTAGCAAACGATGAAAGAATATAACAAACTGACCTTTGCTAACACACTTGAACTACATTCAATAGTTGCTATTTCATCAGCAAAGGTTGTATTTACGACAAGAAGTCAAACACTAACAATGAGGAACAGGAATGGTATGAATCAGGAAACAGACAAAGAAGTGGTATAAATTGATACTTAACAATGGAGAAAGGGAACAACAATTACAAGAGAAACCTGGCATCCGAACGGCTTTACCGCTAGTGAATTGGTGGTGGCAATAATGAGTACTTAAGACGTTTGGAGGAAAACGAAATTGGTCCTAAACGGTCATTTGACAAATGTTCCCTTATGTAACACAAACCCTGGCCTAGATGGTGGAAACGTACATACACGAAGATCTCTGTTTCTGTTTCCGTACATCTTTATCTCTGTGTTTCGAATGATAGAACTTCGGAAATATATTTTCATTGTTGAAATACATGGGAATTCGGTTTATTTGAAAGCATCTCGATTAACTTAAAATCGACTTACTTCTCTTTCTAATGTCTCCCGGTACAAAGTAGCAATTTAAATGCAAAATAAAATGTTTCAGTCAGTCGTTATTACCGTTCTCTCTAATATTTATCTCTAATAGTTTACAACACTGATAGTACGATAAAAAACATAACAATAAAATGTATAGTTTCGCAAGGATGTATGAAATGGCATCTTGGTTTCAGTTTTTTTTTGTTATTTAATAAACGTAGTTTATACGTCTTGTTTATACAGACGGATTAAACAAGAAAGCATAATGGTTGCATGATATTGTTAAACATCAGACAGAATAGATTGCATGCATATTCTCGAGACGCATGAAGAACTTAAACAGAAAAAAATGAAATTGACAGTAAATCGGATTCTTGGAGATAAACAAACTAATCCGTCATTCGATTGACAGTGTCCTTGACTTCAGCTGCAGAATCTGTAAACTTTGTGTTGATTTTATGTCATTTTCATCACAACATTGGTTTGTCAACAGGACATTTTTGCATGAATTTTAACCTCAGTATTCGTGTTATACACTATATAAATTCAAAGCAAGCCAACAATATATGCAATAATGATAGAATAAAAGAAAGGGGAGAATGATTATTTTTGAATACCATATTTAATATAATACAATCATGATGAAGATAGTCTTATTGACCCATACTTTATGGTTGTGTCCTTTTTGTCCATTCTTTTGTTTACTTGTATGTATATCTCTCCTCGTACTTTTGGGGCGACCGTGTACTTTGTATATTGCATTCCCTGTTCCACTTCTTCCTTCGTTGAACAATATTGCCGACCACTACTTAACGTACATATAGATAGTAGGGCTGCATTAAATGTTTGTTAAACAAAAATCTGTTATTTTCGGTTGTTTTGGTTCAGTTTAGTTTTTGGTACCATTTTGCGATTATTCGGATCGGTACGTCTATGTAGGGTTTTTAGTATACGCCGTTGTGTTTTAGACAGTTATTAGAACAGTTTACTCTAATGAAGGGACAAGTAAATTCTACTATACATTATTCTAGTAATTCATGTTCTGTTTCTACTGACCTTCGAGTTAGAAATCCGAATGTGTAGATTTCGAAACCGAATCTAGAGAAACCTGCATCGTTGCAGCCCTAATACACAGTAGTCACCTTAACATTTTAAAGGTTTAGCATACTTGATGCAAATCTTTTGTTCTTGGATTTAGGCGTGGATATAATTTAATTTTGAGGTTTGTTAGTCCTCAATCTCGGGCATAATGCCCAATTCTCATTGCCGATTTGAGCACCTCGATCTCCCCGACCGGCCAAATTCCGCGACCAAGCTCGACCAGGTGGTTGGTCGGTGGACTACACGACGGAAGGGGACATCTGCCAGACCTGTACTGGACCATACTAGATCAACTCAGTACCCTTCCAGAGCACTTCAAGACCACTTGCCGACACACATCCCGACTTCTACTCGACCTTTACTCGACCTTCCCGACCCCTTCCCGATGTCTAACCGTTCAACACGATCAGCCAGACCTTTTCTCGACCTCTATCCGACCTCTACCCGACTTACACCCGACATGTACTATCGGGCACGATCGAAGCACGATAGTAGCAGATTAGGTATAAAACTGTAGTATTTTGTTCGGTATTCAGTAGTCCAAAGACTATCGACGAAGCAACATCGTGGAAGTTGAGCAGCAGGCATTATATAGACGTTGGTTAGAGGAGGACTGTACAACGTCGCAAGGCTATCTGGTATAGGCATTGTCAGCCACGTAGGCCACTGTACGGACAGTATGAACAACTCCTGCAAGAACTCATGTTCGTATAAAGAATCACAAGGAGTCTGGTTCACTGTTCTATAATTACAAGGGCTTTTTTCCATGCTATTACTCGCAGACGTCGATGCAAAGTACAAGTTCATCAGGATCAGTGTCGGAGCTAATGGCAGTGCCTCTGATGCTCAGCTGTTTAACAACTGTGAACTCAAGACCCTGCCAGAGCAAGCAAGATAATCTTACAGGCAGCAGTGCTGGTCTTCCCCTTCCTCTTCTTGGTGTTGTGCACTTCTGGTGGCGGCAGCGACGGCGACCTGCTATCCTGGGCGGCGCCATCATCAATGTAGGCAGCAGTTCGGCTCTTCTTTCTTCCTCTTGGCATGGTGACCTGTAGCAGAAGGTAGATGTAGCTTCGATTGAATCTCGGCAAGATATGAAAAGAAACGCCAAACTGCCCGCTGTGACCTTGACCTTGATCCTTGAATAGAATATCGAGGCGGTCGGGTATGATCGGGTAGAAGTCGTGTATGTTCGAGTAGAAATCGGGTGCGGTCGGCAAATTATCGAGTTGATCGAGTAAATGCATCTGATAGGAGTCGTACACGATCGAGTACAGGTCGTGTACAGGTCTAGTTGATCTAGTACACAGATCGGTAAAAATATGTGACTAGATGTCTTTCCGATGAACTAGAACTTGTACACGAGTATATACGAGTTTACCAGAGCGCTACACGATGTATTTCAGACCTCTTCCAGACCGACTGGCTTCTCGAGCGTTACACGGTTAATTTTGAAATGTCAAAAATATTCGTTTTGAAACCCCGACCGCTACCGACCAAGGTAGACCGCTGCAGACCGGGCGGGACCCCTCTACAGACCGAGGGAGATCATTTCACGACCGCATGATCGTGTTTGATCGAGGTACTGAGATCGGCGGTGAGAACGGGGCATTAAGCCCGAGATTGAGACAACAAATATATCCACTTGGAGTTAAACGTGTATTGAAAACGATTACATTTACAGTGACTTGTCTTGTAAATTAGCCGACAACAACTGCTTAAAATGTCTGATTTTAGATTGTAAGTTTCTTTTTCACTTGAAGAACACATTTTAAAGATAATTACATGGCAGTTTTCTCATACAATAGAGAAATTCTGAACCATAATACAACTCTAAAAATCACCTTTATGTTATACCATATCCATAATTTAAGTGAGTTCAATATGGGTCATGCTACGGGAACTGTAAAGTTAACTAGATGAAGCTCAATTGATGAAGCACATTAAGACAACGCAACGACGAATGTTTGGTACCAATACACCAGAGCGAAATGCATATTTGCAGTACAACAA
The DNA here is from genome assembly GCA_032209605.1 of Mactromeris polynyma. Taxonomy (NCBI): domain Eukaryota; kingdom Metazoa; phylum Mollusca; class Bivalvia; order Venerida; family Mactridae; genus Mactromeris; species Mactromeris polynyma. The sequence goes on along the minus strand of JASFXZ010000007.1, from coordinate 24,175,612 downwards.
GGAAGGAGTTGTACAAGCCGTTGATATATAATTGGTGGTCTAAGTTTACGTGGTCAACGAAACAAACATTCACTAATTTAATGAGAGCTACCTCTCGAAACATTCTCATTCATTTATCCAACTACATTTATTATGCTAGTCTTGTTAGAAACTGATAATATATTAACTATACCCTATACATCCTTAATGTCAGAAACTTGAACACATACTGTTAATCAATATATTTATCACCATAACTGTTTGTTTGTATACATGTAATGAAATTTAAGCATTTGAATATGCACATTACAACAGCATGTGCTCCTGCAAAACCATGTCTTTTGTTATTATGTACATTATGTTGCTATGAAACATGTTATGTTTTAATGCAATAAACTATTTGTACTGTATTGTATTGTTTATAGGCTGGTGACCTGAATGAAATGTATCTAAGTGACCTGAATGAAATGTATCTAAGTGACCTGAATGAAATGTATCTATGTGACCTGAATGAAAACGTATGTGACCTGAATGAAAACGCATGTGACCTGAATGAAATGTATCTATGTGACCTGAATGAAAACGTATGTGACCCGAATGAAAACGTATGTGACCTGAATGAAATGTATCTATGTGACCTGAATGAAAACGTATGTGACCCGAATGAAAACGTATGTGACCCGAATGAAAACGTATGTGACCCGAATGAAAACGTATATCAGCACTGATGTTATAAGTGATCAAGGGGTCAGGAGGACGAGAAATAAGGACAAAGGAGCTATTAATTGGAAAGGGGTTGGAATACTTTTGAAATAGACAGGAATGTAGGGGTCTTTTCAAACCATTACCTAACATACACGGACGATATTCTTATTAAACAAGAGGAAGCACCAATGAACGGCGTTAGTTTTATACAGACAAATTGATCGTAGAATTAACAAGAACGATCACTATCCATATAGCTTAAATATCTCTCGATATAATGAATTTCTACGAGATTAATCACATACGCCTCTGTAGTTCGGGTATTCCTATACAATCTTAGTATTAATTTGCCCATTACAAAGTGATTATAATCGAAATTACTTTTAAATCATGACGATTATCATTTATGCGCAAGTTGAAACATTCTAAAATTGATTAAGTCAAGATATCGTTCCGCACTCCAAATGATTCAAGGGCCGGATTTATTTGTTCATATTTTTGTAGAAATATATATCGCTTACATACTGTAGCATACAGGTGACATGTGTGCAACTATTTTTATCTCGTTCCCAAGGATATTATGTCGTTGTGAGCGAGTAAGTAAGTCGTGGCCACGAGATAACTATGTCGTGGGAACGAGATAATTAATTTGTGGCCACAAGATACTAAGTTGTGAGAACGAGATAGTTAGTCGTGGGAACGAGATAAAAATAATTCCACACATGTCACCTCTATGCCACCGTACTTACATGATTTCGCTGAAGATACCTTCATGTCATTCGTCACATTTCTTCATTAACCTGTGTTTCAACTCTCTTCAAATATAATACTATACAACTTTTTCGAATCAAAAATTACAATAATCCAATATGTCAAATTAAACGTGAACAAGACTATAAATAAGGACTATCATTAAAACGCCTACAGTTTTTAAAGTCTGGCGTACTTGAATGGCATTCCAATTAAAGAGAATTGATTAGTTCCATGCCAATTAAATAGAATGTTGATTAGGAAAAAAAACCGTAAACTTTTATAAAAGAAACTTACTGCTTTGTAGTTTACTTTGACAGTATACACATACACGTAGAACAGGACAATGGTGTATTTAAATGTTCTAAATCGGCTAAATTGATTATTTAACTGGTGTGAATATGTCAACGTATGTATTGAAACGTTCAGTGCTAGTAAAACCGATCAGGAAAAGTTCAAAGCTTTTATTGCTTCAATTCCCTCTGAGTCATCGAGTCAATTTTTATTCAAAATACAAACTATAACAAAAAGATTGTCTCAACAACAGTTATAAAACAAGCGTACTACAGTTTCTCCAATGTAACATTTCAAATTTTATAAAAAAAATAGAACAATCAAGACGCAATATCTGTCTTGACAAAACAACACACAGAAAACATTGACGTTGTGTAATAAAATATCAAATAACTTAATACCGCGACTGTAAAATGCGTTATTTGTCTAAACAAGAATCAGAAGCTTTTAAACTCTAATTTATAGATAGAAAAACAACAACAGCTGCTGTGAGTATCACAATACCCAATTTCATGAAATTCTGTCTACAGTAATAAACATTCTACATCGAAGACATTGCAAAACAAACAATTGTTGGTATTGTATGTGAATGTCAATTCCGATAATGACACATTGTACAATCCAAATAAAACGTCATCTCTGCAAGACGACACTTCGACAGGAAAACTACAAATTCTTACTTTTTTGTAATTTCAACAGCATCACTGATGAATGGGTAGTCATCTTAGTACATCACGGCAGTTACAGCTTTGATGACCCTCACTAAGTGTAATGGAGGAGTTCATATATCATACATTGATAGATCCATCTGAAACATGTTGACTCTGACGATCTTACTTAACATACATTCTTGTTACAAAAGAATAACTTATAACTCACCTTTGGCTGTATGAGAAACACGGTAACTGATGGACCTGTATGGAAGAGAGTTTTACAACGTTTTTCTCGACAGTTAATATCTGCGCTATATCGATGGTTAACCAATACGAACACGTTTAAAACTCCATGTGAACGTTAAAGCGAAGCACAAAATCTTAACCACATAACATATGTTGATTTGAAAATGTTTCATTTGTTAAATCCATATTAAAACACAGAAACACGAATTGATCACACTGATGGTTAAAATGTTATAATCTTCCAAGTAACACATAGGGTATGATTTAACTCTTCCTCAACTCTTAGTCTTGTGAACTGATGCTTCCCTGGTATATGTAATGGAGAGGCATTTCCCATTGGTACCAATTTAAGTCATCCAACTTTAATATTCCCTTGACTATTATTCAAAATTCCATGGGCAATGGCATATTGCTCAGCAAGATACATTCTGAATGGCACGTCTATCCCCGAGAAGCATTGGGGATTATAATCGTGTCAGTAAATCTGATTCATTAGAATAAACAAAATAATGCATCACTCTAATGATATTCTGTTTTCCTGTGGATTCTATCAGCGTTGTTTTAAATAGCAGATTCGTGATATTACATCATATTGGATGGGAATAATTTCAATAAAACATTGTGTTCGTGACTCTGTTAAATGAACAAGGATATGATCTACCTGTTCGTATTGTGAAATATATTATCTAGCCATTCAAGTCAGATGAGCAATGAAATTGTTATTTGGAATAAATATGGCTGTTTCTAAACGTTTCAAAGTCCAAAAAAATAGCATAATTTCAGGAATAGGAAAGTATTTCATGTTAACACGTATCAATTAAAACATTGGTGATACACATTATTGTAATATGTTTCAAGAGAAAGTTGATGCAAGGCATCAAAGTCGCCGGGAACATGTTTAGCAAAATAATTATTGTGAGCTATTTGAAGGGAATATGTAGAAAAATAAAACAAAAGTGACATCACGTACATTTGAAATAACACAAACTGAATTTTGCATATATTGAACATAAGAAATGCACATCTACATTATTGATGTAAATAACAATGAAGGGCATAATAATATTTTTCTTTGGAAAATATTTCATAAACAGCCTTTAATAAAAGAATACAGTACACATATTAAGGTGAAACTACATTCAACATTATAAATTGATTCTCCATCTTTAATTTTAAAGCTCAGTATCACTGATGGTGTAAACATGGAAATATAACAGCCATACTAACTTCTGTAGGCATATACATACGTCTTGCAATGCCTATTTTTCGGATAATAATACACGAAATAACCTCAATTATTATATCCTATAGAAAGCTCCATTACATCATAGAGGTGCTCCGTCATAAGCATAAAAGTCTTTTTACAAACATATTACCAGCATGTTATGAACATGTTATTCAGGGTTTGCCCGCATCGGAGATAAACCACTGCATTATAAACAGTTTCTAACAAACTGACATGACAGATGATTTAACTGGTTAATTCCTACTCCTAATCTGAACCCCTCCCTCTAATACCGCAGATATTGCTAGCGTCAGTACATTTCGTTTGTAGTTGGCCTGGCTAATACACAATACAACAATCAAACATTACGTAATTAAGCTAGCATTTAATCTAATCTTAGTTTGAAGACTCTGGCTCTGGTTATAGACATCTGAGTATTCGCGACCATTTCCTTCCGTGTCACAGAACGCCATATGTATCGAGCCGAGCGAACAATACTCTCTTAGATGCAAGGTGTCCATGTTTATATGAACTCCGGTTTGGTTGTCAGTTCATGTATGTCTTTGATAGTTTGATAGTGCGAATTGCACCCCATGCGTGCTCGACAGACATGTTTACTTCGAGCGCGACCTGAACTCTACTTCTCGGAAATAGGCTAAATATAGCCGATGCGGTCCGATTGCTTCACCTAATTCCTAACTATAAGGAATCACGGGCGGAATGAATTGTTCAATAAAACATACCATAGAGATTAACGGTAACTACAAATATTATTTAACATGGGTGTGTAGAATATATTATACTACAGTATTCGTGCGGTAAACTAATGGTCAGAATCCATTCCGAAATATTGTTAACACTCATCTGCCGAGCGCGTCAGTTACAAGGTATTTCCTTAAGTCTATAAAAAGCGATTTCGTAATTTCCGCGAGCGGGAAATGTTTATGAAAGCAATCGTATCGTTGTTCAGCAATATTAACACACACACAAAACGTGCAGGTGTTAATGGAATGGATTATTCGGAAAGAGATAAAAAAAAACAATCGGAAGGATTTTATCATATCCGAGCCCCATGAGAAAAATGAAAAAGGAATAAAAATAGAGTCGCCGGCATCCGACCGGTGACTAATAACAAGCGAGAAAGAATACAACAGGAAACTAGAAGGCAGCAATAACAAAACAGGGCCTCGGGGTACGAAATTAAAAATAGAGTACAAGGGTACAAAGAAACCCTAAATAAATAAGGGTATAGGGAACAACACATGGCTGTACAACGATTAAATATTAGGCACTTTTTTTGGCATTCGAATCTCTCACTTAACTGTTATATTGCCAAATTCAACGTAATCGTATTAACGTAAAATGGACAGGACATCACGTCGGTAAAACGACCATCTGAGTCTAACGCCGAACAACACAACACATAACACAATGGCAACTCCAAACAAATGTAACAAAGAGAATCATGCAATACCACATGGAATTTCCTCAAGAATTTTGTTCCTCTATGTTACACTTCCTTAGATATGAGCGACTTAAATCTTTGTTGAACGGACGGACGAAGGAACTGACGGACGGACATGTCCTTATTAATATGAGCACATTTTTTTCGGGGGCTCTTTAATCATAAACATTTGTCAATGTTAGGATGACGACATTTTATCCATGAAAATGTCATTGTGTATGTTAAATAAAGTGTTTGAAAACATACATCATAATATTTATAATGTCCACACACCATTGTGTTGTCCTTGCAAGATCGTTTCGCCAAGGTCAACTTGTCACTAGTAGTATGACATTTTATCCATGAAAGCTCTTTGTTGAGGTAGTGAATGTTTTTATTAGACTATTAAACGGGTTACACTATATACAAATATTTGTATTGCTATATACACAAACATGTATAATAATATTACTGTTTAGTATCTTTACTGACATTATATTCATGTTTTAATGTATAGCTCTTATTATATTATATACAAGTGTAGACATGTACATCCATATCACTTTCATATATCTACATTTTCAGGAATCATGGATTCACTTCATTATCTTGAATACAGTGTGTCATTTATAGGCCTTTCCGTACTGTATATGATAAAATGCCTGCCATATGATACAATGTTACCTCTGTCCTACGGGAATTCTGAAAATACTCTTGTTAATAAAATAAACTATATAAAAATGTCAAAGTGTAAAGCTATTGCCTTTTCATAAAAAGCTTTATTCAGTCATAAACATTAGCAAAATAATAGGGATTGAATACATATACATCGAAATAATTGTCAAAACACAAACCTTTCATGACGTGCCTGGTATGAATTTTAAAATACAGTACTCCAAAATGTAAACAAACAATAGATGAAACAATAGTGTTATGTGGTTAACATTCCAGAAATTGTTATCGAGTTTCTCGCGCGCACCTGCATATTTCGCAAGCATAAAATACCGCCACGAATACTGCCGTCAGTGAAAAAGCACTAGATTCCAATACCTTAATTTAATTTAGTAAGTTACCATGGACGCTACTATGATAAATGGATTTCTCGAGGACAAAATGATAAATGTTATTTGGGCCAACATATGACATTTTCTTCTGAAAGGAACATACAGATACTATTGGAAACTAATCAATAAGCAAAACCTACTCGTCAGAAGTAACGCTGTAAAGCTTGTATATGCTTTTCTTCTTTTGGTGATCAGCTAGACAATTCCATAAGAGTGTGTGTTTTGTGTACTGATGTTTCCCTGGAATCTGTTTGTGGACACATTGTTTTGTGATTATGGTCTTCCCTCCTGTACCAACTTAATCCTTCTTAATTAAACATATACCACACAAGTTGCAAGTGACTGAATAACCTTGTTTAACGACATGCTCTTTAATGTTCTTTCCCCAGTCAAGCGCGTTTTCAATACGGCCTAATGATTATTACATTGTTGTATTTAAGACTGGTATGTCTGTTTTACAGCCTCCTTAGGCGTCAAAGTAACTAAACAAATCAAATATAGGAAAAGCACTGTAGGAACGCACTATAGGGTCAACCAAACTATGGTGTTGAGCACCAAACATTGAACACTTTTAGGTGTTAACAATTTCAACTCCATAGTGTCTTGCAATGGTACATATCATTGCTGATGTGGAACGCGCTGCGATAGTATTTTTTTACTTTATCCCTTTTAACATTTTTTTCAATACATGTATCTGACTTTACAATTAATAGAAATCTGATATTAATAATCTTAATAATAATAACAACACACTTTCGAAGCTTCATTACTCCGTTATTTCTGAACCTAATTAGTCAGAGAAAAGAGAGAGAATACGTAACTACAGGGAAAGCCACATACATAGGACAAAAAACCCGACACGTGTTCGTTCTTTCATATTATACAAACAATATTACGTGATTATTATACACAATCTAACAAACAATCAATGAATCTAGGCAGCCGCTGTGAAACCTTCACCTCCATGCGAGCCGGGTTTTATTTTGCTCATTTTTCCTGCTTATAAATAAAACAATCATATGACAAAACAGTCTTAACGGTATTTCAGTTAAATAAGCCAGTTAGTTGACCTAATATTGTTTCTGAATTATCAACCAGTACCTGCTCAGGCGCAAGACCTCACACCGTCCCGACATGGATCAGAGGTAGAGAACACAGTGCAACCGGTCGAGTCACGGACTGAATGTCAATGCTAATTCAAAAGATAAATGAACGGAAGGAACGTATCGATAATTTATAAAATAACATAATGTAGAAGTGTCTCCATATGTTATATTATTTTTTTTTAGAACGTGACTAAATGTGATACGTAAGGTTTTGTCTTACACTACAACTTTGCGTTCAACGATTCATGCCGCTATTTGTGACCAGATATGTCTTGGTTTCGTCCCCTCTCTGCGTGTGCCACCAGGACCGTTTGGTCCTTCTTTTTACGGCCCATCCCTGCTTACACCATATGGTCCTGTGTATGTTTGATCCTGTTTCTGCCAACCCCCTCCATGCTCCTACTTCTATTCCCTTGTCAGGCACTGTCCATGGAACTTCTGATTTCTGAATGTGACCTTCCGTGCTTGGCGACATTTCGATTTTATTCTAAGCAATCTTTATATATCATATTCAGTTAAGATTGTTCCAAACTAGCGACATCTCGACATTGTATGTCGTTGCTTGTTACAATGTATCACACCATTAGTAATTAGTTTCGTTTAAATATTTGGAAACAAAGTATTGCAAACATTAGTTTTTTGTATTCTGATAACCGTTGTAAATGTCATTGATTTATAAATATCGTGTGATAAAGAGCATGCTGATGCATCAACAATAAATGTCGACGATACGAGACACTCGACATGTTCACACAATATCATTGTGGATAGTGCCATTGATTTTCGTCTTTTTTGTTTTCTTACAATAAATACACTGTATGTTTTCTAAAACAATTTAAGTTAATATCAATATGTGACCAAGGCATGTCGCATATAACAATGTAATGTCTTCCGGGAGTTCTATAATGCAACTTAAACAGTATTGACCATGAATTAATTATATTAATATAAAAAAAAATATAGATAAAATGTGCGCACTGCAAACATCGTTCGTGCTTCAAAAATAATTGTCCCTCGGAGAAATACATTTTATACCAAGATGAGGTCTTTTTTATCACAGTGTATACATATGTTTTAATTGAGAGTGGCCATTTAATTATTACGTTCTGTAGCAAGCATTCATCGTTATGAACATTCCAATGAAGTGGATGATGATTGGACAAAGGATTTCATTGCTAAAGAGCGAACAGTGCCAATGTGGCAAAAGGTCGGCAATCAAAGGGCAATAACTCATGTAAGCATAAGACGGTCATGGTAATCGAGGGAGGCCATCTTTGATAGACGCTTCCCAAGCAACTATCGCGGGTGTTAAGTAAATTTGTTGAAGACAATTGTTAATTCGTTTCAATAATTAAGGTGCAGTCATACGTAAATGTTTATTGAATCAATATTACAGCATTGTTTCGTGCTGTATTGATAATTAAAGCAGTGTCATTCGCCAGTTATTTATATTATTTTAAAGGTTTAGAGCATGCGTTACCTAACAAAATATAATTGATCATTAATTTTGAGTGTGTTTTAAAAGATACTTTTCATGCGTCAAGTTAATTTCTTAAATAATCACGCAGTAAAATTTGACGACAATGTTTTCTTTGCATTCAACTTTATTCTGTGCTTTGGCATGGTTGCATGGTATAATAAAATAGCGGACTAAATACATGAAATAAGAACGCTTTAAGCTGTGAAAATCAGACTATACATTTCTTGTAAGCCCAACTTGAAGATGTAACTGACTATTCTGAACGGGCTTCATCCTGAGTTACGAACAATTGCAAAGCATACCAGATTAAACAATTCTTAACCTTCTTATCATGGTACGCGCGGACAAATCTTGTAAAAACACATTATGATATTACCTGCTTACGGCAAATACAGAGGAACACATTGTTAGTGTATTCTTTGATAATGCATTTTTATTCAATTTGATGATTAAGCTATAATAAGTATAGTTTCATGTTTGTTTCGTAAACAATTGAACAACAAATGAGCATAGTATAACTGTTACATTCATCAAAATGTACGAAACTTTTTCCGCCGTACATGTATTAATTTAATTTGTGATTTTATATTACAAAGAATATCAAACGATCAAACTCTGATTATAAGTGAACATTTAGACAAACCACAAACTTGTGTATAAAGTCTAAATATTAATGAACTATCACAATCTCAAGCAAACATCTTCAGCGCTTTTATTAGCCATTGCTTCTTCGATTTATGTTTTATCTGACGTGCTTAAATGTAATAACAACACTCATTTGCTTCTAGTGGCATGAAAACAATGCCACAAATGAACAGTAATGTCCATTAGTATCCACAACAATACGTTGCGTGCCGATGACCTTTAATATAGCTATTAATTATTGAAGAATAAAAAACATGAGAACTGCTGACCCATCGAGTTTCTTCAAGTCTAGAAATGTAGCTAAACATTACAATGCTGTTTGGTGTCATTGTAGTTAATCGAACATTCAATACAGAGAAGTAACAAGGCCTTGTGAGCATTGAAGGTTCTATAATACTTCCATCTATTGACAGCTGTCTAGGTTGGTTGTTGTTACTTGCTCATTAAAAGGCAAATCGCATCTTCATAGATCATCGTATGGTGGGACATGGATTGTTATACACTCTTACGGAGACATTTGAGATTAAAATCATTTGCTAGGCTAAAAACCATTGCGAGCATACATACTATGTAAAAAGTCATTCATGAGGAACATGTTGCCAATGGGATATAATTATGGTGATTGTTAACTTTTTGTAACACTAAATAAATAAAACATGCTGCTGCCGTCTCGTTGAAATTAACCAACTTAGTCTACATATAAGAAACAAAGCTGAGGACATTTTATAACACCAAAAGTTGCTTCTGTAAGCTTCCATTGTATGATTTATACGAACGACTGGTGAAATGTCTTAAAATGAACGTGTTTCAAAGACCAAAGAACATTTTATACAAGTAATCATTGAAGCAGATAACGTGAACTAGATCTTTTTTAAAATGCTGTATGCAACATTACAACTTTTGTTATTTACACTATTGTTTTAATTTAGGTGGTGATAGGATAAGTTTGCGGTTGTTTTGCATCCAGTAAAGTAGCGGATCCGTGGTCCAGTGGTTACGCGCTGGACTTCTATTCCAGGGATCGTAGGTTCGATTCCCCGCTCCATCACTGACCGTACTAACATACTTTCGTATGTCTTGTGTATGTGGCGTTCCCCGTAGTTACGTATTCTCTCTGTTTTCGGACCAGGGGTGCTTCTGGAACTGGGGCATCTCCTGTATCATGCACTATCCTTCAAAAATCTAATATGACTTACATTCTTCTGGAGGCGTCGCGCATATGGGAAACCGGTGGCGACGATAATTAAACGCAAATACAAACAAATCCATTTACCAAGTTTAAACCCCACATGGTGATTTTGCCATTCCATTTACACCCATCGTAAACGTGTCATGACATGTTTGCTTTCCATTGTTTACTTATTTCCTTGTATGTACATATTGCCTGGTGGTCTTGTGGTGACAGTGTACTTCATGGCATTGCCTGGCCGACTTATTTGGTTAATCCCAGAAACGTTTTTTCTCTCTCATAAAATGATTATCATGTATTATAATTATATAATTATCCCAAATCTTCTGAAAAATGCAAATGAATGTAAGAATTCATATAAACATGATTTAAGGGAGCACTCGATCTCACATTTATCTCACCATCACTCTAATGAAACGAATACGGTACGTAAGAAAACATGTTTGTTTTGGGAAATACCACTGCGACTAAAATCGATCATGTTCTTTAAAAACATTTTTCACTTTGACATTAATATGACAGTTAATATAATAAAATACTACACAAATGACAAACTCTATCAAAAGTCTCTCAAGAACATTACGTTAATCGATTAAAAGTGTCTATTTTCCTCCAATGTGAGATAAAATAGTTAATTACAGAAATATGTTAAAACTACATTAAAATTTCAATGATATGTGACTCCTGTGTTTTTAAAGTAGTAAAAGTGCGTTGAATTAGTAGTTCATATTATTTTGTTAATATTTTGCAAGACGTTTCCATTATTGCAGTTGTTTTGTCGGTGCAGTATAGTGAATGTAGATAGCCGAAATGTCTTGCTTTAAATGGTGTAACCATTTCATTCATCAGTGATGGCAATTTACATTCCTGAACCTACTCCTTCGTAAACACAATTTAGATTGCATGTTCAGTTTTATATCATGTCGAGTCGTCCTCAACAATTGTCTAGTGAAAGCGGTGTTCCCTATTCAAACTTCCTTACTAATATTTTCAATATTCTTCAGATAAGATCATCAGCCACGTTTGATTTATGAGGTGTGTTCAACTCGCTTCCCCGTCTAACACAGCCACAATCAAATTAGCTAATTTTGTTTATTCAGCAAATTTAGAGCGTATTGTGTTAGAATTATCTTCATTGTCTTTAACCTTTGTTCAATGTAAGTTCTATTCACAAGCTTATTCTAGTTAAATATGTTATCTAATCTACATGTACTTGAATGTATACTCTCTGTATGTTAACCTTTGTTACGTTCATGTTATATTATCTTATATAGATAAAATATTCATAATTTGTATATTATACTGTACTGTAAAACAATTAAAGTACTGCTTAGACATTTCCGCCCAGTAGAGGGCAATGATCTGTAAAGGTTATGCCTAATAAACGGAACTGAATTGAATTGAAATTTAAAAAATTGTCACATGATGCGCATTATGATATATGAGTAAAATACAAGAACAGCACAATACTAATAAAACACAATTTAAAATATAACAAGGTATGTGTAAAACAAGCTGTTGTTAATATTTCTTATACTGAATTTATTGTTTGGAAAACGTATACTTATATTTCATCGTAATCACTGGAAATGCATTGGTATATAGTTTGCCAACGTATGCAAATGTGTATCTGAAAAAGGTAGGTCACATCAAAGAACCGTGCCCCCCTTTACAGATCCCTTCAGTATACAATGTTGTGACGGGGGAAATAATAACATAATTAAATGAACGTATGGGGTATCTTTCTCTAGTTACCATTTTGCACTGGCAAATAGCTGTTTAATATATGTTTAAAGAGAACACTGTTGGTATGCCTTTACATTTGTAAAGAAACAAGTATAATGCAAATAAGAACATTTAATGAGCCTACAAAACCCACAGGTAAAGGTATAAAAAGGCGATGGAAAATTCCCGTAAAACTCTGAATATATTTCTTTTGTCTTATAAATGGACTTCAGCATGCCATACGTACATTTAATGAGCCTAAAAAAACGTTGCGATTCATTATTTAAGTAAATTGAGCAGTCGAATCGAAAGTGAAGAATAGTTAAAACATTTACATTCTCAATTTAGTCTATAATGTTCATACTTTTGAACGAATCAATAATGAATATCCTGAGGTTTTAAAAACAAACCCGAACGTTGATGTGTTATGATTCATTCTCAGAACATAAAACTTGATCTCTGAATTAAACAGCATTTAGAAAAGCGAGTGAATAAGGACAAAAACATAAAACAAAAATATTGGTTAACTTTCACATGCCAACGAATCATTTAAGAAATCAATATGTCCTAAATAGATAATGCAAAAGGGTTTCCGATTTTGGTGACACTTGGGAAATGTATGTGTTATAGACATTGTTAATGAAAGGATGTATTGTCAAGACCTGCATTACGCATGGCTTTCCTCCTACAGTGTCTGTAGCGATATGTGTGCATGTCATTTAAATAGTAGACATCGAATCACTATGTAATCACAGAATGGATAAACAATATAAGATATAACCTCCCCTGATTGACTTAGAAAAGAAACACCCTAGATGACGTTATTGTGACACCACTTGGCATGATAGTGTAAGTTTATCTCATACTAGTATTAAGGGGAAATACATAGCCTTATGACTGATAACTTTATAGTCAATCTGCTCAAGATCTTGGCGGGTATAGGAGATTGAATCGTCCCTTAGAAATTGTACATATACTTGTCATGGACTTAACTTCGTATTTTCAGTATAATTACCAAGACATACTCGCCTTAAGAATGCATTTCATTTTAATATAATTCCGATGGTAAGATATGGAAATAAAACGTCGATGTAACAATGGCATCACCATAAAAGATTAAGCTTTTACAGGAAACGTCATATGCATAAAACCTCTCCACATACACCACTTGGAAATAACAGCCTACGAAACATTAGGGCCTGAGGGATGGTATGGCCGACTATAAAAAAAACATGGAGACTCAACATACTATATCACGTTCCGATTGTGTTGTCATTCCCTTTATTTAATACCTCTCCAACAACGATGATGAACACTGTGTGTAATACTTTTTTTCCATTTCAACTAACGAAGAATGGAACAAGTCATATTTATGAACCGTTTTGCATAATAAGAAAGTATTTCTTGGTTCATCGACATCATGTAAATTGTAAGATAAATGTGACGCTCTAAACCCTGTTTACCCCCCCCCCCCTTGTTTGTGTCTGACCATACCAAGGCGATAAATCATTATTCACACAACATGAATGTTTTACTGTAATAAACCGAGAAAAAGTGGTCCAAGGAAGAATGTTCATAAAACAGGGCTTCCTCGAACAGATTTTGTTTGGGTTTATAACAAAGAATGGGTAGGGGTTACAAAACTAAAACATAAAGACGGATGAATATTAAGACATATAAAGTGCATGGCTACCCCCCCCCCCCCCCCCCATTTAACCACTAGAAGGAACAAGTACGTGCAACTTTTTGAATTTTTGCATCGCAAGCCTGGTTTGTGTTGAACTTGTCATAACTTGTATCGTACAAAATGTATCAGATTATCATTATTTACAGAGCGATCTTCCGTTGACCAACAATCTCTCTTTGCAAAAATATCATACATATATACAAATATAACCTGTCAAGTAAAGACGGATGTTGCACCTCCTAAGCAGAATATATAGCAGTGACACTTAGTAAATGTTTAAAAATGTTACTATTGTACTTATTGAAATAATATTTCTCTCTGAGATTCGGTAAAATATCACTACCAAATAGAAGTGTTTGTACTCTAAGTGGATGAACGTCTCTTGTAAATATTGAACGCCTCTGTCGACAATATCTTATGCAAAGTATGTCCAGTATCTTCAATTTCTTCACCTCATTCACATGAAGGGCTATGGACAATTTGATGTTTGCATAAATCTGAAATAAAAGAGAGAGAATAAGTTGCTACAGGGACCGTCTCTCCAGACAGACCTCCCGGAAAACAACAATCCATAATACATAAGGCACTCGAGGGGGCTCAAGGGTACATACGTAATGGAACAGAGACACAGGGAATGGCCTCGCTGATCATAAGGAATAACCATAATAATCAAGATGACAAACAGTGGGAGGGGGAATTAGTGGATGTGAAAGATCACAGGGCAAGTCACGACAGCTGGCAACAATAGGCCGAAACTGGACAAAAAATAGCATGAACCCTATATAAAGTGAAAGGATTGCACAGGGGAATCGGAAATATAAAATACTCTTAAAACACAAAATAAGACTACTGCGATATGGATCAATTGTAAACTTGAAGATTTTTATTCAACATTTCGCTGGATGGTTATGTGTTCCACTTGTGTTTCTCGTCAATAACGATTGTTGGTATACAAGTTCTAAGGCCCATCGTCTTGTTCTCCATTAATTAATATCTTCAGTGAATATGCCATGTGAAGCACCAAGATAATTTACACTCATTTTTCTCGAACCTTCACACGTTTGTTTGAAAGAGTAACTGAACGACATGTTACAACAGCTAGAATAGGTTCTGAATGGATTGATGTTGAAAAATAAGAGAATTTTACCGAACCTGAAACATGTCTGTTATTTGAGTGATGTTATCTTGAGCGTTCTGTGAATATATTTTACTATATTGTTTTCACCGCGATGTAATTAGATGAATGATATTGGACGGAAGGTTGGTAATTAAAAGAACATAATAACAGCGAGACATCCACGTATTACGCATTAAGAATATATTGTATGTAATTTTTATCAAAATAAGCACAAATAATGTCTTGTTCCAATGCACCTATGCTCCGTTTTCAATTGCATTCATGCTGAGAATTAATTTATCCCAAAGATAAAATCAGCCACATTATTATCATTGGTATGATTAAGGTACATGCTGACTTAGCACAATAAAATCTGAATGCGAACAGCATGCAGCCATTATCTACTGTAGTAACTAGACGAAAGATACAAAATAAATGTACAGAGGTATACAATGTAGGCTACTCCGAAAAATACTCTAAAAGGCCAATTAAGAGTAGAAATCTAATTTGTATTCATTTACACCACAACAGTTGTAACATGTACTTGTATAAAAGCATTTTACGTTCATTGGTTGATGCTTATCATTATATTTCCTTCCTAAAAACATATGAAAGACGATGATATCTTGTTTACAAAATACGTCTTGTTTTATCATGCAGGTGTTTTTGTTTTACGACCTTTATTGGATATTTTAAGGTAACACAAACATATTAATAAATAGTTATCAGGAATAGACCCGAAAGATAGAATTCATCTGTGAAAATGAGTATGCTGATTGAAAACAGTGAAAATCACAGTTACTGTCAGCAGAAAGTATTGTGTGGTATTTCTGAACGTGGGAATTTTCATGGTGAAAATGTGTTTAAAATAATACGTGTTAATATGATGAATTGTTGCTAGTTGTAAATTACTTAAAAGTCCTGGTTAATGTATTTTACACCAAACATCTATAAATATACATATTCATTACAATGCCAGAAGGTATCAGCAATAAGTCTGCGAATTCCTATAACGAAAAAAGAAACGGAAGGATGCTGCATGCACTATATTATAGATCATTTATAAGACATGTTGTGCTTTTTGCACAAATTACCCTCTAAAATTACGTAATTTGTTTTATAAGAACACACATTATTTCCTGATTCACTACTGCAGTGTTTGATTATATGCTTAATATATACACTTTATTGGCTAAAAACTAATTGTCCTGTTGTTCTTATAACTGATAATACAACAATGTTTTGCAATACAGCACTACTTGTGCCATACACGAAAACAAAAGGTAGGTTATATCATAACAGTACATAGTTTGATTTCGATTTTATGTTCGTGTACATGTAAGCAAAGATATTTATTAACGTTTCGTTGTTCAGTTTATTGGTTGAGTTAATGAAATTATTCTTGAAATCGTATGTATAAAAATGAAATAGCTATAACAAAAACAGAGTAGTCATACACTCCTGATATATTGCAAGAGGAGGATGAAGACGACGTGCATGAAATGCCGCGTACAGGTAAACCTTTGACAAAAGTGCAAGGAGACATTAATGTATACATACAAGTAAACAATGACAAAATCAAAATGGACAAGACACAAACATATAAATAAATGTGAAAAAAGGATCACTGCCTTGGAACGGCCAGTGGCACAAGCGTCACTGGAAGATTGAACCTGGCTTCAGGGTTCGCTCTCACCCATCCTACACTCTATCAATGCCACGAATAGTGTAAGTAAGACAATCCACGCAAGACAACTCCCCAACATTAGAAACAGTAACAAATTGTAGTCATCAATCGTTTGGATAGAACTCAGTTGCAGTAGCTATGTTCATAACATCTTAAAAAGCTTATTATTTACAGTCAAACACATCTACGTAATAATATTTCTTGTTGTGAGTTAAATATCCACATACATTTATTATATAATTTTGGAAATATCATGTAGTAAAATACAACATATGTCACCTATCTGCATTTAAAGATATACCTGGTTCATCTGAACATAAAATGTTTGAATTGCCTTCATCCAGTTTAGTTGTTACATCGGCTAAAACATCTCTAATAAGAACCATTACAATGTTTAACTGTTATTACCAACAGACACAACTTGTAAAATAGCCTTATTTTATGTACACACATCTTTCTTCAACAAATACGCATCAATAAATTATGAGTTCATTCTTTGTTAATGCATGTTTATTCATGTTGTAACTATATGAAATATATTTTTGATGAGCATAATATGACTTTAAACAGTGGTAGAGACTTGTTACGCAAACCAGTCTGTACACATAAAGGTGATTCGGTTAATTTCAACTTTTAACTGCATATTATTCCAGTGTATTTCCGTAATAATACAACCAATAATTCAAATAAAAAAATCCTAAAAATAACGAAATTAATTTAGCAATGCATAATTAATGACACATTAGAACCACTGTGTCACACTGGTAAACATCGCATAACATCCATTCCACGCTTTTTGATGTATTCGGTGGTAATACTTAGATAACGGCAGAGAAAATCATCTTTGTTGACAGTTTTTTTGCGACTGAACTAGCTCCAAAGTTGCGGCGACAGAGCAATTTCCCGTATTCCTCTAGAAGAAGTCACATTTGTAGTCCTTTGCGTGATTCAGAATGTGCCCTATGACTATGTCCGCTTTGATTGCATGTTCATTTATAATTCTTTAAATTAACAGAATAACCAATTATCTGTCATGTTTAATCATTCCCTTAAGTACATTTACATTAATTAACTTCAAAGTAATCATTATTTTGCAAGAATGGCTTAAAACATCAATACTGACTATTATTGAATTTCAAGCTAGACAAAATTCTGCAGCAATTAATGTGGCATTGTTCAATTTACTACGAAACATGCATCATTCACATAATAAATAAATATTATTACGAAATGCATTTCAATAATGTAGTATCGATTTGAATCGCTGGAAACATACTTTACACGGAGAAATGAGATGACACAATGTAGCGATGTGCGTCTAAGCAACGTGCACCCATCCGCCCGTCTGTCATGAGAATAAGTGGAAATAGGATAACCTGAAACACCATGAGGAGCGTTATCATTCAAATGTTCGAAGTTTTCAATGGTGGAACCTATGTGGGTTGCGCTTTTCATTATGTTTAACTTTTTAGTATCATATTCACTGAAGAACAGGTGCACGCAGTTTATGTGGGTATTTCTTTACTGACGTCTATGTTGACTTGTATACCCCTCAAATATTTAGATGCTTCAAAAGGAAATAGACTTAATATACATGTATAAGACATCAAAATATGATAAACTTTGAGTTATTACTACTGGTATTTTCTTTATTGGAAATTGTAAATTCTGAACACTTTACAAGATCATTAAAGAAATGGAATCACTAATGTAGTAATGATGAACTGGTGTTTTCTGCTAGTTACTATGGTTAATCAGTTTCACGCCTGAAAATCTATGAAGAGTAAGACGCCCCAGCAGTACTAAAGTAAGCCCCAATAGAAGTAGGTGATCCAACCTTTTTACCGGAATACCCGTCCGAACACTGATGGAAAGTTCGGCGATTCCGAATATCTCGGTAAACAATGACGAATGCACAATAGAAATGTATGTTGAGCATATTTAACTCTAAGTTCCTCCTTTTTATCATCATTTAAAATTTTATTAAAATGTAACCTTGCAATACTTTCACTTTATTTAGTGTTCTTGTCAGTTTCGGCCTATTGTTGCCAGCTGTATTGACTTGTCTCGTGATCTTTTCCATCCATTAATTTACCCCCTCCACAGTTTGTCCTCTTTGATTCTCCTAGTTATTTCTTATGATCTGCCAGACCATTCCTTGCGCCTCTGTTCGCTAACGAACATGTACCCATTAACCTTATCAAGTTCCTTATGTTTTATGGATTGATGTTTTCCCGAAGGTCTGTGTGGCGTTCCTTCCGAAGTTTTAAAACATAATCCTTCTCACGTCAAGTTAAACGAGTCAACTTTGCAAAATTATCGGCCCCACTGTACTATACTTAATGTAAATGTGAATACAACTTCCTCTCTAAGTATTAAAATAATTCAAATATGTTCATACCCAGACAGATACTAAATTGCACTTTGTAAATATATCTGTTAGATCATTTGAAAGTTTCGCGCTTATCTGATCAATGTTGTACATGTTTATTTTACTTAGATATGATTTTTCCGACTAATACTATGTATTACGTATCATTAAGTATGAAGTCAGTAGATGTCTTAGATATATTTATGAAATATTTCGGAATGTGCAAGTGTTTACTTACACGCGAGAAAAAATAAATATTTGTTCTATTAATACAGAAACTACAATCGAGCTATAGAGAAAAAGTAGTTTTATCAGTCTTTAAAAATATTTATAAATAAATGAATACAAGGGAGATGTATTGCTAAATTGTGCTCGTTCGATAAATTTATACTATTAATTTCTAACATCAAAATCATTTATTATCCAATTAAACTTTTTTGAGATTTTGCTTAGTTAAGTAAACACTTACAATTATTTTCGTGAAATCTGGGCCTGGTATATTGCCAATAGTGTGGTCAACATTTATAAACTATACAAAAACCGTCCTTAGAAAGTGAAGAACAGGAAGAGCTATATTCACAAAACCTGGCTTTCATGAACATATCCTTGGGGCGTGAAACAAACAAAGAATACGGAGGGGTTAGAAAACATAACCACGAAAACAGAGACACAGACAACAACAGGGGAATGCAAAGCAGTTAGAAATGACACTGAATAGTGCAGTGGATTGACCTCACGTAAATACTATGAACTTGATGGTCCAGAGATGCTGCGTGTGAATCAACTATAGAAAACTACAAACGCAGTTACAGTCAGCACACTAATTTATTATTCCGACTTACACAATCACAAACGCACGTCATATTACCTATCCGGTATGATAAATTAACTTCAACACGTATGTACATTACAACGTGCCAAAATAAAAAGCATGTCGCATTTGCTTAACGTTTGGGCAATCGACAATAAGATTAGTTAAAAAGTTCTGCCTTGTCTTTATTATGTTTACACTCTAACACGCGAACAACCTCTCTAAACGTCACATATTTTAGACAGTATGGCACTTTCGAGGACCAAATTGTGTAACAATATTAGTGAAACGACAAGTGGATAAGACTGGACGGCATCGAAGATATTCTGAGAAGAAAACGGCTCCTCCGAAACAAAAGGGGTCTATATTATTTCGAGGCATTATTTAAAACTTGGAACTGATGATGCCAAAGTACAAACCAAGCAAGGGGCCACACCAAGGAGACATGAACATATATATTACATACATGGAAACAGCTACGAAAACAAAAGTGACACGAACCAGGAACATTAATGGGTGACACAATACCAAATCTGGTATACAAATTGACTTCTTCGTTCAATTTTGGAATGTAAAAAAGGTTTTTCTGCTCATAAGTGTGTTACATGGAACATTTATTTTTACAACGTAGTAAAAACGAATACCTCACAATTTTAATTAATTATATTTCAACATGTATGCTAGGGTTTTAGTTATCTGATGAATGTGCATGACGTTTGTTGAATGACATCTTCAGGTAAATCGTCCTGTTTTTAACATTTTGTCATAAAATGTTTCCGTATTTATCAATTAACATGACGGAATGAAGCATTCGAAAGTGTCGGCAATAATCCTGTTGCATCGGATGAAAAATAAATCAGTATTTCTCACAAACTATTATAATTTCTCTCAACAAAGCATTTTAATATTAATAACCTTTAATTCTGCTATCAGTAGGTAATATCGGCTAAATTCGTCGGGGAAAATGCTTTGTACGACAAGCTGTACCTGATTTTTGCAAAGTGTATCAAAATATCTCCGAGTCGTGCCTTGATCCAGTGCACATGAGTTCAGTTTTTCGATTTAAATAACGCCATGAAATAATTTGAATCAAAGGTGAAAGCACTTAGAAATTTATATTTGATACGATAAGAGTGCACACTCATTTATTTAGCACAGTATGATGTAAATGCGATCAACAGAACGAATCAATCTAACAACTAGACGAGGGTTACCGGGTAATTAAGTTTTGACTTTAACTGCAGAGACCCACCCGATGGTATGAATATATGCCGGAAAAATAAAATAAATTATTCATCACTATAATTAATTTTAATATAAAAACGTAATCTGATACAATGAAAACATGTTGTTCAAACTGTAACATCGTTGGTTCATTACACCCACAAATGTTTTTTTCCATGTTTGCAGGACGTTTCAATAGCAGATGATGTATTGCTAAATAGTTCAACTTCAATGATCAGAGACAGACCGGAACAGTACGCGGACGCTACCAGTACGCGGACACCTCAATATTTAGCGTTTAGTTAACGATTAAAACTTTCTTGACTAACGTCAATGTTACTCACATTTATTCGCTTTGTACTTGTTCTTGTTCCGGTATCCGGTATCGAACGCGTATTTGTACAATTCCTGGGTTTTAACTTATAAGCAGACGAACTCGGATCGAGAAAGGTAAACAAACATTGTTGATGCAGTCAACGGCCTGAGCGGATAAACAAACTATGGCTGTCTGTTTAAATCATCTTCAAATCAATAAAAGAGAAATAATATTAAAAGGCTTTAATAATTAGAAAGCCATTTTGACAAATTCTCGCCAAAATATTCAACATGAAGCTAGAAATGTTTCGTTACAATTCTGAACTATCATCCTAATCATTTACTTAGTTTAGCCACCCAGAGCATAGTTCCATTTTATGAAGAAGAAAAAAATAAATGGCCATTTTAAAGTTCGTTTTATTATCTTATTAGTGTTCTCCGTAATACAGGCGTATCTACACTCTCTGTTTATACATGTGGCTATTCAAACCAAACTAAATGGAATTTAACAATACCTTCATTCTTTCCGGTTTTAAAATCTTGAAATTAAACCATCAATGGAACTTCTCTTAAAATGTCTCCTCATTAGGGGTTTTCTTTGTTAGTGTATGTCGGTGTCTGCGTACTGGTTAAATAGCACGAGTTACGTTGGTCGTGACTGCATCACGTGCGGTGCCAAAATGCGCATGCGCAGTGGGTTGTTTATAATCACGATTTCGCATAACTTTTGAGCAAGGATTTATCTGAAAAGTTACAAAGATCAGATGGTTTGAAACACAGCTGAGTTTACACAGATTATTAAATGCTTTAAAAGGTGTCCGCGTACTGTTCCGGTCTGTCTATAAACATACATTAAATGTTGGATAAAAAATTGAGTGTGGCAGTGAGAAATTATATCATGTCGACATGTCATTATATTGTACAAACTATGCGTTCGGAGGCTGTACATCTATATTTAGACTGGGGCGTAAGCCCCGTGTCTTTAGTAACCGCAATTTTGGAAACAGTCATCGCAGAGTTCGTGACTTTTAATACCTCCCGATGTATCACTGCGCATGATTTGCATATGACCAATCAATATGTTGTATTGATCGTGATATCACTTACCCCTGTACTACTTTCATTGATAAATTTGCAAATTGTTCGGAAGGTAAACAGATCTTCGTTTCCGAATCCATTGTGAGAATTTCATTTTAAAGTGAAATTTCTGGTTCAATAATTATTGTCGAATTATTTTTTAAGCGTTTGTGGTTAAGATTTATTTGATAATAGCTGCTTTTGGGTACGTAAAAAGAGAAATCGATGACTTGAGGGAGGACTATTTGTTTATCGGAAACACGTGCTCTATTCGTATACATTTCCCGTTTTTGTTGACTCTTTGTTTGGCGGGAATATTTATCGCCAGCCTAGGTTACTATATATATCGTCGATGCGATTCATTCACAAACAATTCCTGCTTTCATTCATAAAAATTGCCCACTCGCAGAAGTTACGAATTCGCTATTTATAGACAACGAAGGAAATACCTTGTATCTGGACGAGCTCGGCAGACGAGTTGGAACTATATTCCGGAATCGGACTGTGGCCATTATTTTACCGCACACTGAATACTGTAGCAAAAAGTTAAATAATAGCTGCAGTTACTGTAAATGTATGTTTTAAAAACAATTCATTCCGTCGCGGACTTATAAACCATGTCTGTGATTACGCATTGTCAGAAATAAGGTAGATCAATCAGATCACATCGGCAATAGTCTGATTTCCGAACTATACGGACATTTCCGAGATGTTGCGATTAAAGGTAAAGTTGAAGGTTGCGCTAGAAGTATACATATGTGCTGAGAACGCATGGGATGCAATTCTCACTATTAAACCGCGATGAATGGAGATATCGAATGGAAATAGGAATGCATAAACTGACAACCATACCGGATTTCGTATAAACTTGGTAAACATTTTTCTAAGAGGATATTGTTCGCTCTCGTCGTCCCGATACGTATGGCGTTCTGTGACACGGAAGGAGCTGGTCGCGATGTCAATGACTATGAGCAAAGTCTTCAAACAAAGATTAGATTAAATGTTAGGTTAATTACGTAATTTTTTATTGTTGACCTGTTGTATAAGTCAGGACATCAACAAAGTTAATGTTCTGATGCTTCGATAACGGAGGGACGAATTAAGATCGTCTGTCATGTGAGTCTGTTAGTTTTTCCTACCAACTTCTGTCATTATTGTAATTTGCATTTTACAAAATAGGAAGCCAGCCGGGCTAGCTCAATTTGTAGAGGGATAGACTATCATCCAGCAGATCCGGGTTCGATTCCCAGTTTGTGCAGGTTATATTCTTCAGTGACACTAGCTACGATAATGTCATGCACATGTGGATAAGTTGACAATACTGGTTGATAATTACTTCCATGAAATTTGATTAGGTCAGTAGGCCTCCGTATATGACTGAAAAATGTTGAAAACCCGCGTAAAACCTGATGAAACTACACAAAGATATGTTTAATGGAAACGCATATCTGTTTCGGCCAAACTCATGAACTATGCGGACACTACCTTAGTCGACGTATTGTAAATGATTCCGGGTTTTTAACTGGATGACAAGCAGACAAGTCAGATTGCAAAACATTGTTGTCACTATCCACGGATATTACATGTAGGACATGAGACGATACGGTCATCACACGATACTATAAGAATCGATAAAACTTACTTCCTGGTACGATATTTTCCGATACGATACATATACTTAAATTAAATTACCAAAAATGAATGTTATTATAATTGTTATAGCCATTTTGTTTCCAAAATATATTACTAATTATTGAATTTCTTTCAATATCCCTACTACATACCTTCCCAGAACAACACTTTTCATGAGGCACTCCCTCCTTTGATCTACTTTTCAAATTTATGTACTGATACATGTTTGCGACTGCATACATCGGTACATTATCGATATTCGCTGTATCGCCTCATCCCAAATTATACGTGGCTATTTAAAACAGTGTACGCAGGTGACTGCATACTGGTAAAATAGAATTAATTTCTGGCCTTGACTGTACGATATTTTGATAATTTGGAGCCAAACTGCGCATGCGCGCTGTGTTGTTTATAATTACAACTTCCCATACATTTTAGAGCAAATTATTTTCTGAAAAGCTACATTGAGCAGATGAACTGAAACACAGCAGAGTTTACATAGAATAGTAAAATGCTGTAAAAAGCATCTACGTAATGTTATGGTCTGTCTACTGAGGGGACCCTATTAGTAGATGCAAGATATTGGATGTTTTTTTCTATATTTCCGGGTTGTCTCCCGTGTGAGTATTGGTAAACAAACATGGTAACATGGGGTAAATTAATTACATAGTCATCTAATGACCCGGTATGTATATAAACCTAGTCAATACATTTCTATAATAGATTTATACTGACCAAGTATCCACCTGTACCAGGTCACTAGGTGACTATATATATCTAACATAGAGATACGACGATTGAATGATGCGTCATGACGCAAGCACTCCCGATATTTTGAAAAATTGATGTATTGATCTGTCATGTTTATGCATTCAAACAATAAAGGTAACATTTCAACATGTCCGAAATGTGTATTGTCCGAAAACAAGGCAAGTTCTGACTCAATCGTTGGCAATAGTTTCAGTTTGTTTCAAAATGATGAAACTTAACTCACAAAAACTGAGTTTTAAATTACCGCGTATTTTGTAATGCTTGCTTGCAAGCCTGTCCGACTGACATTCAAATGATTTATAACAAGGTTCGTTTAAAGACAAGACACGTTAAGACCGTGTGAGTACTCGCTAACACACAATTATTTTCAAAGTGAAGTCAGTAACCTAAAACCTGTCAACAGTCCAGTTAAAAATCGTCATGCATGCATGCTTTGAAATTAACATTGCTTGTAAGTGAACCATTCCCTCTTTCCATCCCCGAGTGAGACTGTGCAATTACTGCTTCTACAATCTCCGATAGACAAGTATTTACAGAACACAAGAAATTTCGTCTGCCCCAGTCTTTCTGCGCTTTCATCCATTTGATTCAGTTTAAGGAGAATATGATATATTTCAGATCCAAAGCCATTAGTGATATCAATCCTCATTACGTTCTCTGAACTTGCCGTCTACGAAATTTTTGTTCTGCACAACATGAAATGTCCATATTTTTTATTTTAAAGTCTGAATTAATGTTCTGTGTAATGAATTGCCATGTCTTGTCTCAAATTATTTTCAAAGATTTACTGATAGAAGTGCGAGAAACATTTCAAGTGTAAATAAACATGCCGATGACTAGTAATGAACTAGTTTGCACTATTCAATGTTGAAAAGATTACACATTAATGACGGGTTAATGAACTAGACGGCAAAATCTGTTTTATTGATAGAATCTCCTTAGTCTGTAGCAAATGTTTCTTAATTGAGATGTTTTGTCAAGTAATGTATCATACAAGAGATAGCAATCCGAGTGTACTTAACATAATAAAAACTGTGTTTCATTGGCTGATAGCATGAACTGAAATGTTCTCTGTGTTTTTTAGCTTGGGTGTTTGAGGTATTTATGTAAGGAAAGATTATAATTATCGTGTTCATCATGTTACATTGTACTTGTGTTATCATTCACGATATCATCATCCTAACAGAGCTGAGTAGACATTGCATAGACTGTTGTCTATAAACACAACAAATGGTTCAAATATATGTTTACCTGTATTCTTCAATTACTGTCATGAACAAAATCTTAAATCTTAATTTCAATAGCAGACGTCTGAAGCGGACGTTTAATGACAAACGAATCCGTTCCGTTTCATGTTCTAACCTCAAAGTAGTTCTTAAACGTCTAATGTCAAATTTTGGTTGGCCCGGTGAGTGCCATTTTCGAGCATGTTCCCGAATTGTGCAGTTGGTTTGTTTTCTTATTACACACAACTCGCTGTACATTCAGGATCTGGTGCAGGCCTATCAATGTGTATGCTGAAAGGAAACATCACACACAGTAAGAGCTATTTCAATGATATATCATGTATGGACAAATGAGTCAGTTACCAAGCATTATACGTCAAGACGTGTAAGAACCAACTCTTTTCTACATATTGACAATCAACTTATAAGCTATAAGTAGTCCCTACTAAACAATATACATATTGTAACAGATATCCTTGTACAAGTTGGTGTTTTGAGTTACGAGGGACGTTTCATTGTTTATAACTTTGAACAGAATACGTTACCTAAAATAGATTAAATGTTTTATTTTATCATATCGTATTTTCTTATGCAATCTATGGGTATATATATTTAACAAGAAATATCGTGAAAATATTGCTCAATTTGAAACAAGCAAATTAGTTGCAATCGGAAGGTTAATATTTGTCGTGCAACATAAAAAAAATGCCGAGATGTTACGATTGCTGGTCACTCGATTATGCCACGCTATAGTAACTCCGATATCTGTAAGGGGAGATGTCTTCATAGGAGATTGGATAAAATTACCTCCGTAGTGAGATTAGTCATATACAGTATCGTCTGTTTCAATACATTTCACCAGTACTTATTGTATCAGTCTTGAAATCATACATTCATGTAAATAAACTTGTTAAATGATTAAAACATTACAAATGTTCGTGACTGGTACATTAAACCTAGAATCTTCTTAATTCCAACGCCGGGCAATTTCCCGAGGGATTGACTAACAACACTAATCACTAGATAAATCTTCTTTCAGACGCAGTTGTTAAGGCAAACAATATTATGTTCATCTGGTTTTAATACAGTATTGTCATGTTTGCAATAATAAGAATAACGCCTCTATCGTGATCAAAATGCTTTCTTGGCAAACATAACACCATTGTAATGATAGTATTCATGACTTTGTTTCGGAAGAAAAATACATAACTATAAACAAGTTAATGTGTTTTAGGTTTGGTTAACACATATAGGCCTTATCGAACGGTACGTTACCTTACCAAAATCACCTGGAGACGTAATCGTCTATATTTTTCTTAATATGCAATATATTCATAAGGTTTTTTGTTTTTACATTTAATTCAACTTAAAATGTAATAATATAACAAGAAAATGGCAATATGTAGAGCAGGTGTTGTATAGGAAGTGGATTTCGGTAAATTTACCGCAATTCAGTGGATTTCGGTAAGGTAACGTACCACTTATTGAAGGTTAACCAATCCGCGCCATGGTTACAAATGTTGTTCAGTTGAAGAGAAGTTGGTTTAGTATTTAACGTAAGAGTTGATTGGTTTACACTGATATGCAAATAGCCAAGCCAAGTTAGTACGGCTGCGCTGAAAAACATACGTTTTGTTCAAACATAAGTATGTCTTGCAAGCATTCAACGTGGATGTGCACTCTTAATAATGATATCAAAGCAAAATGTCTTTTTTGCGTATACAATGCAAAACACTCGACCTCGTTTGTTGTCATTGGCAAGTAATTAGACACAGGAGATGTTTATTTCTCACCATTATATACTGTATTATCATTACAGTAATTTCTCATGTGTTCGGCAAAAATCAATCGGAGAACAGTTTATAAGTCGTACAACTTTCGAGAGGGGATATTTTGATTTTCCTCAGTCTTCCATGGTATAGACGATGGTAAGCACCAAAACGAAACTAGCATGTGTAAACAAAATGTGATTTTTTTTAAATTTGAATCGTTTATTTCTATAAAATCTTATGTACAATACAGAATATTTTGACATATCATATCAACAACATATAATAATTTTAATATTTTTTTGGAAATAAGATCTTTCGTACCATGAAGCATGTAAGAAGGTAGGTGAGATGTTTCAAGTAAAAACATCGAATATGTTTATCTAGTACGAAACGAAGGTAATAGATTAACAAGATGTAATATATATTTGTCTATGGGGAAAATTGAGAAAATCTAGAAAATTGAGAAAAACTAGAAAAGTGTGATTCTAAAGACGCTTTATTCTATCTTGTGGTAAGATGAGCAGTTCAACAGGGGGCTTAATTGAATACTTGTTTCGCACCTTCTGCACATGGAACAATTAGTCATATAAAGACAATGGTTCAATCTGTTATTACGATTCATGCAAGAATATCACAATGTATAACCGGCGTGTATTCCGTCGAGTGATGCGTCTGCGACAAAGGGTAGCGTTCCATACGAGTTAGTGGTGTTTATTTTCTGACAAATAATGTATAATTTCGATGTTTCTCTAGAACTTTTATCGTTTGAACGACCATGAATGTCTACATTTACTGCAAAAACAATACAAAGCGATATCTTTGGTGAATTCTCGAGTTTGTCTTACTATGGGAAAACAGTGCTCATAAACGCATTGCACCGAACTCAAATGCAGCTTTTTTTGGTGTTTTTTTGTATTTGCGTGTATTTATCGTCACCACCGGATTCCCATATGGACGACGCCTCCAGAAGAATGTTAGTCGTATTAGGTATTTGGAGGATAGTGCATGATACAGGAGATGGCCCAGTTCCAGAAGCACCCCTGGCTCTTTTACGTGCTCGATGTAAAGCATCATTCACGGGACCTCGGTTTTTAAAGTCTCGTCCGAAAGACTGTTAGTACTGTCAGTGATGGAGCGGGGAATCGAACCTGCGATCCCTGGATTACAAGTCCAGCGCGTTACCACTGGACTTCGGATCCGCAACAGCAAATGCGGCTGTTTATTCCACGACGTTATAGATGTGTACCAGCAGCTAGATCTATGTAGATTACAAATTCTGTTAAAATTCTAGAGAAAGTATCGACTAAACACTCAGAATAACCAATTATAAAAGTATTATGAAAGATATCCCCTAAAGGCACATGGACATTAATATTTTGTCGAAGTATAATTACTTAGCAAGAAAAGCCGAACATATTGAACCCGAATGTCAATGAATATCTAGTCTGATAAAAGCAATAAATGTAGTTTTCGTGACCTACTTTTTTAAGTTCAGTATCCTACCAAACGTGTCTCTTTCTGCTTTAAATGAAGTTTCTTTTTTAATATTGCAAGGAAATATATACCGATAAATTCCATATTTTTGAATGTCAGAAACTTCCATTGTGTTTCGGTTGACAGACAAAACCTACATAATGTGTTGCTATAAAACGAATACATACTTTATGTTATGACGAATTGATGTCGTCTATTTGTTTAAGAAGGGTTAGCAACTTCTCGAAGCCATAAGACTAAATCCATTGGCATTTCTTTCAGAAATGATGGTATAACCCTGTCCATTTTTTACTTCAATGCTATTTATTTTATTTTATTTTGACACAAACTTTAAAGTAGTATAACCTTTGCAATTATCTATTTTGTATAGAGTCTGACGTTCACTTGCTTCTCTGTGTATTGGTTTTAATTTTGTCACTTTTTGTCTAACTATTTAATTTCTTTTTTCATATTAAAAATGTACCAGTATTTAAGGGGAATAATGGTTGTTGGTTTTTATTAATTAGTTGCTGCCGACTTCGTTGAATTGTGTGTTGATCTATATGTTAGAAATTAATGGCCATATAACGATTAAGTGTGAGGTAAGCTATCTGTTAAATCAATTTAAACTCCCTGTACGTGTACTGACAGTTCCTAGGCTGGAAATCGCTGTATGATTATTATTTCTATTTGTGTTTAGATGTATGTTGTGTTTCACGTTCCCCTGTGCGATTCTTTCGCTTCATATAGTGTTCATGTTATTTTCTCCCCACTTTCGGCATATTGTTGCCAGCTGTCTTGATTTGTCCTTTCCATCCATTAAATCCCCCCCCCCCTGTTTGTCCTCTTTGATTTTACCTTGTTATCCCTTATGGTCGGCCGGGTCGTTCCTTGTACCCTGTTCCCTTGCGCATTACCCTTGCGTCTTCTTGAGTGCCTT
Organism: Mactromeris polynyma; assembly: GCA_032209605.1. Taxonomy (NCBI): domain Eukaryota; kingdom Metazoa; phylum Mollusca; class Bivalvia; order Venerida; family Mactridae; genus Mactromeris; species Mactromeris polynyma. Next base: position 24,145,004 of record JASFXZ010000007.1, on the reverse strand, counting down.
ATGTTTTTCCGGAGGATGTATGTGGCATTCCCTGTAGCAACATATTCTCTCTTTTTTCTAAAAAACGTGTTTTCATTTTGAACATGACAGTTTCTGACATTGGTCTAGATATGTCTAAAACTCAAGTCAGCTAAATTAAATTTTCTCTCAAATGGAGCAGTCAATTTTATTGCTGTCTTAGACAGTGTTCCTCCGATGCCTATTTTGATCATACAGGCGAAGTCAGTTCACTGCAGTGAGGCTGATTGATAATCGGGTAGCTAATACAGCCAATGAAATAACGTGTTTTAAATCAGCAAAAATGAGCTGTGATGAAAATAATTGAATGAGCAATAAACTGAAAATAATTGATATAACTGAAAATAGTTCCTCTAATGATCGGAAATATCTGTAGAATCGTCGATTAGTCGATGTAATTACCCGTGTTAAACAAACACCAAACACGCCAGTTTGTATTGTAGAGTATTATTACCACATAACAACGCCGCGTTTTAAATAGTTGAGCGACATTTGATTCGATACTTTGTATCTTAAATAATTAATAGGCTGTCTTATTTGTTATCTTTTATTGCCAAGTTCCTTGAACCAACATTGTATAATCGAAACGCCAGAGCTCAGAGCAAACAGTAGCGTGGCGTAGCGCGTTATTTATAATTGCAAATGAAAAGAAGATATTCTAGCACCTGAATCTTTGTCCTAAATAACTACAACACGATAAATGTCATGCATAATTGACGGTTAAAGAGACGCAAAATCTATTTAAACTTACTGATAATGAGGAGATTAAAGAGATATCATCTAACTGTTGTATATCTATGATTCGAGATGTTCATCGTGTACGAGTTGCATGTAATGAACATGATCATCAGTAATCATTTATAAGGATTCACTTTGATGTAGACGTTGATGTTCTCAGTAAAGATGTGTGGGCGTTTATATAAGACAGGTTATATACATATCGTGTTCTTCGTTATTTATAACTTAATTCAGACGTTACTATATTACGTTTTTGTGAAGACTCCGAATAAGTATGTCATGTACATCAATTCATCATTTTATTCCTAACACAATATAGACGTTATAATATATAACACGTTTGGCACCGAAGCACAATTGCCGAGCGGTGATGCAATATTTTAAGACACGCACTGTACTACATTTACCTGAACATTGCCTTGATATTTAGACCATCCCATAAATGAAACCATTTTTGCATGGATCAGTTTTACAAATGATATCATTAAAATCATATCAAGTCGGAATAATGCGACTGCATTTCATACGATTCGATTAAAAATAAGACTTAATCCTAACACATAAAATGTTTGCAATTGTACCGATCTGATTCCGCTAGGTCACAGCTGCCAAAACTTAAATTTGACTCTATGCTTCATTTTATACCTTTAAACGTCAGTGCGTTCACTAAACTTCATTTTAAACCTTTAAACGTCAGTGTGTTCATATTTTAAACCTACTATGGTCATCATGTGTTCTTTGAATAAAACGACATATATTTTTTACCAATTTCAAATGTCTTAAAAATACAATTCTTCCAGATCATGATTCTTCTGAACGCAAGGTGGGTAATTGCTGCTGGACATTAGTTCTGCTGATTGTCTAACTCGTTCAAACACGGCTGAGAGACGGAATTAGTTGATACAGGGAACGCCACATACATAAGAGTGCATCCTAACACAGACCTCCGGGAACACAACAATCCGTAAAAGATAAGGCACTTGAGGAGGTTAAAGGGTACATACGTTAGGGGACAGAGGCGGAAGGAATGGCCATTAGAACTCGACTTCAGATTCATGTGAAAGTTGTATGTGCTTGTGGAAGAACGAGGGAGTACTGGCTGATAACCCAGGAACACTGGATAAGTCAACTGACCGATATGCAATAAGTGAACTAATTTTTGAAAACCGTCTTAAAATCCAACATAATGCGTGGTTATATCAAAATAATTAAGTATTGGTGTTAATTATTATAATTTTATACTGTAAATATCTTACTCAGAAAGGTTTGGTAAAATGGAGTTGCAGAATGTAATAAGGGTAAAACCAACTGGGTATATAATGTAAAAAAGTTGCTAATCTCATATGGTTTTGCGGGATGTATTTGACAGCGCACATTTATATTCATTGAACTTAAAATATTTTTCATACATATGTTAATGCCCATCTTTTAACGATTTACGTAGAAAATATATTCCTACATACTACTGTAAAGAGCCGTTAATCTTCAAATTTCTTGAGTTGCTTAAATAAAAAAACAAAGGTACTTCATGCAACGTAGCTAAGCTTGTAAAATATACCTTAAAACAAAGATCTTTAACATTACTATCATTCGATTGTCAACATCGAACAATATTTGCCGTGTTTTACATTTTATCTTTCTCTTTAATAACGTCATATGATTTGTTTGTCCTCTAAAACTTGCTTTAATCTCCCAGTTTTCTTTTACTCTTCCGTTCGTTTCATGTTCTAATGTGATGTACTGTATATTGTACTTTGTATGAGATTGTATGACGATGATCCATGTACAAGTCAAAACGAATAAAATGTTCTGTTCTGTTATTTTCTGTTCTGTGGTATAACTCAAACATAAGTGTTTTAGCTGATATTTGCACGTAATAATTGTATAGTATTAATAATACACAGTCAGCATGTATATCCTTTGAGACTTCTAGTATTATGCCGAATCAAACTACAGTTTCTTTAGAGAAAATGATGTCAACACATTCTCCGTACATGATATATACAGTATAACATTGAACGATTTTGAACGAGACAAACAAGTTACTTTCAAATAATTATAACGTATTGAGTAATCAGCATTACAAGGTGTAAATTCGATTTAGCCTTTGACATATATATCTATATATATATAAATCGTATGTATAATGTCATACTTTCAGTGGTGTACAACGAATGTATGAACCGTATTTTCTTTTCAGGCTCCTGATAGGGTAACCTCTTTTATTCTTGTTTTAGACAGGTACATAAATGATCAGGAACAATTGAATATTTTAACATTAAACACAGAATATTAATAACATGTCAGAGATACAAGGTTTTTCTTGTTAATGCTAAGTGCATATTTCTCAGTAACTATAAGCTGAGTCATGTAACTTAGAGTTTAGAAAAAAATTGTTTACTTAATTCCTTGTATGTACATATTTCCTGGTGCTCTTGTGGTGGCATTGCCTGGCCGACTTCTTTATGTATTGGGTTAATCCCAGAAACGACATTTGAGTCCGTTTTTTCTCTCTCATAAATGATTATCATGTATTATAATTATATAATTATCCAAAATCTTCTGAAAAATGCAAATAAATGTAAAAATTCATATATACATGATTTAAGGGAGCACTCGATCTCACATTTATCTCACCATCACTCAAATGAAACGAATACGGTATGTAAGAAAACCTGTTTGTTTTGGGAAATACCAAAATCGATCATGTTCTATAAAAACATTTTTCACTTTGACATTAATATGACAGTTAATATAATAAAATACTACACAAATGACAAACTCTATCAAAAGTCTCTCAAGAACATTACGTTAATCGATTAAAAGTTTCTATTTTCCTCCAATGTGAGATAAAATAGTTATTACAGAAATATGTTAAAACTACATAAAAAATTCCATAATATTTGACTCCTGTGTTTTTAAAGAAGTAAAAGTGCGTTGAATTAGTAGTTCATATTATTTTGTTAATATTTTGCAAGTGTAACCATTTCATTCATCAGTGATGGCAATTTACATTCCTGAACCTTCTCCTTCGTAAGCACATTTTAGATTGCATGTTCAGTTTAACATCATGACGAGTCGTCCTCAACAATTGTCTAGTGAAAGCGGTGTTCCCTATTCAAACTTCCTTACTAATAGATTCGATATTCTTCAGATAAGATCATCAGCCACGTTTGATTTATGAGGTGTGTTCAACTCGCTTCCCCGTCTAACACAGCCACAATCAAATAAGCTAATTTTGTTTATTCAGCAAATTTAGAGCATATTGTGTTAGAATTATCTTCATTGTCTTTAACCTTTGTGCAATGTAAGTTCTATTCACAAGCTTATTCTAGTTAAATATGTTATCTAATCTCCATGTACTTGAATGTATACTCTCTGTATGTTAACCTTTGTTACGTTCATGTAATTGTCTTATATAGATAAAATATTCATAATTTGTATATTATACAGTACTGTAAAAGAACTATAGTACTGCTTATGGAGAATGTTGTCATCTCTCTCAATATCATGTATATGTATGTATTGTTTAAATGTATATATTATGTTCATGTTCTTCTCTGTTAATCATTTCCGCCCAGTAGAGGGCAATGATCTGTAAAGGTTATGCCTAATAAACGGAACTGAATTGAATTGAAATTTTAAAAAAATTGTCACATGATGTGCATTATGATATGTGAGTAAAATACAAGAACAGCACAATACTAATAAAACACAATTCAAAATATAACAAGGTATGTGTGATACGACATATTTATTGTTGAAGAGTACAAGCTGTGTTTAATATTTCTTATGCTGAAGTTATTGTTTTGAATTATTTATTCACTATGAACTGTCTATGAACACAATTCATTTGTTCCACACAGTTGCAGAAAGAAGTGTCTGCTACCGCTTAGCGTAAATATCGGCAAGACAAATCACTGCAGTAAGAGTAGCTAGATTTGTTACATGTACGGTTTTAGTCTGTATCTTTTAACCAACGTTTCCTGGGCAATTACTACAAAAGTCATAGACAATACAAATCATATTGACAATACGATGACGAAACGTATGTCCACCGGTTTCCATGTTGCTGTTTCTTTAGCAGGTACTGTCTCCCTTCATGAATGTGATCCGGGGTCGGATCCTCAGGGTGAACATGCCCGGAATGCTTTGAATGAATCAGTCATAATGTTTGGACGTCAAATAATGCTGCTACTAGTACATATACCCGGGACATCAGATGGAAATATAAAAACGTATAAGTATATTACATCGTAATCACTGGAAATGCATTGGAATTTAGTTTGCCAACGTATGCAAATGTGTATCTGAAAAAGGAAGGTCACATCAAAGAACCGTGCCCCCCTATGCAGATCCCTATGTATACATTGTTGTGACGGGATAAAAATAATAACACAATTTAATGAACGTACGGGGCATATTTCTCTAGTTACCTTTTTGCACTTGCAAACAGCTGATTAATATACTAGCGGAAAAAAGAAACTGTGCATGTGTAAAATGTTCATATATCCTTCAATTTTATAAATTAAAGCTTGAAACTTTACACAGGTAAGTTGTGTATCCCTCTCGGTCATTTACACTGGCCAGTGCATGAGTTGCATGGGTAGTTTGCCTGTTAGGCTAACGTCTTCTTTTTCACGTTTTTTTCGTGCAGCAGTCAATTGCAAACACGTTTGTCGCCTAAACCTGTGTTAAAACATAGTGTTGTTACACGTAAGACACAAAACCAGGATAATTTTGAAAAACATCGTTGATACGCCATGCCAAGGTTGAATGAAACTGACAGATGCCGCGCCGTAGGCATGATTGAAGCTGGTGTACGTCATACTGACGTTGCCAGACAATTTGGCGTTCACCGAAATACTGTAGACGCCTTGTGGAGACGGTACCAACAGTTTGGGGCAACCAGAGACCGGCCTCGATCAGGACGTCCACGCGTAACGTCTATTCGCCAGGAGACGTACATCCGTGACCGACTCAGAACTGCTTCTTTGACGGCTAGAAGTATTCCTGGCCTTAGAAGAATCAGTCCCCGAACGGTACGTAATCGATTGCGTGAACGAGGCATACGTCCACGACGTCCTGCCATACGTCCTGTTCTGCAGCAACGTCATCGTGTAGCACGTTTTGCCTGGTGTAGAAGACACATACACTTTACGCAACATGACTGGGCACGTATTCTTTTCACGGATGAGTCCAGGTTCCATCTCGCCAGCAGCGACGGCCGTTCTAGAGTGTACCGTCGTGTTGGTGAACGTTTCCATGACAGTTGTGTGATTGAACGACGTCCATTCGGCGGAGGTAGTGTCATGGTGTGGGGTGGCATCTCATCCCGTGGTAGAACAGCACTTGTGGTTGTAGACGGCACACTTGCAGGCATCAGATATCGTGACGAAATCATACGGCCTCACGTCCTTCCATTTGTGCAGCAACGTAACGCCACGCTGCAACAGGATAACGCTCGCCCGCACGTCGCGCGGGTCACTTTTTGACCCAGAACAATGTGAATGTGCTGTCCTGGCCTGCAATATCACCGGATTTGTCGCCTATAGAACACGTATGGGATGAGATGCAGCGACGGTTACATGGCCTCCAAAATCAGCCGTTGACGTTACCTGACCTATCACGTGCGCTTGTCAGAATCTGGAATGGTATTCCCCAGGCATTTTTCAGAACACTTGTCACATCAATGCGGCGTCGTTGTCAAGCATGCATCGATTCCAATGGTGGACATACACGGTATTGATGAGCTGAACTTTGTTTAGAGAACGTCTCTGAAAACTGATCTCTATCTAAGACGCAGCTGATTCAATAACCATATCAATTGAGCTGGTGTTAAATAAAGGTAAGATAAAACCCTGTTGAAATTTTTATTGCGATTCCTTACATACCTCCTAAGTTATAGCATATTATACACATGCACAGTTTCTTTTTTCCGCTAGTATATATGTTTAAAGACTGTCACATCACTGTTGGTATGCCTTAACATTTGTAAAGAAACAAGAATAAGGCAAATAATTGACACCACAGATAAAATTACTATAAAACGGCGATTGAAAATTCCCGTAAAACTCTGAATATATCTCTTTTGTCTTATAAATGGACTTCAGCATGCCATACGTACATTTAATGAGCCTACAAAAACGTTGCGATTCATTATTTAACTAAATTGAGCAGTCGAATCGAAAGTGAAGAATAGTTAAAACATTTACATTCTTAATTGAGTCTATAATGTTCATACTTTTGAACGAATCAATAATGAATATCCTGAGGTTTTAAAAACAAACCCGAACGCTGATGTGTTATGATTCATTCTCAGAACATTAAACTTGATACGTGAATTAAACAGCATTAAGAATAGCGAGTGAATAAGGACAAAAACATAAAACAAAAATATTGGTCAACTTTCACATGCCAAAGAATCATTTAAGAAATCAATATGTTCTAAATAGGTAATTCAAAATGGTTTCCGATTTTGGTGACACATGTGTAATGTATTGGTTATTGACCTTGTTAATGAAAAGATGTATTGCCACGACCTGCATTATGCGTGGCTTTCCTCCTACAGTGTCTGTGACGATATGTGTGCATGTCATTTAAATACGAAGAGATCGAATCACTATGTAATCCCAGAATGGATAAACAATATAAGATATTACCTCCCCTGATTGACTTAGAAAAGAAACAACCTAGGTGGCGTTATTGTGACACCACTTGGCATGATAGTGTAAGTTTATCTCATACTAGTATTAAGCGGTTATACATAGCCTTATGACGGAGAACTTTATAGTCAATCTGCTCAAGATCTTGGCTGGTATAGGAGATTGAATCGTCCCTTAGGAATTGTACATATAATATTCATGGACTTAACTTCGAATTTTCAGTATAATTACCAAGACATACTCGTCTTAAGAATTCATTTCATTTTAATATAATCCAGATGGTGAGATATGGAAATAAAACCTCGATGAAACAATGGCATCACCATTAAAAGATTAAGCTTTCACAGGAAACGTCATATGCATAAAACCTCTCCACATACACTACTTGGAAATAACAGCCTACGAAACATTAGGGCCTGAGGAGAAGCAAGGGATGGTATGACCGACTATAAAAAAAATGGAGACTCAACAGACTATATCACGTTCCGGTTGTGTTGTCCATCCCTTAATGTAATGCCTCTCCAACAACGATGATGAACAATGGTGTAATACATACAGTGTTTACGCTGCCAAAGTGCATAAATACTTTTTCTCCATTTCAACTAACGAAGAATGGAACAAGTCATATTTATGAACCGCTTTGCACAATAAGGAAGTATTTCTTGGTTCATCGATATCATGTAAGTTGTAAGATAAGTGTTACGTTTGGAGCGCTCTAAACCCTGTCTCCCCCCCCCTGTTTGTGTCTGACCTTACCAAGGCGATAAATCTTTATTCACACAACATGCATGTTTTAAAGTAATAAACCGAGAAAAAGTGGTCCAAGGAAGAATGTTCATAAAACAGGGCTTCCTCCAACAGATTTTGTTTGGGTTTATAACAAAGAATGGGGAGGGGTTACAAAACTAAAACATAAACGACGGATCCACTAGAAGGAACAAGTACGTGCAACTTTTTGAATTTTTGCATCGTAAGCCTGGTTTGTGTTGAACTTGTCATAACTTGTATCGTACAAAATGTATCAGATTATCATTATTTACAGAGCGATCGTCCGTTGACCAATAATCTCTCTTTGCAACAATATCATAAATATATACAAATATAACCTCTCAAGTAAAGACGGATTTTGCACCTCCTAAGCAGAATATAAGCAGTGACACTTAGTAAATGTTTAAAAATGTTACTATTGTACTTATTGAAATAATATTACCCTCTGAGATTCGGATAGAATATCAATACCAAATAGAAGTTTTTGTACTCTATGTGGATGAACGTCTCTTGTAAATATTGAACGCCTTGCAAATAAAAAAAGTATGCCCAGTATCTTTTGCTTCACCTCATTCACATGAAGGGCTATGGACAATTTGATGTTTGTATAAATCTGAGTTAAAAGAGAGAGAATAAGTTGCTACAGGGACCGCCTCTCCAGACAGACCTCCCGGAAAACAACAATCCATAATACATAAGGCACTCGAGGGGGTTCAAGGGTACATACGTAATGGAACAGAGACACAGGGAATGGCCTGGCTGATCATAAGGAATAACCATAATAATCAAAGATGACAAATACTGGGCGGGGGAATTAGTGGATGTGAAAGATCACAGGACAAGTCAAGACAGCTGGCAACAATAGGCCGAAACTGGACAAAACATTACATGAACCCTATATAAAGTGAAAGGATTGCACAGGGGAATGGGAAATATAAAATACACTTAAAACACAAAATAAGACTACTGCGATATGGATCAATTGTAAACTTGAAGATTTTATTCAACATTTCGCTGGATGGTTATGTGTTCCACTTGTGTTTCTCGTCAATAACGATTGTTGGTATACAAGTTCTAAGGCCCATCGTCTCGTTCTCCATTAATTAATATCTTCAGTGAATATGCCATGTGAAGCACCAAGATAATTTACACTCATTTTTCTCGAACCTTCACACGTCTGTATGGAAAGAGTAACTGAACGACATGTTACAACAGCTAGAATAGGTTCTGAATGGATTGATGTTGAAAAATAAGAGAATTTTACCGAACCTGAAACATGTCTGTTATTTGAGTGATGTTATCTTGAGCGTTCTGTGAATATATTTTACTATATTGTTTTCACCGCGATGTAATTAGATGAATGATATTGGACGGAAGGTTGGTAATTAAAAGAACATAATAACAGCGAGACATCCACGTATTACGCATTAAGAATATATTGTAATTTTGCAAAGTTTATCAAAATAAGCACAAATAATGTCTTGTTCCAATGCACCTATGCTCCGTTTTCTATTGCATTCATGCTGAGAATTAATTTATCCCAAAGATAAAATCAGCCACATTATTATCATTGGTATGATTAAGGTACATGCTGACTTAGCACAATAAAATCTGAATGCGAACAGCATGCAACCATTATCTACTGTAGTAACTAGACGAAAGATACAAAATACATGTACAGAGGTATACAATGTAGGCTACTCCAAAAATACTCTGAAAGGCCCATTAAGAGTAGAAATCTAATTTGAATTCATTTAAACCGCAACAGTTGTAACATGTACTTGTATAAAAGCATTCTACGCTCATTGGCTGATAGTTATCACTATATTTTCTTTCCTAAAATCATATATGAAAAACGATGATATCTTGTTTACAAAATACGTCTTGTTTGACCTTACAGATGTTTTTGTTTTAAGACCTTTATTGGATAGTTTAAGGTAACACAAATACATAAATAAATAGTTATCAGGAATAGACCCGAAAGATAGAATTCATCTGTGAAAATGAGCATGCTGATTGAAAACAGTGAACATCACAGTTACTGTCAGCAGAAAGTATTGTGTGGTATTTCTGAACGTGGGAATTTTCAAGGTGAAAACGTGTTTAAAATAATACGTGTTAATATGATGAATTGTTGCTAGTTCTAAAGTACTTAAAAGTCCTGGTTAATGTATTTTACACCAAACGTCTATAAATATACATATTCATTACAATGCCAGAAGGTATCAGCAATAAGTCTGCGAATTCCTATAACGAAAAAAGAAACGGAAGGATGCTGCATGCACTATATTATAGATCATTTATAAGAAATGTTGTGCTTTTTGCACAAATTACCCTCTAAAATTACGTAATAATATTTGTTTTATATGAACACACATTATTTCCTGATTCACTACTGCAGTGTTTGATTATATGCTTAATATATACACTTTATTGGCTAAAAACTAATTGTCCTGTTGTTCTTATTACTGATAATACAACAATGTTTTGCAATACAGCACTACTTGTGCCATACACGAAAACAAAAGGTATGTTATATCATAACAGTACATAGTTTGATTTCGATTTTATGTTCGTGTACATGTAAGCAAAGATATTTATTAACGTTTCGTTGTTCAGATTAGTGGTTGAGGTAATAAAATTGTTGTTGGAATCTTATGTATAAAAATGAAATATCTATAGCAAAAACAGAATAGTCATACACTCCTGATATATTGCAAGAGGAGGATGAAGACGACGTGCAAGAAATGCCGCGTACAGGTAAACCTTCGACAAAAAATATATACATACAAGTAAACAATGACAAAATCAAAATTGACAAGACACAAACATATATATATATATCTGAAAAAAGGATCACTACCTTGGAACGGCCAGTGGCACGAGCGTCACTGCGAGATTGAACCTGGCTTCAGGGTTCGCGCACACCGATCCTACTCTCTACCAATGCCACGAATAGTGTAAGTAAGACAATCCAAGCAAGACAACTCCCCAACATTAGAAATAGTAAGAAATTGTAGTCATCAATCGTTAGGATAGAACTCAGTTGCAGTTACTATGTTCAACACATCTTAAAAAGCTTATTATTTACAGTCAAACACATCTACTTAATAATATCTTGTTTTGAGTTAAATATCCACATACATTTATTATAAAATTTTCGAAATATCATGTAGTAAAATACAACATATGTCACCTATCAGCATTTAAAGATATACCTGGCTCACCTGAACATAAAATGTTTGAATTGGCTTCATCCAGTATAGTTGGCTAAAACATCTCTAATAAGAACCATTACAATGTTTAACCGATATTAATAACAGACACAACTTGTAAAATAGCCTGATTGTTAAAATAACTGGCAGATTTTTTCTTATTTTATGTACACATATCTTTCTTCAACAAATACGCATCAATACAATATGAGTTATTTAAATATGTTCATACCCAGACAAATACTAAATTGCACTTTGTAAATATATCTGTTAGATCATTTGAAAGTTAAATTTATGAAATTGCTACCTATAAATTACTGCCTTTCAGAGCGCTTTCGCTGATAAATGTTGTACATTTTTATTTTACTTAGATATGATTTATCCGACTAATACAATGTGAATTCAATATCAAGTGTTCTGCCTTACGTATGCAAGACGTCAAGACAATCGGGTGGTCAATTGTTTTTATTACGCAATTTTCCGTCGTTAAAATTATGCCAGATTGGCGTGATGTCCGGCCTTTAACAGTGTTTGTCACATGATACTTGTAATGGTGTTACTGATAAAACCAATATGTTGGAAACTTCGGACCAAAACGACAAAATGTTCATACTGATACCTTAACACCAGGTCCCCGATTTCACGAAAATGATTAAGTATGAAGTCAGTAGATGTCTTAGATATATTTATGAAGTATTTCGGAATGTGCAAGTTTTTACTTACACGCGAGAAAAAATAGATATGTGTTCTATTACTACAGAAACTACACTCGAGCTATAGAGAAAAAGTAGTTTTATCAGTCTTTAAATATATTTATAAATAAATGAAAACCAGGGAGATGTATTGCCAAATTGTGCTCTTTCGATAAATTTATACTATTAATTTCTAACATCAAAACATAGGTTTAATAAAAAATCATTTATTATCCAATCAAACTTTTTTGAGATTTTGCTTAGTTAAGTAAACACTTACAATTATTTTCGTGAAATCTGGACCTGGTATATTGCCAATAGTGTGGTCAACATTTATTATGTGTAAAATCTAACACAGGGAAAACCTCTCTAAACGTCACATATTTTAGACAGTTCGGCACTTTCGAGGACCAAATTTTGTAACAATATTAGTGAAACGACAAGCGGATAAGACAGGACGACATCGAAGATATTCTGAGAAGAAAACGGCTCCTCCGAAACAAAAGAGGTCTATATTATTTCGAGGCATTATTTATAACTTGGAACTGATGATGCCGAAGTACAAACCAAGCAAGGGGCCACATCAAGGAGACATGAACATATATATTACATACATGGAAACAGTCACGAAAACAAAAGGGACACGAACCAGGAACATTAATGGGTGACAAAATACCAAATTTGGTATACACATTGTCTTCTTTGTTCAATTTTGGAATGTCAAAAAGGTTTTCAGCTCATTAAGTGTGTTTCATGGAACATTTATTTTTACAACGTAGTTAAAACGAATACCTCACAATTTTAATTAATTATATTTCAACATGTATGCTAGGGTTTTAGTTATCTGATGAATGTGCATTACGTTTGTTGAGTGACATCTTCAGGTAAATCGTCCTTTTTTTAATATTTTGTCATTAAATGTTTCCGTATTTATCAATTATGCTTTTAATCCAACAGAGAAAGACGGAATGAATCATTCGAAAGTGTCGGCAATAATCGGATGAAAAATAAATTATTATAATTTCTCTTAACAAAGTATTTTAATATTAATAACCTTTAATTCTGCTATCAGTAGGTAATATCGGCTAAATTCGTCGGGGAAAATGCTTTGTACGACAAGCTGTACCTGATTTTTGCAAAGTGTATCAAAATATCTCCGAATCGTGCCTTGATCCAGTGCACATGAGTTCAGTTTTCCGATTTAAATAACGCCATGAAATAATTTGAATCAAAGGTGAAAGCACTTAGAAATTTATATTTGATACGATAAGAGTACACACTCATTTATTTAGCACAGTATGATGTAAATGCGATCAACAGAACGAATCAATCTATCAACTAGACGAGGGTTACCGGGTAATTAAGATTTGACTTTAACTGCAGAGACCCGATGGTATGAATACACGCCGGAAAAAGAAAATAAATTATTCATCACTATAATTAATTATGACTATGGACAATGGAGCCGAAAGAAGGTAATTATTGGTTATAATTAATAGTAGCCCTGGTGTATGACAGAAAATGATTTCCATTTTAATATAAAAACGTAATCTGATACAATGAAAAAATGTTGTTCAAACTGTAACATCGTTGGTTCATTACACCCACAAATATTTTGTTCCATGTTTGCAGAACGTTTCAGTAGCAGATGATGTATTGCTAAATAGTTCCACTTCGATGATCAGAGACAGACTGGAATAGTACGCTTGGACGCTTCCAGTACGCGGACACCTCCATATTTAGTAAACGATTAAAACTTGCTTGACTGACGTAATTATTACTCACATTTATTCGCTTTGTACTTGTTCTTCTTCCGGTATCCGGTATTGTACAATTCCGGGGTTTTAACTTATAAGCAGACGAACTCGGATTGAGAAAGGTAAACAAACATTGTTGTTGCAGTCAACGGCCTGAGCGGGTAAACAAACTATGGCTGTCAGTTTAAATCATCTTCAAATCAATAAAAGAGAAATAATATTAAAAGCCTTTAATAATTAAAAAGCCATTTTGACAAAGTCTCGCCAAAATATTCAACATGAAGCCAGAAATGTTTCGTTACAATTCTGAACTATCATCCTAATTATTTGGGAGTTTGCATGTGCGCCAAATGATTTACTTAGTTTAGCCACCCAGAGCATAGTTACATTTTATGAAGAAGAAAAAATAAATGGCCATTTTAAAGTTCAGTTTATTATCTATTTAGTGTTCTCCGTAATACAGGCGTATCTACACTCTCTGTTTATACATGTGGCTATTCAAACCAAAATAAATGGAATTTAACAATACCTTCATTCTTTCCGGTTTTAAAATCTTGAAATTAAACCATCAATGGAACTTCTCTTAAAATGTCTCCTCATTAGGGGTTTTCTTTGTTAGTGTATGTTGGTGTCTGCGTACTGGTTAAATAGCACGAATTACTTTGGCCGTGACTGCATCACGTGCGGTGCCAAACTGCGCATGCGCAGTTGGTTGTTTAAAATCACAATTTCGCATAACTTTTGAGCAAGGAATTATCTGAAAAGTCCACAGATTTTTAAATGTTGTAAAAAGTGTCCGCGTCTGTCTATAAACATACATTGAATGTTGGATAAAAAATTGAGTGTGGCAGTGAGAAATTTCATCATGTCGACATTCATTAAATTGTACGAACTATGCGTTCGGAGGCTGTACATCTATATTTAGACTGGGGCGTAGCCCCGTGTCTTTAGTAACCGCAATTTTGGAAACAGTCATCGCAGATTTCGTGACTTTTGAAACCTCCAGATGTATCACTGCGCTTGCATATGACCAATCAATATGTTGTATTGATCGTGATATCACTAACCCCTTGTCATTGATAAATTTGCAAATTGTTCGGAAGGGAAACTTCGTTTCCGAATCCATTGTGAGAATTTCATTTTAAAGTGAAATTTCTGGTTCAATAATTATTGTCGAATTATTTTTTAAGCGTTTGTGGTTAAGATTTATTTGGTAATAGCTGCTTTTGGGTACGTACGAAGAGAAATCGATGACTTGAGGGAGGACTATTTGTTTATCGGAAACACGTGCTCCATTCGGATACATTTCTTGTTGTTGTTGACTCTATGTTTGGCGGGAATATTTATCGCCAGCCTAGGTTACTATATATCATCGATACGATTCATTCACAAACAATTCCTGCTTTCATTCATAAAAATTGCCCACTCGCAGAAGTTACGAATTCGCTATTTATAGACAACGAAGGAAATACCTTGTATCTGGACGAGCTCGGCAGACGAGTTGGAACAATATTCCGTAATCGGATTGTGACCATTACTTTACCGCACACTGAATACTGTAACAAATTGTTAAATATTAGCTGCAGTTACTGTAAATCTCTATTGTATGTTTTAAACAAAATTCGTTTCGACGCGGACTTATAAACCATGTCCGTGATTCCGCATTGTCAGGAATAAGGTAGAGCCATCAGATAACATCGGCAATAGTCTGATTTCCGAACTGTACGGAAATTTCCGAGCTGTTGCGATTAAATGTAGAATTGAAGGTTGCGCTAGAAGTATACATGTGTGCTGAGAACGCATGGGATGCAATTCTCACTATTAAACCGCGATGAATGGAGATATCGAATGGAAACAGGAATACATATACTAACAACCATACCGGATTTCGTATAAACTTGGTAAACATTTTTCTAAGACGATATTGTTCGCTCTCGTCGTCCCGATACGTATGGCGTTCTGTGACAAGGAAGGAGCTGGTCGCGATGTCAATGACTATGAGCAAAGTCTTCAAACAAAGATTAGATTAAATGTTAGCTTAATTTGTTATTGTTGACAGGTTGTATAAGTCAGGACATCAATTTGTAGAGCGACAGACTATCACCCAGCAGATCCTGGTTCGATTCCCAGTTTGGGCAGCTACGATAATGTCTTGCACATGTGGAGAAGTTGGCAATACTGGTTGATAATTACTTCCAGGAAAACTGATTAGGTCAATTGACCTCTGTATATGACTGAAAAATGTTGAAAACCTGCGTAAAACCTGATGAAACGACACATATATAGGTTTAATGGAAACTCATATCTGTTTCGGCTAAACTCATTATCAGTATGCATACACTAATAATATGCGGACACTACCATAGTCAGCGTATTGTAAACGATTCCTGGTTTTAACTGGATTACAAGCAAACAAGTCAGATTGTGAAACGAAAACATTGTTGTCAATCTCAACGGGTAATAGATGCAGGGCATGAGACAATACGGTCATCACACGATTCTATATGAATCGATATAACTACAATGTACATGCTGATACGATATTTTCCGATACGATACATATACTTAAATTCAATTACCAAAAAAGAATGTAATTATAATTGTTATAGCCATTTAGTTTCCAAAATGTATAACTAATTATAGAAGTATTTTCTTATCCCTACTACATTCCCTCCCCGAACGACACCTTTCATGGGGCGCTCCCTCCTTTGAGCGACTTTTACAATTCCTCTCATGCAATTTAACGTTAATTTCCCCCCCAAGAACGACAACTCTTGACCAACGATAAACGGCGCTTGAAACAACGTTTTCTTCATCTGCTATTTTTTTTATCAAACCGAACGCATCATGACGCAAGCACTCCCGATATTTTGAAAAATTGATGTATTGATCTGCCATGTTTATGCATTCAAACAATAAAGGTAACATTTCAACATGTCCGAAATGTGTATTTTCCGAAAACAATGCAAGTTCTGACGCATCGTTGGCAATAGTTTCAGTTTGTTTCAAAATGTTGAAACATGACTCACTGAGTTTTGAATTACCGCGTATTTTGTAATGCTTGCTTGCAAGCCTGTCCGTCTGGCAATCAAATGATTTATAACAAGGTTCGTTTAAAAACAAGACACGTTAAGACCGTGTGAGTACTCGCTCACACACAAATATTTTCCAAGTGAAGCCGGTAACCTAAAACCTGTCAACAGTCCAGTTAAAACGAGTCATACATGCATGCTTTGAAATTACCATTGCTTGTAAGTGAACCATTCCCTCTTGCCATCCCCGAGTGAGACTGTGCAATTACTGCTTCTACAATCTCCGATAGACAAGTATTTACAGAACACAAGAAATTTCGTCTGCCTCAGTCTTTCTTCGCTTTCATCCATTTGATTCAGTTTAATGAGAATATGATATATTTCAGATCCAAAGCCATTAGTGATATCAATCCTCATTACGTTCTCTGAACTTGCCGTCTACGATTTTTTTGTTCTGCACAACATGTAATGTCCATATTTTTTATTTTAAAGTCTGAATTAATGTTCTGTGTAATGAATTGCCTTGCATCTTGTCTCCAGATATTTTCAAAGATTTGCTGATAGAAGTGCGAGAAACATTTCAAGTCTAAATAAACATGCTGATGACTAGTAATGAACTAGTTTGCACTATGCAGTAAGTTGAAAAGATTACACATTAATGACGGGTTAATGAACTAGACGGCAAAATCTGTTTTATTGATAGAATCTCCTTAATATGTAGCAAATGTTTCTTAATTGAGATGTTTTGTCAAGTAATGTATCATACAAAAGATAGCAATCCGAGTGTACTTAACATAATAAAAACTGTGTTTCATTGGCTGATAGCATGAACTGAAATGTTCTCAGTGTTTTTAGCGTGGGTGTTTGAGGTATTTATGTAAAGAAAGATTATAATTATCGTGTTCATCATGTTACATTGTACTTGTGTTATCATTCACGATATCACCATCCTAACAGAGCTGAGTAGACATTACCTAGACTGTTGTCTATAAACACAACAAATTGTTCAAATATATGTTTACCTGTATTCTTCAATTACTGTCATGAATAAACTCTTAAATCTTAATTTCAATAGCAGACGTCTGAAGCGGACGTTTAATGACAAACGAATCCGTTCCGTGTTATGTTCGAACCTCAAAGTAGGTCTATTGTCAAATTTTGGTTGGCCCGGTGAGTGCCATTTTCGAGCATGTTCCCGAAGTGCACAGTTGTGTGTTTGTTTTCTTCATTACACTCAACTCGCTGTACATTCATGATCTGGTACAGGCCTATCAAGGTGTTTGCTGAAAGGAAAACATCACACACAGTAAGAGCTATTTCAATGATATCTTATGTATGGACAAATGAGTCAGTTACCAAGCACTGTACATCAAGAGGTGTAAGGATCAACTCTTCTCTACATATTGACAATAAACTTGCTATAAGTAGTCCCTACTATACAATATACATATTGTAACAGATATCCTTGTACAAGTTGGTGTCTTGAGTTACGAGGGACGTTTCATTGTTTATTACTCTGAAGCACAGAATACGTTGCCTAAAATAGATTTAATTTTTTATTTTCATCTTGATGATATTGTTATAGCAGTAACATATCGTATTTTTTTATGCAATCTATGGGTATAGATATTTAATTAGAAATATCTTGAAAAAAGATGGTCGGCGCAATCTGAAGCAAGCAAGTTAGTTGCGATCGGAGAGTTAAGATTTGTCGTGCAACATAAAAAAATGCCGAGATGTTACGATTGCTGGTCACTCGATTATGCTACACTATAGTAACTCCAATACCTGTAAGGGTAGATGACTTCGTAGGAGATTGGATTAAAATAACTCCGTAGTGAGATTAGTTATATACAGTATCATCTGTTCCAATACATTTCACCAGTACTTATTGTATCAGTCTTGAAATCATACATTCATGTAAATTAACTTGTTAAATATCGATTTATCTGATTAAAACATTACAAATGTTCGTGACTGGTACATAAAACCTAGAAGCTTCTTAATTCCAACGCCGGGCAATTTCCCGAGGGATTGACTAACGACTCTACTCACTAGATAAACCTTCTTTCAGACGCAGTTGTTAACGCAAACAATATTATGTTCATCTGGTTTTAATACAGTATTGTCATGTTTGCAATAATAAGGATAACGCCTCTATCGTGATTAATGTGTTTTCTTTGCAAACATAACACCATTGTAATGATAATATTCATTACCTTGGTTCGGAAGAAACAATACATAACATACAAAAGTTAATGTTTTTTAGGTTTGATTTACACATATAGGCTTTATCGAACGGTACGTTACCTTACCGAAATCACCTGGAGACGAGATCGTCTATATTTTTCTTAATATGCAATATATTCATAAGCTTTTTTTGTTTTTACATTTAATTCAACTTAATATTTAATAGTATTACAAGAAAATAGCAATATGTAATGCATGTGTTGTATTAGAAGTGGATTTCGGTAAATTTACCGCAATTCAGTGGATTTCGGTAAGGTAACGTACCACTTATTGAAGGTTCACCAATCCGCGTCACAGTTACAAACGTTGTTCAGTTGAAGAGAAGTTGGTTTAGTATTTAACGTAAGAGGTGATTGGTTTACACTGATATGCAAATAGCAGATCCATGTTAGTACGGCTGCGCCGAAAAACATACGCTTTTTGTTAAAACATAAGTATGTCTTGCAAGCATTCAACGTGGATGAGCACTCTTAATAATTATATCAAAGCAAAATGTCTTTTTTGCGTCTACAATGCAAAACACTCGACCTCGTTTTTTGTCATTGGCAAGTAATTAGACACAAGAGATGTTAATTTCTCACCATTATATATTGTATTATCATTACAGTAATTTCCCATGTGTTCGGCAAAAATCAATCGGAGAACAGTTTATAAGTCGTACAACTTTCGATAGGGGATATTTTTATTATCCTCAGTCTTCCATGATATAGACGATGGTAAGCACCAAAACAAAACTAGCATGTGTAAACAAAATGTGATTTTGTTTTTGATTTTTTTCTTTTGAATCGATTATTTCTATAAAATGTTATGTACAATACAGATTATTTTGTCGTATCAACAACATATTATAATTTTAACATTTTTTTGGAAATAAGATCTTTCGTACCATGAAGCATGTAAGAAGGTTGGTGAGATGTTTCAAGTAATAACTTCGAATATGTTTATCTAGTACGAAACGAAGGTAATAGATTAACAAGATGTAATATATATTTGTCTATGAGGAAAATTGAGAAAATCAAGAAAAAGTGTGATTCTATAGACGCGTTATTTTATCTTGTGGTAGGATGAGCAGTCCAACAGGGGGCTTGATTGAATACTTGTTTCGCACATTTCTGCACATGGAACAATAAGTCATATCAAGACAATAGTTCAATATGTTATGACGATTCATGCAAGAATCACAATGTATAACCCGACGTGTATTCCGCCGAGTGATGCGTCTGCGAGAAAGGGTACAGCGTTCCATATGGGTGAGTAGTGGTGTTCATTTTCTGATAAAAATAATGTATATGTTCGATGTTTTGATATATGTAGTAAAACTATTCAATTCTATCGAAAAACACTTCAAATCGAGCAGTTGAAGGTGACTTTTACTTTTTATCTATATCTCAAATTCAAACGGACGATACAAGCTTGATTCACCAAAGATATCACTTTGTATTGCTTTATACAATGTAGTTAATGTTGACATTCACGGTCGTTCAGACGATAAAAGATCATAGAGAAACATCGAAACTACGAATTATTAGTCAGAAAATGAACACCACTACTCACCTGTCTGGAACGTTTCCCTCTGTCGCAGAGGCATCACTCGGCGGAATATACATAGGGTTATACACTGAGAGAATGACACATTTCAAGTAATATGACGGTTCACTATTAATACAGATTATGAAGTAATAATATTTTATCGATGTTAATATATGAAACAAAAGCCTCGATTTTGTCTTACTATGGGAAACTGTGAGTGCTCATAATCGCATTGCGCCGAACTCAAATGCGGCTGTTTATACCACGACGTTATATATGTGTACCAGCAGCTAGTTCTATGTAGATTACAAATTCTGTTAAAATTCTAGAGAAAGTATCGACTAAACACTCAGAATAACCAATTATAAAATTATTATGAAAGATATCCCCTAAAGTCACATGGACATTAATATTTTGTCGAAGTATAATTACTTAGCAAGAAAAGCCGAACATATTGAACCCGAATGTCAATGAATATCTAGTCTGATAAAAGCAATAAATGTAGTTTACGTGACCTACTTTTTTAAGTTCAGTATCCTACCAAACGTGTCTCTTTCTGCTTTAAATGAAGATTCTTTTTTAATATTGCAAGGAAATATATACCGTTAAATTCCATATTTTTTGAATGTCAGAAACTTCCATTGTGTTTCGGTTGACAGACAAAACCTACATAACGTGTTGCTATAAAACGAATACATAGTCTTTGTTATGACGAATGGATGTCGTCTATTTGTTTAAGAAGGGTTAGCAACTTCTCGAAGCCATAAGACTAAATCCATTGGCATTTATTTCAGAAATAATAGTATAACCCTGTCCATTTTTTACTTCGATGCTATTTATTTGATTTGATTTTGACACAAACTTTAAAGTAGTAAACCTTTGCAATTATCCATTGTGTAAAGAGTCTGACATTTACTTGCTTCTCCGTGTATTGATTTTAATTTTGTCACTTTTTGTCTAATTATTTAATTTCTTTTTTCATATTACCAGTATTTAAGGGGAATAATGTTTGTTGGTTTTTATCAATTAGTTGCTGCCGATTGTTGGATTGTGTGTAGATCTATATGTTAGAAATTAATGACCATTTACCGATTGAGTGTGAGGTAAGCTAGCTGTAAAATCAATTTAAACTCCCTATATGTGTACTGACAGTTCCTAGGCTGGAAATCGCTGTATGATTATTATTTCTATTTGTGTTTAGATGTATGTTGTGTTTCACGTTCCCCTGTGCGGTTCTTTCGCTTCATATAGTGTTCATGTTATTTTCTCCCCACTTTCGGCATATTGTTGCCAGCTGTCTTGATTTGTCCTTTCCATCCATTAAATCCCCCCTGTTTGTCCTCTTTGATTTTACCTTGTTATCCCTTATGGTCGGCCGGGTCGTTCCTTGTACCCTGTTCCCTTGCGCGTTTACCCTTGCGTCTTCTTGAGTGCCTTATGTTTTTTCCGGAGGATGTATGTGGCATTCCCTGTAGCAACTTATTCTCTCTTTTTTCTAACAAACGTGTTTTCATTTTGAACATGACAGTTTCTGACATTGGTCCAGACATGTCTAAAACTCAAGTCAGCTTAATTAAATTTTCTCTCAAATGGAGCAGTCAATTTTATTGCTGTCTTAGACAGTGTTCCTCCGATGCCTATTTTGATCATACAGGCGAAGTCAGTTCATTGCAGTGAGGCTGATTGATAATCGGGTAGCTAATACAGCCAATGAAATAACGTGTTTTAAATCAGCAAAAATGAGCCCTGATGAAAATAATTGAATGAGCAATAAACTGAAAATAATTCAAGTAACTGAAAATAGTTCCTCTAATGATCGGAAATATCTGTAGAATCGTCGATTAGTCGATGTAATTACCCGTGTTAAACAAACACCAAACACGCCAGTTTGTATTGCAGAGTATTATTACCACATTACAACGCCGCGTGTTAAATAGTTGAGGGACATTTGATTCGATACTTTGTATCTTAAATAATTAATAGGCTGTCTTATTTGTTATCTTTTATTGCCAAGTTCCTTGAACCCCAACATTGTATAATCGAAACGCCAGAGCTAAGAGCAAACAGTAGCGTGGCGTAGCGCGTTATTTATAATTGCAAATGAAAAGAAGATATTCTAGCACCTGAATCGTTGTCCTAAATAACTACAACACGATAAATGTCATGCATACTTGACGGTTAAAGAGTCGCAAAATCTATTTAAACTTACTGATAATGAGGAGATTAAAGAGATATCATCTAACTGTTGTATTTCTATGATTCGAGATGTTCATCGTGTACTAGTTGCATGTAATGAACATGATCATCATTAATCATTATTAGGATTCACTTTGATGTAGACGTTGATGTTCTCAGTAAAGATGTGTGGGCGTTTATATAAGACAGGTTATATGCATATCGTGTTCTTCGTTATTTATAACTTAATTCAGACGTTACTATATTACGTTTTTGTGAAGACTCCGAATAAGTATGTCGTGTACATCAATTCATCATTTTATTCCTAACACAATCTAGACGTTATTATATATAACACGTTTGGCACCGAAGCACAATTGCCGAGCGGTGATGCAATATTTTAAGATACGCACTGTACTACATTTACCTGAACATTGCCTAGATATTTAGACCATCCCATAAATGAAACCATTTTTTCATGGATCAGTTTTAAAAATGATATCATTAAAATCATATCAAGTCGGAATAATGCGAGTGCATTTCATACGATTCAATTAAAAATAAGACTTAATCCTAACACATAAAATGTTTGCAATTGTACCGATCTGATTCCGCTAGGTCACAGCTGCCAAAACTTAAATTTGACTCTATGCTTCATTTTAAACCTTTAAACGTCAGTGTGTTCATATTTAAACCTACTATGGTCATCATGTGTTCTTTGAATAAAACGACATATATTTTTTATCAATTTCAAACGTCTTAAAAAGACGGGAACACAACAATCCGTAAAAGATAAGGCACTTGAGGAGGTTAAAGGGTACATTCGTTAGGGGACAGAGGCGGAAGGAATGGCCATTAGAACTCCACTTCAGATTCATGTGAAAGTTGTATGTGCTTGTGGAAGAACGAGGGAGTACTGGCTGGTAACCCAGGAAAACTGGATAAGTCAACTGACCGATATGCAATAAGTGAACTAATTTTTGAAAACCGTCTTAAAATCCAACATAATGCGTGGTTATATCAAAATAATTAAGTATTGTTGTTAATTATTATAATTTTATACTGTAAATATCTTACTCAGAAAGGTTTGGTAAAATGGAGTTGCAGAATGTAATAAGGGTAAAACCAACTGGGTATATAATGTAAAAAAGTTGCTAATCTCATATGGTTTTGCGGATGTATTTGACAGCGCACATTTATATTCATTGAACTTAAAATATTTTCCATACATATGTTAATGCCCATCTTTTAACGATTTACGTAGAAAATATATTCCTACATACTACTGTAAAGAGCCGTTAATCTTCAAATTTCTTGAGTTGCTTAAATATAAACACAAAGATACTTCATGCAACGTAGCTAAGCTTGTAAAATATACATTAAAACAAAGATCTTTAACATTACTATCATTCGATTGTCAACCTCGAACAATATTTGCCGTGTTTTACATTTTATCTTTCTCTTTAATAACGTCATATGATTTGTTTGTCCTCTAAAACTTGCTTTAATCTCCCAGTTTTCTTTTACTCTTCCGTTCGTTTCATGTTCTAATGTGATGTACTGTATATTGTACTTTGTATGAGATTGTATGACGATGATCCATGTACAAGTCAAAACGAATAAAATGTTCTGTTCTGTTATTTTCTGTTCTGTGGTATAACTCAAACATAAGTGTTTTAGCTGATATTTGCACGTAATAATTGTATAGTATTAATAATACACAGTCAGCATGTATATCCTTTGAGACTTCTAGTATTATGCCGAATCAAACTACAGTTTCTTTAGAGAAAATGATGTCAACACATTCTCCGTACATGATATATACAGTATAACATTGAACGATTTTGAACGAGACAAACAAGTTACTTTCAAATAATTATAACGTATTGAGTAATCAGCATTACAAGGTGTAAATTCGATTTAGCCTTTGACATATATATCTATATATATATAAATCGTATGTATAATGTCATACTTTCAGTGGTGTACAACGAATGTATGAACCGTATTTTCTTTTCAGGCTCCTGATAGGGTAACCTCTTTTATTCTTGTTTTAGACAGGTACATAAATGATCAGGAACAATTGAATATTTTAACATTAAACACAGAATATTAATAACATGTCAGAGATACAAGGTTTTTCTTGTTAATGCTAAGTGCATATTTCTCAGTAACTATAAGCTGAGTCATGTAACTTAGAGTTTAGAAAAAAATTGTTTACTTAATTCCTTGTATGTACATATTTCCTGGTGCTCTTGTGGTGGCATTGCCTGGCCGACTTCTTTATGTATTGGGTTAATCCCAGAAACGACATTTGAGTCCGTTTTTTCTCTCTCATAAATGATTATCATGTATTATAATTATATAATTATCCAAAATCTTCTGAAAAATGCAAATAAATGTAAAAATTCATATATACATGATTTAAGGGAGCACTCGATCTCACATTTATCTCACCATCACTCAAATGAAACGAATACGGTATGTAAGAAAACCTGTTTGTTTTGGGAAATACCAAAATCGATCATGTTCTATAAAAACATTTTTCACTTTGACATTAATATGACAGTTAATATAATAAAATACTACACAAATGACAAACTCTATCAAAAGTCTCTCAAGAACATTACGTTAATCGATTAAAAGTTTCTATTTTCCTCCAATGTGAGATAAAATAGTTAATTACAGAAATATGTTAAAACTACATAAAAAATTCCATAATATTTGACTCCTGTGTTTTTAAAGAAGTAAAAGTGCGTTGAATTTAGTAGTTCATATTATTTTGTTAATATTTTGCAAGTGTAACCATTTCATTCATCAGTGATGGCAATTTACATTCCTGAACCTTCTCCTTCGTAAGCACATTTTAGATTGCATGTTCAGTTTAACATCATGACGAGTCGTCCTCAACAATTGTCTAGTGAAAGCGGTGTTCCCTATTCAAACTTCCTTACTAATAGATTCGATATTCTTCAGATAAGATCATCAGCCACGTTTGATTTATGAGGTGTGTTCAACTCGCTTCCCCGTCTAACACAGCCACGATCAAATAAGCTAATTTTGTTTATTCAGCAAATTTAGAGCATATTGTGTTAGAATTATCTTCATTGTCTTTAACCTTTGTGCAATGTAAGTTCTATTCACAAGCTTATTCTAGTTAAATATGTTATCTAATCTCCATGTACTTGAATGTATACTCTCTGTATGTTAACCTTTGTTACGTTCATGTAATTGTCTTATATAGATAAAATATTCATAATTTGTATATTATACAGTACTGTAAAAGAACTATAGTACTGCTTATGGAGAATGTTGTCATCTCTCTCCATATCATGTATATGTATGTATTGTTTAAATGTATATATTATGTTCATGTTCTTCTCTGTTAATCATTTCCGCCCAGTAGAGGGCAATGATCTGTAAAGGTTATGCCTAATAAACGGAACTGAATTGAATTGAAATTTTAAAAAAATTGTCACATGATGTGCATTATGATATGTGAGTAAAATACAAGAACAGCACAATACTAATAAAACACAATTCAAAATATAACAAGGTATGTGTGATACGACATATTTATTGTTGAAGAGTACAAGCTGTGTTTAATATTTCTTATGCTGAAGTTATTGTTTTGAATTATTTATTCACTATGAACTGTCTATGAACACAATTCATTTGTTCCACACAGTTGCAGAAAGAAGTGTCTGCTACCGCTTAGCGTAAATATCGGCAAGACAAATCACTGCAGTAAGAGTAGCTAGATTTGTTACATGTACGGTTTTAGTCTGTATCTTTTAACCAACGTTTCCTGGGCAATTACTACAAAAGTCATAGACAATACAAATCATATTGACAATACGATGACGAAACGTATGTCCACCGGTTTCCATGTTGCTGTTTCTTTAGCAGGTACTGTCTCCCTTCATGAATGTGATCCGGGGTCGGATCCTCAGGGTGAACATGCCCGGAATGCTTTGAATGAATCAGTCATAATGTTTGGACGTCAAATAATGCTGCTACTAGTACATATACCCGGGACATCAGATGGAAATATAAAAACGTATAAGTATATTTCATCGTAATCACTGGAAATGCATTGGAATTTAGTTTGCCAACGTATGCAAATGTGTATCTGAAAAAGGAAGGTCACATCAAAGAACCGTGCCCCCCTATGCAGATCCCTACAGTATGTATACATTGTTGTGACGGGATAAAAATAATAACACAATTTAATGAACGTACGGGGCATATTTCTCTAGTTACCTTTTTGCACTTGCAAACAGCTGATTAATATACTAGCGGAAAAAAGAAACTGTGCATGTGTAAAATGTTCATATATCCTTCAATTTTATAAATTAAAGCTTGAAACTTTACACAGGTAAGTTGTGTATCCCTCTCGGTCATTTACACTGGCCAGTGCATGAGTTGCATGGGTAGTTTGCCTGTCAGGCTAACGTCTTCTTTTTCACGTTTTTTTCGTGCAGCAGTCAATTGCAAACACGTTTGTCGCCTAAACCTGTGTTAAAACATAGTGTTGTTACACGTAAGACACAAAACCAGGATAATTTTGAAAAAACGTCGTTGATACGCCATGCCAAGGTTGAATGAAACTGACAGATGCCGCGCCGTAGGCATGATTGAAGCTGGTGTACGTCATACTGACGTTGCCAGACAATTTGGCGTTCACCGAAATACTGTAGACGCCTTGTGGAGACGGTACCAACAGTTTGGGGCAACCAGAGACCGGCCTCGATCAGGACGTCCACGCGTAACGTCTATTCGCCAGGAGACGTACATCCGTGACCGACTCAGAACTGCTTCTTTGACGGCTAGAAGTATTCCTGGCCTTAGAAGAATCAGTCCCCGAACGGTACGTAATCGATTGCGTGAACGAGGCATACGTCCACGACGTCCTGCCATACGTCCTGTTCTGCAGCAACGTCATCGTGTAGCACGTTTTGCCTGGTGTAGAAGACACATACACTTTACGCAACATGACTGGGCACGTATTCTTTTCACGGATGAGTCCAGGTTCCATCTCGCCAGCAGCGACGGCCGTTCTAGAGTGTACCGTCGTGTTGGTGAACGTTTCCATGACAGTTGTGTGATTGAACGACGTCCATTCGGCGGAGGTAGTGTCATGGTGTGGGGTGGCATCTCATCCCGTGGTAGAACAGCACTTGTGGTTGTAGACGGCACACTTGCAGGCATCAGATATCGTGACGAAATCATACGGCCTCACGTCCTTCCATTTGTGCAGCAACGTAACGCCACGCTGCAACAGGATACCGCTCGCCCGCACGTCGCGCGGGTCACTTTTTGACCCAGAACAATGTGAATGTGCTGTCCTGGCCTGCAATATCACCGGATTTGTCGCCTATAGAACACGTATGGGATGAGATGCAGCGACGGTTACGTGGCCTCCAAAATCAGCCGTTGACGTTACCTGACCTATCACGTGCGCTTGTCAGAATCTGGAATGGTATTCCCCAGGCATTTTTCAGAACACTTGTCACATCAATGCGGCGTCGTTGTCAAGCATGCATCGATTCCAATGGTGGACATACACGGTATTGATGAGCTGAACTTTGTTTAGAGAACGTCTCTGAAAACTGATCTCTATCTAAGACGCAGCTGATTCAATAACCATATCAATTGAGCTGGTGTTAAATAAAGGTAAGATAAAACCCTGTTGAAATTTTTATTGCGATTCCTTACATACCTCCTAAGTTATAGCATATTATACACATACACAGTTTCTTTTTTCCGCTAGTATATATGTTTAAAGACTGTCACATCACTGTTGGTATGCCTTAACATTTGTAAAGAAACAAGAATAAGGCAAATAATTGACACCACAGATAAAATTACTATAAAACGGCGATTGAAAATTCCCGTAAAACTCTGAATATATCTCTTTTGTCTTATAAATGGACTTCAGCATGCCATACGTACATTTAATGAGCCTACAAAAACGTTGCGATTCATTATTTAACTAAATTGAGCAGTCGAATCGAAAGTGAAGAATAGTTAAAACATTTACATTCTTAATTGAGTCTATAATGTTCATACTTTTGAACGAATCAATAATGAATATCCTGAGGTTTTAAAAACAAACCCGAACGCTGATGTGTTATGATTCATTCTCAGAACATTAAACTTGATACGTGAATTAAACAGCATTTAGAATAGCGAGTGAATAAGGACAAAAACATAAAACAAAAATATTGGTCAACTTTCACATGCCAAAGAATCATTTAAGAAATCAATATGTTCTAAATAGGTAATTCAAAATGGTTTCCGATTTTGGTGACACATGTGTAATGTATTGGTTATTGACCTTGTTAATGAAAAGATGTATTGCCACGACCTGCATTATGCGTGGCTTTCCTCCTACAGTGTCTGTGACGATATGTGTGCATGTCATTTAAATACGAAGAGATCGAATCACTATGTTATCCCAGAATGGATAAACAATATAAGATATTACCTCCCCTGATTGACTTAGAAAAGAAACACCCTAGGTGGCGTTATTGTGACACCACTTGGCATGATAGTGTAAGTTTATCTCTTACTAGTATTAAGCGGTTATACATAGCCTTATGACGGAGAACTTTATAGTCAATCTGCTCAAGATCTTGGCTGGTATAGGAGATTGAATCGTCCCTTAGGAATTGTACATATAATATTCATGGACTTAACTTCGAATTTTCAGTATAATTACCAAGACATACTCGTCTTAAGAATTCATTTCATTTTAATATAATCCAGATGGTGAGATATGGAAATAAAACCTCGATGAAACAATGGCATCACCATTAAAAGATTAAGCTTTCACAGGAAACGTCATATGCATAAAACCTCTCCACATACACTACTTGGAAATAACAGCCTACGAAACATTAGGGCCTGAGGAGAAGCAAGGGATGGTATGACCGACTATAAAAAAAATGGAGACTCAACAGACTATATCACGTTCCGGTTGTGTTGTCCATCCCTTTATGTAATGCCTCTCCAACAACGATGATGAACAATGGTGTAATACATACAGTGTTTACGCTGCCAAAGTGCATAAATACTTTTTCTCCATTTCAACTAACGAAGAATGGAACAAGTCAAATTTATGAACCGCTTTGCACAATAAGGAAGTATTTCTTGGTTCATCGATATCATGTAAGTTGTAAGATAAGTGTTACGTTTGGAACGCTCTAAACCCTGTCTCCCCCCCCCCTCTGTTTGTGTCTGACCTTACCAAGGCGATAAATCTTTATTCACACAACATGCATGTTTTAAAGTAATAAACCGAGAAAAAGTGGTCCAAGGAAGAATGTTCATAAAGCAGGGCTTCCTCCAACAGATTTTGTTTGGGTTTATAACAAAGAATGGGGAGGGGTTACAAAACTAAAACATAAACGACGGATCCACTAGAAGGAACAAGTACGTGCAACTTTTTGAATTTTTGCATCGTAAGCCTGGTTTGTGTTGAACTTGTCATAACTTGTATCGTACAAAATGTATCAGATTATCATTATTTACAGAGCGATCGTCCGTTGACCAATAATCTCTCTTTGCAACAATATCATAAATATATACAAATATAACCTCTCAAGTAAAGACGGATTTTGCACCTCCTAAGCAGAATATAAGCAGTGACACTTAGTAAATGTTTAAAAATGTTACTATTGTACTTATTGAAATAATATTACCCTCTGAGATTCGGATAGAATATCAATACCAAATAGAAGTTTTTGTACTCTATGTGGATGAACGTCTCTTGTAAATATTGAACGCCTTGCAAATAAAAAAAGTATGCCCAGTATCTTTTGCTTCACCTCATTCACATGAAGGGCTATGGACAATTTGATGTTTGTATAAATCTGAGTTAAAAGAGAGAGAATAAGTTGCTACAGGGACCGCCTCTCCAGACAGACCTCCCGGAAAACAACAATCCATAATACATAAGGCACTCGAGGGGGTTCAAGGTTACATACGTAATGGAACAGAGACACAGGGAATGGCCTGGCTGATCATAAGGAATAACCATAATAATCAAAGATGACAAATACTGGGCGGGGGAATTAGTGGATGTGAAAGATCACAGGACAAGTCAAGACAGCTGGCAACAATAGGCCGAAACTGGACAAAACATTACATGAACCCTATATAAAGTGAAAGGATTGCACAGGGGAATGGGAAATATAAAATACACTTAAAACACAAAATAAGACTACTGCGATATGGATCAATTGTAAACTTGAAGATTTTATTCAACATTTCGCTGGATGGTTATGTGTTCCACTTGTGTTTCTCGTCAATAACGATTGTTGGTATACAAGTTCTAAGGCCCATCGTCTCGTTCTCCATTAATTAATATCTTCAGTGAATATGCCATGTGAAGCATCAAGATAATTTACACTCATTTTTCTCGAACCTTCACACGTCTGTATGGAAAGAGTAACTGAACGACATGTTACAACAGCTAGAATAGGTTCTGAATGGATTGATGTTGAAAAATAAGAGAATTTTACCGAACCTGAAACATGTCTGTTATTTGAGTGATGTTATCTTGAGCGTTCTGTGAATATATTTTACTATATTGTTTTCACCGCGATGTAATTAGATGAATGATATTGGACGGAAGGTTGGTAATTAAAAGAACATAATAACAGCGAGACATCCACGTATTACGCATTAAGAATATATTGTATGTAATTTTTGCAAAGTTTATCAAAATAAGCACAAATAATGTCTTGTTCCAATGCACCTATGCTCCGTTTTCTATTGCATTCATGCTGAGAATTAATTTATCCCAAAGATAAAATCAGCCACATTATTATCATTGGTATGATAAAGGTACATGCTGATTTAGGACAATAAAATCTAAATGCGAACAGCATGCATCCATTATCTACTGTAGTAACTAGACGAAAGATACAAAATACATGTACAGAGGTATACAATGTAGGCTACTCCAAAAATACTCTGAAAGGCCCATTAAGAGTAGAAATCTAATTTGAATTCATTTAAACCGCAACAGTTGTAACATGTACTTGTATAAAAGCATTCTACGCTCATTGGCTGATAGTTATCACTATATTTTCTTTCCTAAAATCATATATGAAAAACGATGATATCTTGTTTACAAAATACGTCTTGTTTGACCTTACAGATGTTTTTGTTTTAAGACCTTTATTGGATAGTTTAAGGTAACACAAATACATAAATAAATAGTTATCAGGAATAGACCCGAAAGATAGAATTCATCTGTGAAAATGAGCATGCTGATTGAAAACAGTGAACATCACAGTTACTGTCAGCAGAAAGTATTGTGTGGTATTTCTGAACGTGGGAATTTTCAAGGTGAAAACGTGTTTAAAATAATACGTGTTAATATGATGAATTGTTGCTAGTTCTAAAGTACTTAAAAGTCCTGGTTAATGTATTTTACACCAAACGTCTATAAATATACATATTCATTACAATGCCAGAAGGTATCAGCAATAAGTCTGCGAATTCCTATAACGAAAAAAGAAACGGAAGGATGCTGCATGCACTATATTATAGATCATTTATAAGAAATGTTGTGCTTTTTGCACAAATTACCCTCTAAAATTACGTAATAATATTTGTTTTATATGAACACACATTATTTCCTGATTCACTACTGCAGTGTTTGATTATATGCTTAATATATACACTTTATTGGCTAAAAACTAATTGTCCTGTTGTTCTTATTACTGATAATACAACAATGTTTTGCAATACAGCACTACCTGTGCCATACACGAAAACAAAAGGTATGTTATATCATAACAGTACATAGTTTGATTTCGATTTTATGTTCGTGTACATGTAAGCAAAGATATTTATTAACGTTTCGTTGTTCAGATTAGTGGTTGAGGTAATAAAATTGTTGTTGGAATCTTATGTATAAAAATGAAATATCTATAGCAAAAACAGAATAGTCATACACTCCTGATATATTGCAAGAGGAGGATGAAGACGACGTGCAAGAAATGCCGCGTACAGGTAAACCTTCGACAAAAAATATATACATACAAGTAAACAATGACAAAATCAAAATTGACAAGACACAAACATATATATATATATCTGAAAAAAGGATCACTACCTTGGAACGGCCAGTGGCACGAGCGTCACTGCGAGATTGAACCTGGCTTCAGGGTTCGCGCACACCGATCCTACTCTCTACCAATGCCACGAATAGTGTAAGTAAGACAATCCAAGCAAGACAACTCCCCAACATTAGAAATAGTAAGAAATTGTAGTCATCAATCGTTAGGATAGAACTCAGTTGCAGTTACTATGTTCAACACATCTTAAAAAGCTTATTATTTACAGTCAAACACATCTACTTAATAATATCTTGTTTTGAGTTAAATATCCACATACATTTATTATAAAATTTTCGAAATATCATGTAGTAAAATACAACATATGTCACCTATCAGCATTTAAAGATATACCTGGCTCACCTGAACATAAAATGTTTGAATTGGCTTCATCCAGTATAGTTGTTACATTGGCTAAAACATCTCTAATAAGAACCATTACAATGTTTAACCGATATTAATAACAGACACAACTTGTAAAATAGCCTGATTGTTAAAATAACTGGCAGATTTTTTCTTATTTTATGTACACATATCTTTCTTCAACAAATACGCATCAATACAATATGAGTTATTTAAATATGTTCATACCCAGACAAATACTAAATTGCACTTTGTAAATATATCTGTTAGATCATTTGAAAGTTAAATTTATGAAATTGCTACCTATAAATTACTGCCTTTCAGAGCGCTTTCGCTGATAAATGTTGTACATGTTTATTTTACTTAGATATGATTTATCCGACTAATACAATGTGAATTCAATATCAAGTGTTCTGCCTTACGTATGCAAGACGTCAAGACAATCGGGTGGTCAATTGTTTTTATTACGCAATTTTCCGTCGTTAAAATTATGCCAGATTGGCGTGATGTCCGGCCTTTAACAGTGTTTGTCACATGATACTTGTAATGGTGTTACTGATAAAACCAATATGTTGGAAACTTCGGACCAAAACGACAAAATGTTCATACTGATACCTTAACACCAGGTCCCCGATTTCACGAAAATGATTAAGTATGAAGTCAGTAGATGTCTTAGATGTATTTATGAAGTATTTCAAGAATGTGCAAGTTTTTACTTACGCGCGAGAAAAAATAGATATGTGTTCTATTAATACAGAAACTACAATCGAGCTATAGAGAAAAAGTAGTTTTATCAGTCTTTAAATATATTTATAAATAAATGAATACAAGGGAGATGTATTGCCAAATTGTGCTCGTTCGATACAGTTATACTATTAATTTCTAACATCAAAACATAGGTGTAAAAAATCATTTATTATCCAATTAAACTTTTTTGAGATTTTGCTTAGTTAAGTATACACTTACAATTATTTTCGTGAAATCTGGGCCTGGTATATTGCCAATAGTGTGGTCAACATTTATAAAATATACAAAAACCGTCCTTAGAGGTAGGAAGTGAAGAACAGGAAGAGCTATATTCACAAAACCGGGCTTTCATGAACATATCCTTGGGGCGTGAAACAAACAAAGAATACGGAGGGGTTAGAAAACATAACCACGAAAACAGAGACACGGACAACAACAGGGGAATGTACAGCAGTTAGATATGACAACAACAGGGGAATGTACAGCAGTCAGTCATGACACTGAATAGTGCAGTGGATTGACCTCACGTAAATACTATGAACTAGATGGTCCTGAGATGCTGCGTGTGAATAAACGATAGAAAACTACAAATGCAGTTACAGTCAGCACACTAATTTATTATTCCGACTTACACAATCACAAACGCGCGTCATATTACCTCTCCGGTATGATAAATGAACTTCAACACGTATGAACATTACAACGTGCCAAAATAAAAAGCATGTCGCATTTGCTTAACGTTTGGACAATCGACAATAAGATTAGTTAAAAAGTTATGTATCGTCTTTATTATGTTTACACTCTAACACGCGGAAAACCTCTCTAAACGTCACATATTTGACAGTTCGGCACTTTCGAGGACCAAATTTTGTAACAATATTAGTGAAACGACAAGCGGATAAGACAGGACGACATCGAAGATATTCTGAGAAGAAAACGGCTCATCCGAAACAAAAGGGGTCTATATTATTTCGAGGCATTATTTAAAACTTGTAACTGAGGATGCCCAAGTACAAACCAAGCAAGGGGCCACATCAAGGAAACATGAAAATATATATTACATACATTGAAACAGTCACGAAAACAAAAGGGACAAGAACCAGGAACATTAATGGGTGACAAAATACCAAATCTGGTACACACATTGTATTCTTCGTTCAATTTTGGAAAGTAAAAAAGGTTTTCTGCTCATAAGTGTGTTACATGGAACATTTATTTTTACAACGTAGTAAAAACGAATACCTCACAACTTTAATTAATTATATTTCAACATGTATGCTAGGGTTTTAGTTATCTGATGAATGTGCATGACGTTTGTTGAATGACATCTTCAGGTAAATCGTCCTGATTTTAACATTTTGTCATAAAATGTTTCCGTATTTATCAATTATGTTTTTAACATGACGGAATGAAGCATTCGAAAGTGTCGGCAATAATCCTGTTGCATCGGATGAAAAATAAATCAGTATTTCTCACAAACTATTATAATTTCTCTCAACAAAGCATTTTAATATTAATAACCTTTAATTCTGCTATCAGTAGGTAATATCGGCTAAATTCGTCGGGGAAAATGCTTTGTACGACAAGCTGTACCTGATTTTTGCAAAGTGTATCAAAATATCTCCGAGTCGTGCCTTGATCCAGTGCACATGAGTTCAGTTTTTCGATTTAAATAACGCCATGAAATAATTTGAATCAAAGGTGAAAGCACTTAGAAATTTATATTTGATACGATAAGAGTGCACACTCATTTATTTAGCACAGTATGATGTAAATGCGATCAACAGAACGAATAAATATATCAACTAGACGAGGGTTACCGGGTAATTAAGTTTTGACTTTAACTGCAGAGACCCACCCGATGGTATGAATACAATGCCGGAAAAAGAAAATAAATTATTCATCACTATAATTAATTTTAATATAAAAACGTAATCTGATACAATGAAAACATGTTG
The DNA here is from genome assembly GCA_032209605.1 of Mactromeris polynyma. Lineage (NCBI taxonomy): Eukaryota > Metazoa > Mollusca > Bivalvia > Venerida > Mactridae > Mactromeris > Mactromeris polynyma. The sequence goes on along the minus strand of JASFXZ010000007.1, from coordinate 24,108,963 downwards.
TTCAAACGGTAACATCGTTGGTTCATTACACCCACAAATATTTTTTTCCATGTTTGCAGGACGTTTCAATAGCAGATGATGTATTGCTAAATAGTTCAACTTCAATGATCAGAGACAGACCGGAACAGTACGCGGACGCTACCAGTACGCGGACACCTCAATATTTAGCGTTTAGTTAACGATTAAAACTTTCTTGACTAACGTCAATGTTACTCACATTTATTCGCTTTGTACTTGTTCTTCTTCCGGTATCCGGTATCGAACGCGTATTTGTACAATTCCTGGGTTTTAACTTATAAGCAGACGAACTCGGATCGAGAAAGGTAAACAAACATTGTTGATGCAGTCAACGGCCTGAGCGGATAAACAAACTATGGCTGTCTGTTTAAATCATCTTCAAATCAATAAAAGAGAAATAATATTAAAAGGCTTTAATAATTAAAAAGCCATTTTGACAAATTCTCGCCAAAATATTCAACATGAAGCTAGAAATGTTTCGTTACAATTCTGAACTATCATCCTAATCATTTACTTAGTTTAGCCACCCAGAGCATAGTTCCATTTTATGAAGAAGAAAATAATAAATGGCCATTTTAAAGTTCGTTTATTATCTATTTAGTGTTCTCCGTAATACAGGCGTATCTACACTCTCTGTTTATACATGTGGCTATTCAAACCAAACTAAATGGAATTTAACAATACCTTCATTCTTTCCGGTTTTAAAATCTTGAAATTAAACCATCAATGGAACTTCTCTTAAAATGTCTCCTCATTAGGGGTTTTCTTTGTTAGTGTATGTCGGTGTCTGCGTACTGGTTAAATTGCACGAGTTACGTTGACCGTGACTGCATCACGTGCGGTGCCAAACTGCGCATGCGCAGTGGGTTGTTTATAATCACGATTTCGCATAACTTTTGAGCAAGGATTTATCTGAAAAGTTACAAAGATCAGATGGTTTGAAACACAGCTGAGTTTACCCAGATTATTAAATGCTTTAAAAAGTGTCCGCGTACTGTTCCGGTCTGTCTATAAACATACATTAAATGTTGGATAAAAAATTGAGTGTGGCAGTGAGAAATTTCATCATGTCGACATGTCATTATATTGTACAAACTATGCGTTCGGAGGCTGTACATCTATATTTAGACTGGGGCGTAAGCCCCGTGTCTTTAGTAACCGCAATTTTGGAAACAGTCATCGCAGAGTTCGTGACTTTTAATACCTCCCGATGTATCACTGCGCATGATTTGCATATGACCAATCAATATGTTGTATTGATCGTGATATCACTTACCCCTGTACTACTTTCATTGATAAATTTGCAAATTGTTCGGAAGGTAAACAAATCTTCGTTTCCGAATCCATTGTGAGAATTTCATTTTAAAGTGAAATTTCTGGTTCAATAATTATTGTCGAATTATTTTTTAAGCGTTTGTGGTTAAGATTTATTTGATAATAGCTGCTTTTGGGTACGTAAAAAGAGAAATCGATGACTTGAGGGAGGACTATTTGTTTATCGGAAACACGTGCTCTATTCGTATACATTTCCCGTTTTTGTTGACTCTTTGTTTGGCGGGAATATTTATCGCCAGCCTAGGTTACTATATATATATCGTCTATACGATTCATTCACAAACAATTCCTGCTTTCATTCATAAAAATTGCCCACTCGCAGAAGTTCCGAATTTGCTATGTATAGACAACGAAGGAAATACCTTGTATCTGGATGTGCTCGGCAGACGAGTTGGAACAATATTCCGTAATCGGATTGTGACCATTACTTTACCGTACACTGAATACTGTAGCAAATCGTTAAATAATAGCTGCAGTTTCTGAAAATCTCTATTGTATGTTTTAAAAACAATTCGTTTCGACGCGGACTTATAAACCATGTCCGTGATTTCCGAACTGTACGGACATTTCCGAGATGTTGCGATTAAAGGTAGAGTTGAAGGTTGCGCTAGAAGTAAACATGTGTGCTGAGAACGCATGGGATGCAATTCTCAATATTAAACCGCGATGAATGGAGATATCGAATGGAAACAGGAATACATAAACTGACAACCATACCGGATTTCGTATAAACTTGGAAAACATTTTTATCTCAGAGGATATTGTTCGCTCTCGTCGTCCCGATACGTATGGCGTTCTGTGACACGGAAGAAGCTGGTCGCGATGTCAATGACTATGAGCAAATGGCATCATAGATATTTTATTATGCACTACCAAGAAAACTTTTCTCTCTACAATGCAGTTTTATAACACATCTTAATATGCATTGGGTACAGACGTATTTTGTGTTTTTGTTTTAGTTTGATTAATAAACATATTTATTTTAGTTTTAAATTCCCGATCACAAATATTTTAGAATTGTTTAATTATTAAATACATTATCGAGTTGACCTTACTGTAAACTGCATTATTAATTTGAAAATTTAGGGTTATTTCACATTATTATGTTACTGATTTAGTTACTGGGAGCAATGTCAGACTGATGCTGCTTGTTCTTTCTAACTGGATTAGTTACAGTGTCTGTTGTTGTGTGCGTGAAGGTTGGTTGATTTTAATGATTAGTTACTGCCTACTTAGTCAATTTATGTATTAATGTGTTGGAAATCAAGGACCATATAGCGATTAAGGGTGAGGTTAGTTAGCTCTCAAATCGATTTAAACCCCCAGTATTTTTTTGCTGACAGTTCCAAGGCTGTAATTCGCTATATGATTGTTCTTTCTGTTTGTGTTATGAATGTGTTTTGTATTTCCCTTTCCCCTGTGCAATTATGTCACTTTATACAGTGTTCAGATTGTTTCCTGCCCATTTTTGGCCTATTAAGGCCAGTTGTTGTCTTGACTTGTCCTTTGATATTGTCCATTCATTTATTCCCACCTCCCCCTCCCTTTACTGTCCACTTTGATTGTCCTAGTTATTCCTTGTGGTCTGCTGGGCCATTCCTTGTGCCTCAGTTCCTTAATATGTGTACCGTTTGACCTCCTTTAGTGCCTTATGTTTTGTGGATTGTTGTGTTTCCGGAGATCTGCGTGGGGAGGCACTGTCTTATGTATGTGGCTTTCCCTGTAGTTACGCATTCTCTCTCTTTTCAAACAAAGATTAGATTAAATGTTAGCTTCATTACGTAATTTTTTATTGTTGACCTGTGGTATAAGTCAGGCCATCAACAAAGTTAATGTACTGATGCTTCGATATCGGAGGGACGTCTTTCATGTGAGTCTGTTAGTTTTTCCCACCAACTTCTGTCATTTTTGTAATGCCGGGCTAGCTCAGTTGGTGGAGCGATATACTACTACCCAGCATATCTGGGTTCGATTCCCTGGTTTAGGAAGGTAATGTTCTTCAGTGGCACTGGCTACGATAATTTCTTGCACATGTGGAGAAGTTGGCAATACTGGTTGATAATTACTTCCAGGAAATCTGATTAGGTCAGTAGGCCTCCGTATATGACTGAAAAATGTTGAAAACCGGCGTAAAACCTGATGAAACTACACAAAGATAGGTTTAAAATGGAAACGCATATCTGTTTCGGCCAAACTCATTAACTATGCAGACACTACATTAGTCGACGTATTGTAAACGATTCCGGGTTTTTAACTGGATGACAAGCAGACAAGTCAGATTGTAAAACATTGTTGTCACTCTCCACGGATATTACATGTAGGACATGAGACGATACGGTCATCACACGATACTATATGAATCGATAAAACTTACTTCCTGATACGATATTTTCCGATACGATACATATACTTAAATTAAATTACCAAAAATGAATGTTATTATAATTGTTATAGCCATTTTGTTTCCAAAATATATTACTAATTATTGAATTTCTTTCAATATCCCTACTACATACCTTCCCAGAACAACACTTTTCATGAGGCACTCCCTCCTTTGATCTACTTTTCTAATTTATGTACTGATACATGTTTGCGACTGCATACATCGGTACAGTATCGATATTCGCTGTATCGCCTCATCCCAATTATACGTGGCTATTTAAAACAGTGTACGCAGGTGACCGCATACTGGTAAAATAGAATTAATTTCTGGCCTTGACTGTACGATATTTTGATAATTCGGAGCCAAACTGCGCATGCGCGCTGTGTTGTTTACAATCACAACTTCCCATACATTTTAGAGCAAATTATTTTCTGAAAAGCTACATTGAGCAGTTGAACTGAATCACAGCAGAGTTTACATAGAATAGTTAAATGCTGTAAAAAGCATCTGCGTAATGCTATGGTCTTTCTACAGAGGGGACTCTATTAGTAGATGCAAGATATTGGATGGTCTTTTCTATATTTCCGGGTTGTCTCCCGTGTGAGTATTGGTAAACAAACATGGTTATCATGGGGTAAATTAATTACATAGTCATCTAATGACCCGGTATGTATATAAACCTAGTCAGTACATTTCTATAATATATTTATACTGACCAAGTATCCACCTGCACCAGGTCACTAGGTGACTATATATATTTCTAACATAGAGATACGACGATTGAATGTTGCATCATGACGCAAACACTCCCGATATTTTGAAAAATTGATGTATTGATTTGCCCATGTTTATGCATTCAAACAATAAAGGTAACATTTCAACATGTCCGAAATGTGTATTGTCCGAAACAATGCAAGTTCTGACGCGTCGTTGGCAATAGTTTCAGTTTGTTTCAAAATGTTGAAACATAACTCACAAAAACTGAGTTTTAAATTACCGCGTATTTTGTAATGCTTGCTTGCAAGCCTGTCCGACTGGCAATCAAATGATTTATAACAAGGTTCGTTTAAAAACAAGACACGTTAAGACTGTGTGAGTACTCGCTAACACACAATTATTTTCAAAGTGAAGCCGGTAACCTAAAACCTGTCAACAGTCCAGTTAAAACTCGTCATGCATGCATGCTTTGAAATTAACATTGCTTGTAAGTGAACCATTCCTTCTTTCCATCCCCTAGTGAGACTGTGCAATTACTGCTTCTACAATCTCCGATAGACAAGTATTTACAGAACACAAGAAATTTCGTCTGCCCCAGTCTATCTGCGCTTTCATCCATGTGATTCAGTTTAAGGAGAATATGATATATTTCAGATCCAAAGCCATTAGTGATATCAATCCTCATTACGTTCTCTGAACTTGCCGTCTACGAAATTTTTGTTCTGCACAACATGAAATGTCCATATTTTTTATTTTAAAGTCTGAATTAATGTTCTGTGTAATGAATTGCCATGTCTTGTCTCAAATTATTTTCAAAGATTTACTGATAGAAGTGCGAGAAACATTTCAAGTGTAAATAAACATGCCGATGACTAGTAATGAACTAGTTTGCACTATTCAATGTTGAAAAGATTATACATTAGACGGGTTAATGAACTAGACGGCAAAATCTGTTTTATTGATAGAATCTCCTTAGTCTGTAGCAAATGTTTCTTAATTGAGATGTTTTGTCAAGTAATGTATCATACAAGAGATAGCAATCCGAGTGTACTTAACATAATAAAAACTGTGTTTCATTGGTTGATAGCATGAACTGAAATGTTCTCAGTGTTTTTTAGTGTGGGTGTTTGAGGTATTTATGTAAGGAAAGATTATAATTATCGTGTTCATCATGTTACATTGTACTTGTGTAATCATTCACGATATCACCATCCTAACAGAGCTGAGTAGACATTGCCTAGACTGTTGTCTATAAACACAACAAATGGTTCAAATATATGTTTACCTGTATTCTTCAATTACTGTCATGAACAAAATCTTAAATCTTAATTTCTATAGCAGACGTCTGAAGCGGACGTTTAATGACAAACGAATCCGTTCCGTTTTATGTTTTTACCTCAAAGTAGATCAAAAACGTCTATTGTCAAATTTTGGTTGGCCCGGTGAGTGCCATTTTCGAGCATGTTCCCAAATTGTGCAGTTGGTTTGTTTTCTTATTACACACAACTCGCTGTACATTCAGGATCTGGTGCAGGCCTATTAACGTGTATGCTGAAAGGAAACATCACACACAGTAAGAGCTATTTCAATGATATATCATGTATGGACAAATGAGTCAGTTACCAAGCATTGTACATCAAGACGTATAAGAACCAACTCTTTTCTACATATTGACAATCAACTTATAAGCTATAAGTAGTCCCTACTATACAATTCACATATTGTAACAGATATCCTTGTACAAGTTGGTGTCTTGAGTTACGAGGGACGTTTCATTGTTTATTACTTTGAACAGAATACGTTACCTAAAATAGATTAAATGTTTTATTTTATCATATCGTATTTTCTTATGCAATCTATGGGTATATATATTTAACAAGAAATATCGTGAAAATATTGCTCAATTTGAAACAAGCAAATTAGTTGCAATCGGAAGGTTAATATTTGTCGTGCAATATAAAACAAAGGCCGAGATGTTACCATCGCTGGTCACTCGATTATGCTACACTATAGTAACTCCGATATCTGTAAGGGGAGATGTCTTCATAGGAGATTGGATAAAATTACCTCCGTAGTGAGATTAGTCATATACAGTATCATCTGTTTCAATACATTTCACCAGAACTTATTGTATCAGACTTGAAATCATACATTCATGTAAATAAACTTGTTAAATGATTAAAAAATTTAAAACATTACAAATGTTCGTGACTGGTACATTAAACCTAGAATCTTCTTAATTCCAACGCCGGGCAATTTCCCGAGGGATTGACTAACAACACTAATCACTAGATAAATCTTCTTTCAGACGCAGTTGTTAAGGCAAACAATATTATGTTCATCTGGTTTTAATACAGTATTGTCATGTTTGCAATAATAAGGATAACGCCTCTATCGTGATCAAAATGCTTTCTTGGCAAACATAACACCATTGTAATGATAGTATTCATTACTTTGGTTCGGAAGAAAAACACATAACATAAACACGTTAATGTTTTTTAGGTTTGGTTAACACATATAGGCCTTATCGAACGGTACGTTACCTTACCGAAATCACCTGGAGACGAAATTGTCTATATTTTTCTTAATATGCAATATATTCATTAGCTTTTTTGTTTTTACATTTAATTCAACCTAATATTTAATAGTATAACAAGAAATTGACAAAATGTAGTGCAGGTGTTGTATTAGTGGATTTCAGTAAATTTACCCCCAATTCAGTGGATTTCGGTAAGGTAATGTACCACTTATTGAAGGTTAACCAATCCGCGCCACGGTTACAAACGTTGTTCAGTTGAAGAGAAGTTGGTTTAGTATATAACGTAAGAGTTGATTGGTTTACACTGATATGCAAATCGCCAAGCCAAGTTAGTACGGCCGCGCCGAAAAACATACGTTTTGTTCAAACATAAGTATGTCTTGCAAGCATTCAACGTGGATGTGCACTCTTAATAATTATATCAAAGCAAAATGTCTTTTTTGCGTATACAATGCAAAACACTCGACCTCGTGTTTTGTCAATGGCAAGTAATTATCCACGGGAGATGTTTATTTCTCACCATTATATACTGTATTATCATTACACTTTTTAAGTCGAACAACTTTCGAGAGGGGATATTTTGATTTTCCACAGTCTTCCATGATATAGCCGATGGTAAGCACCAACACGAAACTAGCATGTGTAAATAGAATGTGTTTTTTTTTTAATTTGAATCGTTTATTTCTATAAAATCTTATGTACAATACAGAATATTGTGTCATATCATATCAACAACATATAATAATTTTAATATTTTTTTGGAAATAAGATCTTTCGTACCATGAAGCATGTAAGAAGGTAGGTGAAATGTTTCAAGTAAAAACATCGAATATGTTTATCTAGTACGAAACGAAGGTAATAGATTAACAAGATGTAATATATATTTGTCTATGGGGAAAATTTAGAAAATCTAGAAAATTGAGAAAAACTAGAAAAGTGTTACAAATCCAGCGCGTTACCACTGGACTTCGGATCCGCTACAGCACATGCGGCTGTTTATTCCACGACGTTATATATGTGTACCAGCAGCTAGATCTATGTAGATTACAAATTCTGTTAAAATTCTAGAGAAAGTATCGACTAAACACTCAGAATAACCAATTATAAAATTGTTATGAAAGATATCCCCTAAAGGCACATGGACATTAATATTTTGTCGAAGTATAATTACTTAGCAAGAAAAGCCGAACATATTGAACCTGAATGTCAATGAATATCTAGTCTGATAAAAGCAATAAATGTAGTTTTCGTGACCTACTTTTTTAAGTTCAGTATCCTACCAAACGTGTCTCTTTCTGCTTCAAATGAAGATTCTTTTTCAATATTGCAAGGAAATATATACCGATAAATTCCATATTTTTTGAATGTCAGAAACTTCCATTGTGTTTCGGTTGACAGACAAAACCTACATAACGTGTTGCTATAAAACGAATACATAGTCTTTGTTATGACGAATGGATGTCGTCTATTTGTTTAAGAAGGGTTAGCAACTTCTCGAAGCCATAAGACTAAATTCATTGGCATTTATTTCAGAAATAATAGTATAACCCTGTCCATTTTTTACTTCGATGCTATTTATTTGATTTGATTTTGACACAAACTTTAAAGTAGTAAACCTTTGCAATTATCCATTGTGTAAAGAGTCTGACATTTACTTGCTTCTCCGTGTATTGATTTCAATTTTGTCACTTTTTGTCTAATTATTTAATTTCTTTTTTCTTATTACCAGTATTTAAGGGGAATAATGGTTGTTGTTTTTTATTAATTAGTTGCTGCCGACTTCGTTGAATTGGGTGTTGATCTATATGTTAGAAATTAATGACCATTTACCGATTGAGTGTGAGGTAAGCTAGCTGTAAAATCAATTTAAACTCCCTATATGTGTACTGACAGTTCCTAGGCTGGAAATCGCTGTATGATTATTATTTCTATTTGTGTTTAGATGTATGTTGTGTTTCACGTTCCCCTGTGCGATTCTTTCGCTTCATATAGTGTTCATGTTATTTTCTCCCCACTTTCGGCATATTGTTGCCAGCTGTCTTGATTTGTCCTTTCCATCAATTTAACCCCCCCCCTGTTAATCCTCTTTGATTTTACTTTGTTATCCCTTATGGTCGGCCTGGTCGTTCCTTGTACCCTGTTCCCTTGCGCATTTACCCTTGCGTCTTCTCGAGTGCTTCATGTTTTCCCGGAGGATGTATGTGGCGCTCCCTGTAGCAACTTTTCTCTCTTTTTTCTAAAAAACTTGTTTTCATTTTGAACATGACAGTTTTTGCTATTGGTCCAGACATGTCTTAAACACAAGACAGCTGAACTAAATTTTCTCATGCAAATGGATCAGTCAATTGTATTGCTGTCTTAGACACAGTGTTCCTCCGATGCCTATTTTGATCATACAGGCGAAGTCAGTTCATTGCAGCGAGACTGATTAATAATCGGGTAGCTTATACAGCCAATGAAATAACGTGTTTCAAATAAGCACAAATGAGCCGTGATGAAAGTAATTGAATGAACAATAGACTGAAAAGAATTTCAAGTAACTGAAAATAGTTTCCTCTAATGATCGGAAATATCTGTAGGATCGTCGATTAGTCGATGTAATTACCCGTGTAAAACAAACACCAAACACGCCATTTTGTATTGTAGAGTATCATTACCACATTACAACACCGCGTTTTAAATATTTAAGCGACCTTTGATTCGATACTTTGTATCTTAAATAATAAATAGGCTGCCTTATTTGTTATCTTGTATTGCCAAGTTCCTTGAACCAACATTGTATAATCGAAACGCCAGAGCTTAGAGCAAACAGTAGCGTGGCATAGCGCGTTATTTATAATTGCAAATGAAAAGAAGGTATTCTAGCACCTGAATCTTTGTCCTAAATAACTATAACACGATAAATGTCATGCATAATTGACGGTTAAAGATTCGTCAAATCTATTTAAACTTACTGATAATGAGGAGATTAAAGAGATATCATATAACTGTTGAATTTCTATGATTCGAGATGTTCATCGTGTACGAGTTGTATGTAATGAACATGAACATCAATAATCATTTATTAGGATTCACTTTGATGTAGACGTTGATGTTCTCAGTAAAGATGTGTGGGCGTTTATATAAGACAGGTTATATCGTGTTCTTCGTTATGTTTAATATAATTCAGACCTTTACATATTACGTTTTTGTAAGGGCTCCGAATAAGTATGTCGTGTACATCAATTCATGATTTTATTTCTAACACAATCTAGACGTTATTATATATCACGCGTTTGGCAACAAAGCACAATTGCCGAGCGGTGATGCAATATTTCAGACGTGCACTGTAATACATGTACCTCAACATTGCCTTGATATTTAGACCATCCCATAAATGAAACCATTTTTCATGGATCAGTTTTTAATATTCCAATTTTTGAAAATGATATAATTGCAATAATATCGAGACGGAATAATGCGACTGCATTCCATACGATTCGATTAAAAATAAGATTTAATCCTAACACCTAAAATATTTGCAATTGTACCGATCTGATTCCTACGGTGGCACAGAGGTGACATCCGCAACACTAAGTTGTGGCCACAAGTTACTAAGTTGTGGCCACAAGTTACTAAGTTGTGGCCAAAAGTTACTAAGTTGAGGCCACAAGATAAATAAAGTGTTGCGGATGTCACATCTGTGCCATCGTAGATTCCGCTAGGTCAAAGCTGTCAAAACTTAAATTAGATGCTATGCTACATGTTAAACCTTTAAACGTCAGTGCGTTCATAAATTCCAAACCTACTATCAATTGTTCTTTGAATAAAGCGGCATCTATTTTTTATCAATTTCAAACGTCTTAAAAATACAAATTTTCCAGATCATGAAGGATTTGTTGGTTAAGGCGACCGGTACTTCTGAACGGAAAGGTGAGTAATTGCTGCTGGAGATTTGTTCTGCTGATTTGTCTAGCTCGTTCATACACGGCGGAGAGTCGTCATTAGAACTCCACTTCAGATTCATGTGTGAGAGTTGTCTGTGCTTGGGGAAGAACGGGTGAGTACTGGCTGGTAACCCAGGAGCACTGGATAGGTCAACTGACCGATATGCAATAAGTGAATTAATATTTGAAAACCGCCTTAAATTCCAACATAATAGATGGTTGTATAACTCAAACGTAAATTTTTTGGTGATATCTGCAAATAATGATTTTGTAGTATTAATAACATACAGTCAGCATGTTTATCCTTTGAGACTACTAGTATTATGCCGAATCAAACTACAGTTTCTGTAGAGACATTGATGTCAACACATTCTCTGTACATGATATACATATTATGACATTGAACGATTTCAACGAGACAAACACGTTACTTCCAAAAAAGTAAAACGTGTTGAGCAATCTGCATTACAATGTGAACATACGATTTAGCCTTTGACATATATAAATCGTATGTACAATGTCATACTTTCAGTGGTGTAAAACAAAGGTATGGACTATGGTGGCATATTACTGCCACCAGTTAGCATGATAGCGTTCGCGAATAAATTCGTGTTAACACTTTATTATTACGATAATTATCTAGCTATCTAGTTAATATTCGTGATAAATTTTCGGTATGATAAATATAATAAAACTAGAAACAGGCTTGAAAGTGCCCAGAACTGCCACCTCTTACCTTTTTATGATGTATTACACTAGCTTTAAGTGGTAACACGAATCTTATCTAGTTGACCACTTATTATGTTACTTAGTAACTCAAATTCGCGAATTTCACTTAAGATTCGTGTTACCACTTATTTATAAATGCGTTGTTGACTTCTACATGTAAGTGGCAACACGAATCTTATCTAGTTGACTACTTATTATGTTACTTAATAACTCAAATTCGCGAATTTCACTTAAGATTCGTGTTACCACTTATTCATTTTTGGCTTCTACATGTAAGTGGTAACACGAATCTTAAGTGAAATTCGCGAATTTGAGTTATTAAGTAACATAATAAGTAGTCAACTAGATAAGATTCGTGTTTCCACTTACATGTAGAAGTCAAACATGAATAAGTGGTAACACGAATCTTAAGTGAAATTCGCGAATTTGAGTTATTAAGTAACATAATAAGTAGTCAACTAGATAAGATTCGTGTTTCCACTTACATATAGCCAAAAATGAATAAGTGGTAACACGAATCTTAAGTGAAATTCGCGAATTTGAGTTATTAAGTAACATAATAATTAGCCAACTAGATAAGATTCGTGTTTCCACTTACATGTAGTCAAAAATGAATAAGTGGTAACACGAATCTTAAGTGAAATTCGCGAATTTGAGTTATTAAGTAACATAATAAATAGTCAACTAGATAAGATTCGTGTTTCCACTTACATGTAGTCAAAAATGAATAAGTGGTAACACGAATCTTAAGTGAAATTCGCGAATTTGAGTTATTAAGTAACATAATAAGTGGTCAACTAGATAAGATTCGTGTTACCACTTACATGTAGAAGCCAAAAATGAATAAGTGGTAACACGAATCTTAAGTGAAATTCGCGAATTTGAGTTATTAAGTAACATAATAAGTAGTCAACTAAATAAGATTCGTGTAACCACTTACATGTAGAAGCCAAAAATGAATAAGTGGTAATACGAATCTTAAGTGAAATTCGCGAATTTGAGTTATTAAGTAACATAATAAGTGGTCAACTAGATAAGATTCGTGTTACCACTTACATGTAGAAGTCAAAAACGCCTTTATAAATAAGTGGTAACACGAATCTTAAGTGAAATTCGCGAATTTGAGTTGTTAAGTAACATAATAAGTAGTCAACTAGATAAGATTCGTGTTGCCACTTAAATCTAGTGTAATACATCATAAAAATGTAAGAGGTGGCAGTTATGGGCACTTTCAAGCCTGTTTCTAGTTGTATGATATTTATCTTACCGAAAATTTATCACGAATATTAACTAGATAGCTAGATAATTATCGTAATAATTAAGTGGTTAACACGAATTTATTCGCGAACGCTATCATGCTAACTGGTGGCAGTAATATGCCACCATGATGGACCATATTTAATATCGAATGTCTTAAATTAAAGTGATGTTGCAACTATACATTACGTACTAGAACGTGGTACTTGGCATGCAATGATATTTGACGTAACAGATACATGTAATATTTATTTGTATTTGTTTTACTGGTACATTTCAAACTGAATCTTATTCGTTTATCAATATTTCCATGTAAAACTTTACTTTTTATGCGTGCATTATCTATTTCGAGCAGACAACACACGCGATTTCTCGACCTTGTGGATATTCCTGACAAGGAAGGGACCCACAGTTAGCTTCCGTGAAATAAAATAAATTCCCATTCTGATCCGCCTCGCCATGAAATACTGCTTCTGGGTATGTATCAACACAAACATAATTTGATGCAGCAGATTGAGTGTGATGCTTGGCCATAAGGTACCCGGTGTATTCCAGTACCCAACCAGGGTAACAATTCGTTCGCCCTGGAATCATAACTGTAACAGATCGTGGAATGTGACACAGCACACACGGTGCATCTTGATTACCCATGTTCTGAGGAAATGGGTGAAATGAACTCTCTTCATATTCTGTTCCATAGATATAGGCACCAACCCCTTGAACACCGTCTACATATTTTCCCCATGTTGGACTTTCTGGAAGACAGACAGTATTGGCAGGTCCGCCGTGTCTATTGAAATATGATCCAGCACTGTAACCTAATGAAAAGGATAAGCAACACCTGCATTTTGCCCGAATAAAATAATTTCTGGAATAAAATACTTTTCCAAGCTGCAAAATATCATCTAATAATACGATCTTATCTTTGTCAACAACAATGTGCATTTACACAATCATCATTATTTTATTCAATATAACAATATAACAAATAATGATAATGGGTTTTGTATAATAATATAACATATATTGCCATACGAAACCCATTATCATTCATCAGATGTCAAACACATAAACTAAGTGTATCAGGTGAGCAGATAACGGTTGTTGTTCCAAACATATAAACTAAGCGTATCAGGTGAGCAGGTAACGGCTGTTGTTCCTAACAGATAAACTAAGCGTAGCATGTGAGCAGGTAATGGCTGTTGTTACTAACAGATAAACTAAGCGTATCAGATGAGCAGGTAACGGCTGTTGTTACTAACATATTAACTAAGCGTATCAGGTGAGCAGGTAACGGCTGTTGTTCCTAACAGATAAACTAAGCGTATCAGGTGAGCAGGTAACGGCTGTTGTTACTTACATATTAACTAAGCGTATCAGGTGAGCTGGTAATGGCTGTTGTTCCTAACAGATAAACTAAGCGTATCAGGTGAGCAGGTAACGGCTGTTGTTCCTAACAGATAAACTAAGCGTATCAGGTGAGCAGGTAACGGCTGTTGTTACTTACATATTAACTAAGCGTATCAGGTGAGCTGGTAATGGCTGTTGTTCCTAACAGATAAACTAAGCGTATCAGGTATCAGCATAGCCTACCATGTAAGCAGGCTTAAGCTGTTGTTTCTTATAGATAAACATAGCGTACCAGGTTAGCAGGTTAACAGCTGTTGTTTCTTAGAGATAAACATAGCGTACCAGCTTAGCAGGTTAACAGCTGTTGTTTCTTACAGATAAACATAGCGTACCAGGTTAGCAGGTGAACAGCTGTTGTTTCTTATAGACACACATAGCGTACCAGGTAAGCAGGTTTTAAGCTGTTGTTTCTTGCTATACTTAGGGAGTGCACGAATAGATTGTGCACAGAACAGTCGTGAATGTATTGACATAAAGCACAGAAAATAAGCATATTCAGAAGTGTAAAATACACAAATTTGTGTACGACTGTGTTGTAATATTAATATAAATAGTTGCTAGTATGTACACAATGTAAATGTTTTCCAAAAATAATTAAAATTTCCACTTCATACATGTATTTTAATTACAATTCATTATTGCAATAATCGTTTGTTTAATTCTACTCGAGTGTTACGTACCAGAATAAACCTTCTCAGTATTATTACCATCGCAAAGTGTCCGTCCCCATCTTATGTATGTTGAGCCTCTTTCTGTAATAAATATGTCTCGTATTACAATATCAATCATTAGCACATATTCTCCACGAATTAATGCCATCAGCTTATTAGAATATTTGACCTTTCATGTACTAACATTTTTCAACTTGTTTTCTTACATTATACTGTAATGGATCCGCCCCTTTCCCCATATATCAGCTCTCTTAATTGTTTGGTAATTAGCAATACAACTCTTTATCGCCCATTACCATAGGTATTTCCTTTGCACCTTCTAAACATCCTTGTGTTGTGTGTGCTGATCTGTCCCTATTGGGGGAGACATTGTCTTGTAAATGTGGCATTTCCTGTACCAACTAAAACCTTCCTTTTTAGTTTTCATTTAATTCTCCTATAGCATCAAATGTACAGAACTAAAGCAACGTGTCGCAGAATACTAAAATACTCATATATGGAAACATCTTTTTGACGTTAATGGAAATACAAATCGACAGTATAACGTCCCTACACTCTTGTGTAAATCTGATTCAAAACAATTGAATTCGAAAACACCGATTAGTAAAAATATTGTTGTTCAGATACTATTAATTACTCAAATACGGACATAAAATGATGAAATGTTTGATATATGCTAATATAATTATTTTCAGCATTGTTTAAATTAATGCAATTGTTAACATACATGACTAGTTTAAAGCAAAGTTATCACATATATCTATTGTAATATCTTTTAAAATACCTTTTAACTCGGCTTTCAATAATGCTACCTCATGGCGTAGCATCTCGACCTCTTGTGCAATATCAACGTCACTGTGAAGTAGGAGTCGACGGTCATCGCCACACTGAACTGTGACCATAGCAACAACAATACCTAATAACGTGAACAAATGTGTACTTTCTAGGCAAGATAACCGGTAATCCATTAATAATATTATGGAATATTTAAATATTATTGATACATGGTGCTTAATGAAAATATATCATTCAAATTAAAATGAAATAAAAAATCACAATTTTACCACAACACAATTGCTTTAAACAATAGCAATTACTTTTAAACCACTAGTGAACCTATTTGATAAACCACTACATGTAGTTATAATACTGCAAATAAAAGTCCAGTTATTCCATTAGTTAAAGGCTCGCATATATTATTCTATATACACGGCGCTGACAGGGTATATGACGTCCGAACAAATTCCCTTCATGCGCTTTATGACCTTTTTTGCGGACGGCTCGACTTGATAACTTTCATCGCTTGATGTCCGCAAGTTACTGGAAATTGACAATTGATCTTCATAAATATTAAAAAGAGTACATCTTTGTCTGTTTAAACATACAAAAAATATTATTTTAAGTTTGAGCCCATTTCAGTGTGATTATGCGCTTGAAATTTAATTAAACGGTATATATTGAGGTACCTCATGGGGTATACAATACAGGCAATATACGTGCGAGCGAAATAATAGTAATTTGATCTAGAGAACGTATTTCCGTTATATGTGATAAGGAAAATGTTTTAATTATTGAGATTATTCATGACTAAATCTGATAAAAGAAATTATAATGCAAAAAAACTAAAACAATATATAGTTCTAATTATAAGATCTAGACTATATATACTGAACAAAAAAAGAAACTTCCGATGTGTACACATAGTGCTTGTTGTGTTAAAGAAATCATTATCTAAAGAAAGTAGATAGATAATATTAGCATTGACCTGTGTTATCAGGATTCATGAATTTTAGCGATTGTGTTTGCACGTGCATGCATTGATCCACATGTCCCTTGTGGCATTCTGTCAATTTGATTTACCTGTCTTACTGACATTGTTGTCAAGTTAACGACAACGCTTCAAAATTTGTGAAATTTACATTGTAGCATTTATAGTATGCCAAGAATACCCAATAATTGACGCCAACGTGCAATTGGTATGCTTGATGCAGGTATGTCGATAGAAGACGTTGCTAGGCATGTTGGGAGTTCTAGTCGAGCGATACTAAATCTTCGCTTGATTTAGAACGACAGGACACACCGACGACTTGCCTCGTCATGGACGTCCGCGTGTTACAACGCGTGGTCAAGACCACTATATCATGAACACGCATTTGCGCAATCGATTCCAAACTGTCACTGCTACTGCTGCTAACACACGTGGGCTTCATAATAATCGAATTAGTGGGCAAACTGTTCGTAATCGTCTGCATGAGAACGGTTACCCCTTACGTCGGATGCGTTTTACGCAACGTCATCGTGTGAATCATCTTAATTGGGCACGTGTACACACTCGTTGGACACGACGACGTTGGAATACCGTTCTTTTTCGGATGAATCCGGATTTTGTTTACATCGGGGTGATGGCAGGGTGCCAGTCTACCGTAGGAGAAATGAACGCTATGCTGACTGTTGTTTTCTTGAACGAGATCGTTTCGGGGGTGAGGGTTCTGTCATGGTTTGGGCAGCCATTGCCCAAGGTTATCGTTCACCACTAGTCGTCATTAATGGCATTTCTTAGATTGTAACTCCAGAGGTGGTCATACCCGTTATTAAGTGTTAATTTTGTTATAACCCCTACCTCACTTGGTCAAAATTTCCCCCATTTTCTGTTAACCATTGGCCATCATTTTTGCACCATGCATGATGGAACACTCTTTAAACCCATATATAACAATGATTTCCCCGATTTGTTTGCATTCAGCTATGTTCAAGCAAACGTAGCGGAAGTTTCTTTTTTGTTCAGTATAGATATGAAATCCAAAGCCTTGCTCAGTTTAATTAGTTCAAATTGGATTTGCAGTATTATAAAGTCGTTATACAGGTTGTTGACAGTGAATATGGGGAATATAAAGTGTCTGCTAACGCCTCGGGTTATATGGCACACTAAGAGGTTATATTCCCTCATATACCCTGTTAACAACCTATATAACTAATAACATATTTTGCTGTTGCACATATAGGTTTGTCCTCTACAGAGTTGAGAGAAGTTGGCGCGGCAATCGTAAATCGTACATCAACATTGAATACTGACCCAGATTGAATACAGAGCCAGCACTGACATCGTTATTCGACTTATGTTTTTGAATACATATTTTATATCGAACTCAGACCTAGCACTGGCATCAACATTCGAAACGGGTCCGCGGCGAATACATATCTGGAGCCCAATAACGAGCTAGCTCGTACATCGTTATTCGAGTTTTGTAAATATTTGAAGACATATCTTATATCGAACCCAGAGCTAGCACTGACATCAACATTCGAAACGTTTCGAATGTTGATGTCAGTGCTAGCTCTGGGTTCGATGAATATCGATGTACGAGCTGGCTCGTTATTGGGCTCCAGATATGTATTCGCCGCGGACCCATTTCGAATGTTGATGTCAGTGCTAGCTCTGGGTTCGATATAAGATATGTATTCACATATTTACAAAACTCGAATATCGATGTACGAGCTGGCTCGTTATTGGGCTCCAGATATGTATTCGCCGCGGACCCGTTTCGAGTGTTGATGGCAGTGCTAGCTCTGGGTTCGATATAAGATATGTATTCACATATTTACAAAACTCGAATATCGATGTACGAGCTGGCTCGTTATTGGGCTCCAGATATGTATTCGCCGCAGACCCGTTTCGAATGTTGATGTCAGTGCTAGCTCTGGGTCCGATATAAGATATGTATTCAAAAATATAAGTCGAATAACGATGTCAGTGCTGGCTCTGTATACAATCTGGGTCGGTATTCAATGTTGATGAAAGATTTACGATTGCCGCGCCAAACTCACTCAACTGCGCTTAGCACTGTCATCAACATTTGAACGGGTCCGGTACGAATACTTGTCTGGAACTGAAAACGCGCCAGCCCTTAACACCGGTTTTGGGCCGTACTTAACCCGGTACCGGGACAAGATCGTAAAAATTCGACCGGACTTTATACTCACCATGTCGAAGTTCAAATTTGGGTCGGGTGTAAAGTCAGGTCCGATTTTGTGCCGAACCAATGCCGGTACCGGAACTGGTCCGGAAAATTCTGACCGGACATTATACCCGACCCATGACGAGGTCAAATGTCAAATTTTGGTCGGGAATAAAGTCCGGTCCGATTTTGGGCAGTACCAATCCAATATGTATTCAGTTATATAACTTGAATAACGATGTCAGTGCTGGTTCCTATGTCGGTTTGGAATGTTGATGCACGATGTACAATTGCTACGCCAACTTCATTCAACTCAAAATGGTCATAAATGTAGAAGAGGAAGAGCTGATATATATATGCCCGCTATAATGTACTTGTACATAAAGGGTCATAACTCATGAAATCATACGACTGGTAAGGGAACATTGATTATGATACATAAGTCAGTTCCTCATTTTCAAATTTTGTTTTTATTGTTATCTTAATCAGGGCGAGCCTCTCCAGTGGGATGGGCAGCTCTCTCCTGAAGGCCTCTAGGGAGTCGGCTGTAGCAATGTGCTCTGGAAGGCTATTCCACAGTCGTATGCCCGAGGAAAAGAAAGAGTCACAAGTCCGCGCATAAAGCTAACGTGGTCTAATTGCAGCGTACTTCGCCGCATATAGTTCGCGCGTGTTGTGCAACATAAAAAATGCCGAGATGTTACGATTGATAGTAATTCCAGATCCAAAATGGATTTCGGTAAGGTAACGTACCCTTAATCGAAAGGTTAAGCAATCCGAGTCAATGTTACAAACGTTGCTCGGTTGAAGAAAAATTGCCTTAGTGGTAAACGTAAGATTTGATTGGTGTACACAACACTGATATGCAAATAGTCGAAACAATATCAGATAACCTATCGGACAGTAAATGAGGCATGTGGCAGTATAAAAGTATATCAAAGCGTTAAATATCTATATGACAATATTGCATTGTCGATACATATATTCACCCATCACCCTTTGTACGTGGCACTTGCTGCTGGGCGTCATCATTTATTCGTTCTCGAGAACCCCTTAATGCAAGGTAATTCAAAATGACCATGGGAGGAATTGAATTATGACAAAATACAACCATTCTCACGGAGCTTAATAAGGTACCAAACATAAAGGTGAATCATGTATATACAATCATTTATGTTCATTATATTACATGTTTAATGTACAGGAGAACAAATAGAAAGACTATATTATGTAAAAGTGAGAAAAATGATATATTTACATGCTATTCTAAACCAATGATCCATAATTTCCACTAAATATCAATTTTTCTTTGAGCATATGGTCCGGTTTATCTTCGTTCGACGTGTTACTATTTGAAAGTTTTATCAGCAAGTTACGCAAATGTCACAATACATGTTAAATCGGAATACAAATTAGTAGGACAGCTTTTGGATAATGGTATCGTCCTATGACGTTCACCTGCGTAAAGCTGTAAACTTTCGGATAACCCCTCGCAGTAAGAAATTAGGGAAGACGAGTAATGGTAAAATATCGAGGAGTTTATCTGCATTGGAAAGGAATGGAAGTACAGTGAAACCTCAATAGTAAGACCACCCTCGGAAACCTTGAAAACTGGTCTTAATACTAATGTGGTCTTTATATTGAGGTTGAATAAAGAGCAAAACAATCAATTTGGAGGAGGTTTTATTATTGAGGTGATCTTTAAGTCAAGTTTTACTGTATACAGTATTATGTTTCTTATAACTGCAATTCCTTCCATTAGTATTATTACGTGTTTGGATTTATAGAGCAGTACTATTTTATGAGATCATACATTTATCAGTATCAGGCGTAAACAAAATATGCGCGATTTATCTACAAACATACTAAAACAGCAAATCATTGACACATTACAACAAACGTAATGAATAGTAAAGCGATCAGATAAAGGCACATACATAGTACCCAACCACCCCAAGGTATACACAAATGGACACAGCTACAGGCAAAATGGACAAAACCATAAACTATTTGGGCGTACCGCCTAGTAAGGGTTAACATGGCAAAAACACAACATGGACATCCAACCTTGCACATTTCTTACAATCTTCAATAAGTTCTGCAGACTCATAAAACTATACTTACGGACTTTCAAAACGCAACAGTAGGATTAGTTGGTTTTGACCATGGAGCCAAAATTAGTATTTGTATTGTAATATGTTATTTGAAAGGTTAACTGACTGCCGTTATTTTGATACCAACGTATTTTAAATCTTTGCGTTTTCAAAGTCCGTAAGCATACATCAATCTTCACCCTTCAGTCGCTTACGATGAACAAAACTATTCTTTGAAAACACAACACAAAATAAGCTTGTGCCAAAGGCTGTGTGAGGCGTAGCATTTAAATATAATGTTACCTAGTCATTCGTAGAATCAATGTTTATATATTACGCTCAATTTGATCATTTCTTTGTATTAGCTTCTGAATATTTCACTACATTGAAGCATGAAGCATGAATTCGAGACAGTTACACGTGGTAAAATAGCATCAGAAATTCAATTTAACTTCGATACAATATTAATTAGTTGACATTTTATGTTTGAATAATGTAATGTTACGAGTATTTCTACGTACATTAGCTAAGTTTAATACCACAACAATTGAATTACTGTACAATACACGTTTATGAGTATCAATAACAATTCTAAGGAACGTCAGACGTGTGCGCAAACTGGAAACTCGTGCGAAGACAGTAGTTATATTAAAAAATAAAAATAAATACATATAGGACGATGTTTACTGAAGCAGTTCAGTTTATATTCGACTTGTAAGTAAGTTGCAATTTAACTGTCGAAATGTGGACTCTGAATAAAACGTCAAACCTTTGCTTTATGTGATGATGCATCAAGCAATGCTCTAACCTCTACTGTAGAATAATAATCCCGGATATCTCAGAATTCTACAGATATGAGCAAGGAGACCCAGACGTGCGAATGTTGCCTTTCCTGTGCTCGTGCCTTTTGTTCCGAACCCCGGGCTAGTACATAAGTTATCCGTGCCATTTGACGGAATTTTAACACACACAAATTCATTTTGACCTTTCTATCACTAGTTTTTTTCTTACTCTTTGTGCGATTTGCATTACTTAATTGAAAAAAGCATTTATTCATGTGATCAAAATTTATAAAGAAAGAGAATTCAGTAGTTTCGAGAGCATAGAGTGGAAATGTACCGACTTTTGAACAAGTGTGACCAGATCATATTAATTTTAATGTTCTTTATGGCAATGGAGATAATTTCTACCCGTCGTAGAAACCATACCACCACACTGTGAAACCGATGAGCCATCGTGCCAGTAATATCATTAATATATTTGATTTATTCATGGTTATATGTGGAATTTACATTATATTTGGCATAATGATTTTAACAGAATATATTGGTTTCCATTTGTTTGCACTACATTATGGGATATTGGTTTGCGCCCACCACGGAACTCACTTTAGGTGCATTTGGTCTTCTACAATGTTTGCTCGGTTGTTTTTTACAGAGTGTGATGTGAAGATAAAACAGTTTATTGACTAAATGTCACGCCATATTGTAGAAAGCAAGTTGAAGAATGAGAATTATATCGAAGAAGGAAGTGAAAGAGTTCAAAGATTCGACAAGTCAATACATTGTGCATACAATACGTCTATTCTTCAACTGTTGTTTTTCGTTGAGTTTTAATATCTGAAAGCTTTAAAGTCTGAGGGATTTGAAATCATTTACGTCTATTCCTAGCATACTGTATATGTTTCGTTTGAAGTATTATGTAGTGAGTGTATAAAATGGAATGCCAATATAATTATTTAATACGAATGCATACCGATACCGCTCAATAGGTCGACTGAGATTGTTTACACTTGTCAATTATGAATTGTTTCTTGCAGAGCGGATTGCAATCTTCACGGGATTTGTCTTCGTTTATCAAACAATTTTCAGGCTATGAAAACCTTTAATGGACAAGTATGTTTAACGCGGCGGCAACTAACAAAGTTACAATGCATTAGCTACAATCGCGCAGAATATGTCGTGTCCCTTCTCGAAGCATCATCCTTAAAACTGTATTAACCTACTACTGTTAAAAACACAAATTTAGTAAACATGAAGCCTTAAACTAACTGAAGTCTCGTATACCATGCAGCAGGGATTTTTCATAATATCCGGTAGGACAAATCGATTAATTTATTATTGCTGATTGTGTGCTCTCAGTGACAAAGGATAGAATAGAAAAAAGTAAACTGGTGAATATAAAGAAAGGTTTTTATATACAACAATTACCGATGGACTGGGCATATTTTCTACTCAGAATGTTTCTGATGAGCGTTTTCTTTTCGTCGAACGCGTAATAAGTAGGGATGTCAGCGCATATTCGGATATTCGAATACTGATTCGGTCTCCGAATATTCGATAAAATTACATTTTCAATATAAAAGCTGGATGCAAGTGAATTAATTTTTTGTAGCGGATCCGTGGTCCAGTGGTAAAACGCTGGACTTGTAATCCAGGGATCGCTGGTTCGATTTCCCGCTCCATCACTGACCGTACTAACAGTCTTTCGGACGAGACTTTAAAAACCGAGGTCCCGTGTATGATGCTTTACATCGAGCACATAAAAGAACCAGGGGTGCTTCTGGAACTGGGGCATCTCCTGTATCATGCACTATCCTCCAAAAATCTAATATGACTAACATTCTTCTGGAGGCGTCGCCCATATGGGAAACCGGTGGCGACGATAAATAAATGCAAATACAAGAATTAAATTTCAATGATGGGCATCATCGCATTGAATGACATGTTACGTGTGAAAATAACATCTACATGACTGGTGGCAATTGACACGTCATGTTGTATATTTAGGGGCAAGAGAGATATAACACTCTGGTGATGACACTTGGGCCCTGTAAATATGGGTAATCGCGGGTATGTTTTTAAAATTTGAGTGATCAGTTTGAAACACCAAATTGATAAGCCTAAATTCGAATTTCAAATGTATTATCATTAAAATACTGACATGCAGCTATCAGCGCATTTGACTCAACACAAGTCTATATCATAGGCTAGAGTTGCTTTTACTCAAATTACTCGCATCCAACATACAGTTTGGCATGACAATTAATTCATAAGTTTGATTTGATCGGAATGCAATAACATATTTACTTTCACTTTCGTTAACAATTTGCAAACAGCATGACTAAAGTTTGAATATTGCCGGTAACAAAGCATTTCTAGAAATCAAGCACAAACTAAAAACTACTAGTATGTATGTGTGCAAGCAGAAATAGTGATGATAAACTAATAATTGGTGCCGTTCGTAATGGATGAAGGCTGAATATTCGAATATTCCAAAATTGCCATTCGTTGACATCCCTAGTAATAAGGTAATGTCCGTTGTTAGGCAAGCGGTGGTCATGGTAAATTTTATGAATATATTCGTAGGGTTTATTATTTCCAACGTAAAATTGAAATGAGTCACATTTATCATTTCCGAAGACACTTATTTTTGGAAAGAGCATAATCAGTTTGCATATGGTTTGTTTTTGTTTGTATTTAATTAAGCGCAATAGTTTGCTCTAGATGCCAAAATTTAAAACCGAAGTATGAAATGCAGATACAAGGTGCACATCCACGCCAAAAGTCCTGGGACAAATGAAAATAACAAATACATCGAAAAACAGAACACAAGACACATGCATGCATGACGGGTGAATATAGGAGTACTACTTTTGAAGGGTCAGTGGTGAAACACGATCCGGGTAACAACCTAGTTTGACTCAAGTTGAATAGAGACACAATTTGTGAAATTAAACGAGGGGATAAAGGTTATTTACAATTAAAATGATGTGGAGAGAACATCAAAAATAGCTTGTACATTACAAGTAGAAAATGAATAGCAACGATTAATTGCATGCTTTGAATATGGATCATGTTTGACCTATTTCAAACTATATTATATTATGTTACACTGAGAAAAACTTCAATACTGTACATTACTTTAGGGAATATAGTTATGTAATTTATTCTAGAAAAAGCGACAAATCTACACTATGTTTCCTTTTGAAAGCAATAAAATACGCAGGACGTTTAGATGAGACATTGAATGAGTGGTCATCCTCAATTTAATATGTCCCATCCCATTTGTCGAGTACCTCTTTTGTAGTACAAAGGTAAAATAAAAATGAAGGATGAAGCCGAAGACGAAATGCCACATACAAAGGCTCGGTGTCACCACAAAACACAAAGAGACATGATTAAGACATACTTGTAAACAATAACAATAGCTAAAGCGACACAATATCGTCATGCTAGATTTGTCCTCATGGTCAGCCTACTGAAAATAGATAAATTATCTATTAATCTGTTTTATCTATATATTCATGTTTTGACATACTTTGCAAAGAATAAGACATTTAACTGTCTTCGATGAATGCTATGCATAATCACATGAATGTTGCGCTTTCTGATATGGAACAAGCGTGAACAACCTGTATGACTCCTAATGCCATGCCACATATGTCCGATATCAAAACGATAATAAGAACATCTAGCGCACCCGACTAGCTCAATTGGTAGCGTGCTACACTTCTCAGACTTGTCAGAATTTTATTTAAAGGCAAATACCATTCATTCTTTCGTTGCGATGTCTACATACACCTACTTTCAATTCACAAACACGTCAATATCAAACTTGCAGAAAGTCGTTTGCTAATTGAAATGTAATATGGGCAGTTTGCAACAATTACATAGCCATCGGGGCATAGATGTAACATGTGTGACTTAGTATGTCGTGGCCACGACTTGACTATCACGTTCCCACGACACAGTTATCTCATGGCTACGACTTACTAACTCGTTCCTACGATATACCAAGTCGTGGCCACGAGATAAGTATAGTTTCAAACATGTCACCTCTATGCCACGGTATAAAGGTCATACAATAGAGAGAATACGTAACTACAGGGAACGCCACATAAACAAGACAGTGCCTCCCCATGCAGACCTCCGGAAAAACATAAATCAACAAAACATAAGGCACTTAAGGGCCAAATGGTACACATATTAAGGAACAGAGGCACAAGGAATGGCCCGGCAGACCACAAGAAATAACTAGGAGAATCAAAGTGGACAGTGAAGGGAGGTGGAGGGGGGAATTAATGGATGGAAAAGATCACAGGACAAGTCAAGACAACTGGCCGCAATAGGCCAAAAATGGGCAGGTACAATCTGAACACTGTATAAAGTGACAGAATTGCACTGGGGAAATGGAAATACAAAACACATTCATGACACAAACAGAAACAACAATCATATAGCGAATTACAGCCTTGGAACTGTCAGCTAAAAATACTGGGTGTTATACAGTCTCAAAATCATTTATTAAAGTCGAATTGTAAAAACACACATTCATATGGTACTGCAACGTGGCGCTTACTGAGAATATTGCAATCATCTATATTAACTGTAATTTATAATACATTATTCACAGATAAAGAACAAAAACTAAATGAAAACTTTAAGGGTAATTATCGCGTTTATGATTTATAATTAGTCGATTGACAGTGCATAATTAACGGATTTATGAACGCCAATGACGCATTTATTTTATCCATAGAACTGGTGCTGTTCATTAGTTCACTGGAGCCATCTAAATTAAGATGAAGGTTTAAGAGTAATGTATCACTCCCGTGGTTACAATTTAGGCACTTACAAAAATAACTACCATATTATACAGCGTAATTAATGCGTTCAATATTGGCGAGTGGGCGGGTAATATCTGTATATTAAGACATGATGAATGTATATCATGTTTATCACATTAAGTCGTTATCTAACACCACGATTCTTTAATTAAGGATACATATGAAGCAAACATTCAGCGCTGAAAACCATAAATGTATTTGTAAGTTTTCTGCATGAAACCGATGAACTAATGTTTGAGAATTTATCGAGAACAATGTATTTAAACCTGATAAAAGCCACATTCTGATCTTTACTGGAAACCCAACCTCATACATCACTATGCTTAACTCATGCTAAAGTGTAATTGTTAATATGTATGTACGTTAGTTCATGTCTGCTGTGAGTTCATGTCTGCTGTGCTTCTACGTTCACTGTTTAATAGCAAACTAAATGTACACAGTACGAATCTCGACCGATCAAAAGACGCAGACATTACGCCAATTCTGCGTTTACTTCTGATTCTATCAGAGACATGAAATCACTTATTTTATTGTTAATCAATCGGCAGAAATACAACACAATTTATGTTTATCATATTTATGATCATAATGGTTTGCTAAAAAGAGAGCGTCGGTGTCCATAATCGTACCTCGTCCAACACAATGCCGATATTTATTGCCTAACATTCAGATATTCCAATACATATAATATCTATGGTTGGATATATATGGTTCGTGTTTCCCAATAGAATCGTCGAGGATGTTATCATATCAAACATAGCTAGGCATCACACAAAAAGCAAATATTTGTATCATATCCCCTTAAGGCACATAGAGGTAAATAATAGGATATCGACCAAGTATAAACCCAATTCGATAAGGCTTTCATTATCGATGTATCCATTATATTGGATATAGGGTGGGCAGGTTGTAAATCATGTGATATCATTTTAACTCGCTGTAAATAGGTTGTATACACTTGTTATACCCCTACAATCGGCATTCAGGTAAACACGATAATGAAAGGAATAGCGAATTTGAGCTATACTGGGTAGGAAAGACCTGTCAGCGGGTTTCAAGTGACTGTGAGGGTGGGCGCATATACAGCTCGATTTGTTTCATGAACCACATAGACAGGTAAATCATATACATAATGGTCATGTCCGGCTACGTACCGTCCACTTGTCAGTTACTACAATGTTCCAAGGGTGTTTAAAATGTTATATTGCAGGGTTTCCTTTCCAGTTTCATAATTGTGCAGTCTCGTGTTTCCCCATATTCCTTTAATTTAGTTGCTTTTATATTATCAATTATTATTTATTATCAAATTTACGTTTTTTATTCCACATTTCCCGTTCCGTTTATCTCAGTTGTTGCTACTTCCCATTATTGCCTTCAATTTATTTTGTTCCCTAATGATTCGCGTGGGAGGTCCTGTTTCGTGTGTGAACACGTTATTAACCCTCAGATAACTTAAGACAACATTTCCGCGTGAGTGAGTGTGAAGTTAAACGTTTAAAACATTGTCAAACAAGTGAGAAATTAATTTAGCTTGCTGTGCGAATTTTTATTATTATTATTATGCATAAATGATATTCGAATGTCGAGAATGTCCGCTTTAGTGATGTCGAATTTATACCAAGGTCATCTGTCATGAAATCTGATTGACATTGTTCTATATATAACTTATACATTGTAAATAGTGTCATGTCTATTGTTATATCGTTATATATTTATGTATAATCTCATACGTTGTTTTCTTGTTGTTGTTTTTTTTCAGGTAAAATTTTAATTGTTTGTGTATCTATACCTGCCTATTATAATGGTTTATGTAACATTATGTTGTAAACATGTATATTTCATAGAGGCTCACAGGGAAGACTGGGCTTGCCCAACTGTGTTGCCTCTTTAAATAAAGTCGTTCTTGTTCTTGTTCTTGTTCTTGTTCTTGTTCGTGTTCTTGTTCTTGTTCTTGTTCATGTTCTTGTTCTTGTTCGTGTTCTTGTTCTTGTTCTTGTTCTTGTTTGTGTTCTTGTTCTTGTTCTTGTTCTTGTTCTTGTTCTTGTTCTTGTTCTTGTTCTTGTTCTTGTTCTTGTTCTTGTTCGTGTTCTTGTTCTTGTTCGTGTTCTTGTTCTTGTTCGTGTTCTTGTTCTTGTTCTTGTTCTTGTTTCTATTTCTTGTTCTTGTTCTTGTTCTTGTTTCTATTTCTTGTTATTATTATTATTATTATTATTATTATTATTAAACAGAAAAATGCCATAGCTTGTCGTTTTCTGTGAATAATATCGATACATGTATTCTTTAATTAACATTATTACTTACTGTATAAGTGGATTAATCGCGTGTCGAAAGTTTGCGAATCGCTGAAATCAGTTTGTTTATGATATCTACACATCGTAAAATTATCAATTTCTTAATTTCATCTAAATCTCCAAAAGTTGGAAAGTATTTTCGGCCACGCAGTGCTTTAGATGTGACTCCATGGACTTGCTACACGATGCGTAGATAAATAAATTTCAGTGGAAGTGGAAATGTACGCTATGTAAATTGTTGCGAATTTTGTGCATTCGCGAAATTGGCAAAATGTTACCACTTCGCAAACTTTACCACTTATAAAGTATGAAGCAATATTAGCGAAGAGCATATCATCACTAAAGCTTTAGGGAGACATGAAAATATAAACATCAACAATCAAACAGAAAAAAATGGCAAAAGGAATACAAACATACGTGATGGGTAAAATTGGGAGTAGATCTTATGAGTATAGTACATTGTAATTATAATGATGTAAAATGATCCTTTGTCATTCAAACGTTAGACTTTTTCTGTAAAACTTGTATTATATAAAATTTATTAATTACTGTACGTGAGAAATTGCAAACAAAATGCATTGTTAAAATTTATTTGTTGATTTAGATAACGGCTTCACACAATACAAAACATGCTGAAATTACCACTCCGTTGTTACCGTTGTCATTTCCTTTTTCATTATAGCAGTGCTTAATAAAAAGTACAGCATTACCAATAGGTTGTCATCACAAATCACCAATTCAAAATTGCCTGTCATATTTATTCTTAAAGAAATTTGATATCAAAATTATTTTCTACATTTAGCACTAGAATATCTGCCAAAAAACTCATTTTTCTCCGCTGAAATCAAGAAAAATGCGTGACATTATTCAGGAGAAATACGAAATAGTTGTTGATAGTAGTTCCCTTGTGTTTAAATTCATTTCGTCTCTTTGCTTGTATCCTACTATCAAAATAACATAGAGTGATATATAAATATTCCACTTATTTTGATAATGTATTTTCTCACAGTCATTTATAACAAAGATGCCGTAAACAGTAAAACCTCACTTAAAGACCACCTCAATAATAAGACCACTTGTAAGTCCATATTCATTGTTTTGCTCTTTATTCAACCTCAATATTAAGACAATTTTTCAAGCGTCCCAAAGGTGGTCTTATTATGGAGGTTTTACTCTCGTGCTTTGGAGAGGGGGGGGGGGGTCGGCTGTGTTCGCAGCATGTCATACTCTAGTTCTGCACTCATATTATGTTATCTAATTTATTTTATATTATTCATTTTTTTTCCTCATTAATATACATTTTACATATTACTAACTACAATAATTATAACGTAAAGCAAGTATATCACCACTCAAATTGACTTATTAGAGACTATACAATTAAACGCTTACATTATTTAAACATTGTAATAATGATTTAACTCGTAAACGTACATGGTCTTATTGTTTTGACAATATTATCGTTAGTGATAATTATAAGAAAATTGATGGTAATTTACTTCATACAGAAGTACTCTACAACACTGCATCGTCACATTTCTAATTTTTTTACCAAAACCACAAATTCAAGCGACCGATACCGGTATTTTCTATTCTGATCTACGCACCGAGTTAGCACCAGCATAGGAAGAACCCGTATCGGACTCGGGTTTTGCAGTTCCATGAAATGTTACTATACAATATTTTAGAGTATGTCCGTTAACCATAACATGCCAATTTCTCAAAATCATTACGTAACATATTTTGATAGAATCTTTAGAATTTTAATGTTATGACATACAATATATATATATTGCACGTACACATTATCAACACATATAAAACTAAGGATCAGTCGTTAATCTTTATTGTAAAAACGTATTAAATGATGTTTATAAAAAACATTAATTTGAATCCGGTACTTAAAACATGACTTAAGCATTCAACTATCACCCCGGTCAGACCGTAGATGAATTGATTAACAGCTGCTTCTTGTATGAAAATAAAACTTATCAAACAATAACTATAAAATGATTTGTACATTACATGACGTTTTGTATTTACAGAGGTCAATGTTTCTACAATTTAAAATATCATGACAGGTATTTGACACAAATGCTTATGACTGTCTGATTGGTAAGTACACATTTAAGATTTTCGTCATCAGTAAAATTGTTAAAGTCTGGGTTATGTGTATTGCTAAAAACTGGTTAATGCCATTCCTATCAGTATTACAGTATCTTAATTGGGATTGATATTTTAATTCTAGATTTGTCTTTAAATTTAAATGACAAATGTACGGCTATGACAAGGACAATTAGTATCGATTTCTCATTTCTAATGTCTGTCTATAATTTACATTGAAAAGATGTATGAGAATTGATTTTAATTTCTGCTGCTACTACAGTTTGAAGTTCCACATTTTTGAGAACATTGGCGTGTTTCCAGAATATATACCGTACACATGGTAAAATCAGCGACGTGGAAATGTTTGCGAATTTCGTAAATTTAATGAAATCGCAAAAATATCACCCAGAGAAAATGCCCTCGTTTACAAACGACAATTATATTTTTACGTGACTATCCAATATAACAATACACTCATTTCAACGATTCGCCAATATTTCTGCTCGCCGATTCCTGAGGTTTTTTTTATGATAATATAATAAAAATAATAATAAATTCTTTATTTACAGAAGGTAACATATTAAGATTAACAATAAATGTGTACATCTTATTTACAATATGGCCTTCTATTAACAAGATAAACAACCAAAACACACGCTCAAACAAACAAGCATTCACGTACGCATACGCACAAACAATAGAGTGTACATTAACATCAGGATGTCTGACAATATTTCCTCAAATAAAACATTTCAAATTTTAAAAAAAGAAACTTTAAAGGTGCTGAACTCCAGATTGACGAGCGAGTAAAAAAAAAGAAAATTGTCAAATATTTACAAAATCTTGATATTGTTGCACGTGAAGCTCTAAAACATTCTTACTTTCATTCATCATTACTTGCGAAACATTGTCATAGCGTAGTTTTTCGTATTTTTCCATCGAAAATTTTACTAGGGTTAGTCTACCCAGTAAATCTAAAAATAGAACCGTAAACATTGAGCTCATGCGCATTCGGAACGTCTCTGTCATTCAAACAATTCATCAGCGCAAAGAAAAGAATAAATGCAGTAAACAAGGTAGCTATAAGTCACTTACTATTTATTTGCACGCAACGAAAATAAATAATCACTGAACAATTATCTCCTCGATGTCAGTAGTGGATCAAATTAAAAAAAAAAAACTTTAAAACCATTATACAATAGCACAGTAAATGTCAATTGAAGGAATAGAAGTTGTATATGTGAACTCCTTCGTGATTAAAGATATTCACGAAAATAACCACTTATACAGTATGTCTTACAGTTGACATCATAAAAGAAAGACATTCACTAAACAGGGCCTTCCTACTCGGATCCCGTGAGTACGATAAAACAACGAATGGGACGGGTATAAAACAGCGAATGGGACGGGAATAAAACAACGAATGGGACGGGTATAAAACAATGAATGGGACGGGTATAAAACAACGAATGGGACGGGTATAAAACAATGAATGGGACGGGTATAAAACAACGAATGGGACGGGTATAAAACAACGAATGGGACGGGTATAAAACAACGAATGGGACGGGTATAAAACAACGAATGGGACGGGTATAAAACAATGAATGGGACGGGTATAAAACAACGAATGGGACGGGTATAAAACAATGAATGGGACGGGTATAAAACAACGAATGGGACGGGTATAAAACAATGAATGGGACGGGTATAAAACAATGAATGGGACGGGTATAAAACAATGAATCGGACGTGTATAAAACAAAGAATGGGACGGGTATAAAACAGCGAATGGGACGGGTATAAAACAACGAATGGGACGGGTATAAAACAGCGAATGGGACGGGAATAAAACAACGAATGGGACGGGTATAAAACAATGAATGGGACGGGTATAAAACAGCGAATGGGACGGGTATAAAACAATGAATGGGACGGGTATAAAACAACGAATGGGACGGGTATAAAACAATGAATGGGACGGGTATAAAACAACGAATGGGACGGGTATAAAACAACGAATGGGACGGGTATAAAACAACGAATGGGACGGGTATAAAACAATGAATCGGACGGGCATAAAACAACGAATGGGACGGGTAAAAAACAATGAATGGGACGGGTATAAAACAATGAATCGGACGGGTATAAAACAATGAATGGGACGGGTATAAAACAGCGAATGGGACGGGTATAAAACAACGAATGGGACGGGTATAAAACAATGAATGGGACGGGTATAAAACAACGAATGGGACGGGTATAAAACAATGAATGGGACGGGCATAAAACAATGAATGGGACGGGTATAAAACAATGGATGGGACGGGTATAAAACAAGGAATGGGACGGGTATAAAACAATGAATGGGACGGGTATAAAAAAACGAATGGGACGGGTATAAAACAACGAATGTGACGGGTATAAAACAACGAATGGGACGGGTATAAAACAACGAATGGGACGGGTATAAAACAACGAATGGGACGGGTATAAAACAACAAATGGGACGGGTATAAAACAACGAATGGGACGGGCATAAAACAACGAATGGGACGGGTAAAAAACAATGAATGTGACGGGTATAAAACAATGAATCGGACGGGTATAAAACAATGAATGGGACGGGTATAAAACAGCGAATGGGACGGGTATAAAACAACGAATGGGACGGGTATAAAACAATGAATGGGACGGGTATAAAACAACGAATGGGACGGGTATAAAACAATGAATGGGACGGGCATAAAACAATGAATGGGACGGGTATAAAACAATGGATGGGACGGGTATAAAACAAGGAATGGGACGGGTATAAAACAATGAATGGGACGGGTATAAAAAATCGAATGGGACGGGTATAAAACAACGAATGTGACGGGTATAAAACAACGAATGGGACGGGTATAAAACAACGAATGGGACGGGTATAAAACAACGAATGGGACGGGTATAAAACAACAAATGGGACGGGTATAAAACAACGAATGGGACGGGTATAAAACAACGAATTGGACGGGTATAAAACAAAACGAACAGGTGAAAGTCGTTATTTAGAGTCGTAGATATTATACGTTTATTCCCTTACCGTGACGTTTCGTAATGTACGATATCGTATGACATCGTATGTGACGTCTATCCGCAAAATTTCGATTATATCTCAACAACGTCTCAATGTAACATCGTAACAATATAATGGGTCGGTGTATTGCTCACACTGTCTGATAAAATATACATGTTTTGCAAAAATGTTTGCTTAAAAAAAGCAAATAAAAGACTAGTCAAAAACAGAATGCTTCTTCGATAATAATAGCCTTGTTTATTAATGAACGTGTACTTTTATTTACATAAAACTTGAGTAAATATCCACTTCCAAACGACGTACGATTTGATGGATAGATATGTTAACATCTTTTTATGTCTGATGTTAGATAACGAACGAGACCTCCAGTGCATAACTCTCATTATTCCAATACATTAACTAAGAATTGGGAATCACGAATTCATAATGTCTAGTATTAAAATGTATGTTACTATGAAATCTGCAGACAGTGGTGAAAATCCACCTTTGGACACTTATTGACTTCTTACTCCTTTTGAATCTGTTTCCGAGAGTATATTAGGTCACCTAACGGTATGTAACATTTTTTTTAGAATTTTAGAATACGACTGAAGACTGTTCAGCTTTGCAATATAAAGTGATATGGAATGTAAAACAACATTTTATTGTTCACAAAGGAGATGGCCAAATTCGGTACAATGATTTTGGGTCAACAGTCATTTCCATTGGCTGAATAATTTGAAGCATTTAGCGGACTGACATTTTTTCTCTTCTCTGATGGATACATGGTAGTTTCAAACCACCCAAATTGCATACCATTTTATAAGAAGACTATCTGATAGTTTGATAATAACGTGTTTCTAGACCGAAAGTAGCCGATTATAGCCGTCAAAAAGAAAGTAGGGATTTAAAAAAATCGGAGATGATTTTTTATTTATCGTTTAAATTGGAATGACAATAGGTGTAATTACATAAAAACACTTTGTTCATTCGTATTCAACATATTATGCCTAACATTCTATTATTACATCAACGTATCTTCGAAGAACGATGGGAGTTCAATGCCTCAGTTACTGTCGATCATGTCAAATTCAGCTACATAGTATATAAAATTCATCCGATAGAATTTCATTCCTTCTCAAATATCAGTATGTAAATAAAACCTTATGTATTAAATAAAACGTGAGTCGCCGCTTTAAACGTAAATTTATAGTCGTATATTACAGCAGTAATACCCACAATGCACCATCAGTACATTTCGTTCCTACATTCTCCTACGTTCTTTATCATCCGGTTTGATACATGACCCACAGACTGCGTACATCAGTTGTCTATGGTAGATAATATTTATTACGCCTTTCATGCTTGTGAATCATTGAGAACATTCATAACAATATTGGGTAAGCACCGTTAAGAGAAGGAAGCACGATGTAATCGATATTTTGTAATTTTACGACATCACCGGGCTGTCAGTGTTGCCGGTTTTCATTCGTCATTTAATCTGTATAGAATATCACCAAGATACACTGGTTTTGTTGCTGCAGCTATTTCCCTTATCATTACAGTGTATACATTGATTGAAATCGTGCAATTTTCCCTCTTTGTCGCTTTCAATTATTTCCCTATTTCTCTGTTAAGTAATGATTTTGTTTTATTGCATTATGAAATTACTTTTTGCTCTCTTCCTTCATTTAGTGCAAAGTCTTGAAAACAAGAAATTAGTATGTAGTGATTTTGTTTCATATGATATCCTAGTATTTTGGAAATATAATTCTAGAAAAAAGTACTTGTTCTGCGAATTAATCAATCTGCGCGTAATATTAATGATAAAATTGCTTAATACTACTATAGTCACAATGCTGTTATTTAACAATGTAATATTATACTCCGTACATTTAAAAATGTACAGTTTCAGACCTGTGGAATGTTTGAAAAGCGTCATTTTAATGCATTCTGAAACTTATAATATATGGAAATACCCAATATTTGTAATGAAATATATCGTATATGTTACATAAACATAAAATAATACAATATACAGTTAGTTCCCTGTATCCCTATGTAAATCTACATAACTTAATAAACTCAGTTTTGTGCGTTTTTAAATGTACTGAGTATAAAAATCATTAATATGTATACTTGTATTAAGTTTTATCAATGGCGGCTATTCATTCATTTATTGTTTGTTTTGAAAATATACATACAATTTTATTTATGCACAGAGCAAAACCTATAGACACTCCCGACCGATTCCTCACAGCAATAATTAGTTTATATTCATCATGGTTGAGTGTTCTGCAATGTGTTTATTGGTTTAGTGATGCCGCGTTATCTAGAGATCTGATATTGTAGCATGATTTGTCGTAACTGTTTGTGACATAGCTAACCCGTCTGCAGTTATTTCAAGTTGTGTCAAAGACCAGTATATAGTTCTCCTGATAGCGCCGACGAATTTATTATGGCATTTTCACGTTTTTCTGACAGAACAAAGAAAATTGGATTGAGTCGAAAAACATTTTATTGTATGCATTATACAAAAAAAGATGAAAAGGGTTGATAGTATCCAATTGAAAAAATCCATTGTTTAAGTAAGTCCGGAAAAAATTATCATTGCGATACTGTACTAAAAAAGTCCGAAAGATATCAGGCACCCTGTTATCGGGTCGAAATTACAGTAAGTGACAGGAAAAAAACATTTATCGTATTGTTATGTAATGACGATTTGATATAGGTCTGTTAGTTATTAGTTATTAATGTGGTTCGTTCCCGAATACACAGCTATTAGTTGTCAGTCGAGATGTTTATTCGAAAAACATAGCCAAAAGTTAGATGTGAGTTCGGATATGATGGAATGAATACACAGCTGTTAGTTGTTAGTTCAGACGTTTATTCGGATATGATGCGGCGAATACACAGCTAGTAGTTGTTAGTTCAGAGGTTTATTTGAACAAAATAAAGCAAGAAGTTACATGTGAGTTCGGATGTGATGAAATGAATACACAGCTATTAGTTGTTAGTTCAAATGTTTATTCGCATATGATGCGGCTAATACACAGCTTGTAGTTGTTAGTTCAGATGTTTATTCAAAAAAACATAGCTAGACGTTAGATGTGAGTTCGGATTTGATGTAGCGTATACCCAGCTTTGAGTTGTTAGTTCAAATGTTTATTCGCATATGATGCAGCGAATAGACAGCTATTGGTTGTTAGTTCAGATGTTTATTCGCATAATATTATGATGTAGCGAATACACAGCTAGTAGTTGTTAGTTCAGATGTTTATTCGAAAAATTAAAGCCAGAAGTTAGATGTGAGTTCGGATATGATGGAATGAATACACAGCTATTAGTTGTTAGTTCAGATGTTTATTCGCTAGTAAATAAGAAAAATACAACATAACATGTAACTCGCATCCAACATACAGTTTGGCATGACAATTAATTAATAAGTTTGATTTGATCGGAATACAATGACAGATTTACTTTCACTTTCGTTAACAATTTGCAAACAGCATGACTAAAGTTTTAATATTGCCGGTAACAAAGCATTTCTAAAAATCATGCACAAACTAAAAACTACTAGTATGTATGTGTGCAAGCAGAAATAGTGATGATAAACTAATAATTGGTGCCGTTCGTAATGGATGAAGGCCGAATGTTCGAATATTCGTTCGGAAGGTTGACCGAATGTTCGAATACCAAAATTGCCATTCGTTGACATCCCTAGTAATAAGGTAATGTCCATTGTTAGGCAAGCGGTGGCCATGGCAGATGTTATGAATACATTCGTAGGGTTTATTATTTCTAACGTAAAATTGAAATGAGTCACATTTATCATTTCCGAAGACACTTATTTTTGGAAAGAGCATAATCAGTTTGCATATGGTTTATTTTTTTTATATTTAATTAAGCGCAATAGTTTGCTCTAGATGCCAAAATTTAAAACCGAAGTATGAAATGCAGATACAAGGTGCACATCCACGCCAAAAGTCCTGGGACAAATGAAAATAACAAATACATCGAAAAACAGAACACAAGACACATGCATGCATGACGGGTGAATATAGGAGTACTACTTTTGAAGGGTCAGTGGTGAACACGATCCGGGTAACAACCTAGTTTGACTCAAGTTGAATAGAGACACAATTTGTGAAATTAAACGAGGGGATAAAGGTTATTTACAATTAAAATGATGTGGAGAGAACATCAAAAATAGCTTGTACATTACAAGTAGAAAATGAATAGCAACGATTAATTGCATGCTTTGAATATGGATCATGTTTGACCTATTTCAAACTATATTATATTATGTTACACTGAGAAAAACTTCAATACTGTACATTACTTTAGGGAATATAGTTATGTAATTTATTCTAGAAAAAGCGACAAATCTACACTATGTTTCCTATTGAAAGCAATAAAAATACGCAGGACGTTTAGATGAGACATTGAATGAGTGGTCATCCTCAATTTAATATGTCCCATCCCATTTGTCGAGTACCTCTTCTGTAGTACAAAGGTAAAATAAAAATGAAGGATGAAGCCGAAGACGAAATGCCACATACAAAGGCTCGGTGTCACCACAAAACACAAAGAGACATGATTAAGACATACTTGTAAACAATAACAATAGCTAAAGCGACACAATATCGTCATGCTAGATTTGTCCTCATGGTCAGCCTACTGAAAATAGATAAATTATCTATTAATCTGTTTTATCTATATATTCATGTTTTGACATACTTTGCAAAGAATAAGACATTTA